>WNGS01132183.1:0-29289 GCA_020271785.1 Procambarus virginalis
TTTACTGTGAGGATCAATCTTTGCAGTTGCCTTTCTCTTAACAGATGGAGCCTCGTACACTTGACTGCTTGCCGTAGTATTACGGAATAAATCTCGCGGTGTAGAAGTTAGATTGAAAAACAGTTGAGCAATAGGCAGTTTATCAGGTAAAAAAACAGATTTAAGCACAGCCATTTTATGTATAATGTCGTTATTATATGTATGCCAGATACTGGAGCCAATACATTTCCATTCAGATCCCAACGAACGATTCCACTAGCATCATAATGGTTTAGCAAGGATCTTGCATATTCATGATCTCGCACTTTCAACTTCAAATCTATTAAATGTTTTATGGAAGGGTTGGTATGTAACTGAGGAGAGGAGGAGGTTTGACAGTAAGATGTTGTGCAGCAGCTTTCACAGTGGGGTAAGCTGTGTGCAGCAGTGGGGTAAGCTGGGCTGTGTGCAGCTTTCCGGCTGTCCACTATTTTACGCGGTACGAGATAAAAGGCTTTCATTTACTTACTTTACTTTACTTACTGAACAACCGTGTAATTAAACTAGCTGCAATCGGCAAAATAATGGATAAAATACTGCCTCCTCGTTTGCTGGTTAATATCTGTTTCTTAGTTGACACAGAAGGTTTCTACAGGCTAGTGACGAATAAGCAATTTATATTTTTTCAACTTTTTAACGACCTTGTCAGGCACAGGCAATTTTTTTTTAAAAAGTTATTAAAAATTTCTGATAAACAATTTATATGTGGTTTCTTCAATTTTTCAATCAACTGTTTTCTCGAGGAATACTGAAGTTTTGATAATAGTTGGATCAATTGTATTTATAAACTAAGGGCTTCTTCATTATAAATGTAATATCTCAGCAGCATCAATCCATTGATCGAATGACCGATCATAACCTGCGTACCTAACTTTATACTGAAGCTTGCCAGAGACTCTGCGTTGGCCCACTACCTTTTCAATATTGAAGGTATGAGGCAAATGTGTGGGTGTTAATTCTTGTTTATAGAAGCCACCATCAATTTCTTCCCCATTCAAATCTTTTAGAAAGTATAAAGGGATGTGTTGTCTCCGATCAATACGTGTAACTGTAAATATCTCTCGGGTGTTCTGCTGCTTAAACCCTTTCTTAAACTTGGAAATGCGATCAGATAGAGTGATGCGTACTGTATCACCAACACTTAATCGAGGAATGACAGTTCTCTTTGATTTGCTCGGGCTTTTATACATTAAATCAAATTGTTTGGCGTGTTCACTAGGCGAGGATAGAGCGTGCACCTCCGTGGGTGTCTTCCCCTTCAATCCTCTGTGTGGGGTTAAATTATATGTTTTCACAATATCTGGTAGAGCCTGCATGTATTTTAAAGTGTTGTGCGCCGTCATAAACTTGTAAAGTTTACCTTTCAAAGTACGTATGAACCGCTCAGCGATTGAAGCTTTAGTCTCCTGAGAAAATACACTATATAACTGTACTTTCTTTGCTGCCAGCATTCTTTTCATAGTGGCGTTATAAAATTCGCCACCTCGATCAGAATTAATTTTGCGCACTCCCTGAGAATGAGGAGAATCTAAATTAAAGCCAGAGCTTTACTGGTACTTTTCCCGTCCTTGGCGCGTAAGGGTACTACTTGAGCGTACCTGGAGAAAATATCTACGCATACGAGTAAATATTTCACTCCGTCATTATGTTTGTCCAATAAACTCATCTCGGCCAAGTCTATAGCTTGAAATAGTCGCGGTTTAGGGCTTAACACCCGACGCCGAGGGAATTTATGGGGTTGTAAATAATGCAACGTATAGGAGTCAGAGCTTTTCAGATAGTCCTTTACATCGGCTAGAGTTATACTAGAGTTAATTAATTTGGCGGCCTTATACAGCCTCTGTATGCCTCCAAGCCCACCGCTAGATGAGGGGTCATTATATACTCGTTCCAATACATCTTTCTTGCTCACCATTGGTAAACTATCTCATAGGGCGGTTCGTGAACAATATTACCGCGTAACGTTATAGTAGAGGGAGTGTTCGAACCCAGATCTACTAGCAAATAGCCGTAGGGTTGGCTAATAACTTTCTTATATAACTCTACAAATTTCTTTGAATCCTGTTTCCCAAATATTTGTCGTCCGAGAGTTTCAATTTGTGACAGGTCTCTTGATTTAACCAGTATGAAATGAGAAGCATTTAAACTAATATTCCTCGAATATTTACCAGGAAAAAATATATTTTGAGTAATCAATATGACGGAAACCATGAAATGTCGACCCCTAGTAAACATGTCAGATACAATTTTTGAATTCGCAGACTCTGTAAAAAGGTCATCATAGATTACTAAGATATGCGAGTCATTATCCACTCGCTCTTCCACAGGATCAATAATAGTTGAATGCTCGATCAACTTCCTTTTAATTTGTGGATCTGACCGTAATTCAGAGTAACCTCCTCCGCATATAATTATTGAGGAGAACTTGTGCTGATACTTCCTTACAAGTTTACTGCACAAGTAGGATTTTCCACTGTTTGAATAACCAGCAATAATAACACGAGATGGTTCTCGGAAAATATCTAGATGTTCCTCATGGATTATATCATAGGAACTGTCCATGATTAATGCTTCGTTAAGACTGCTAAAAACTAAGGAAATGAGGTGGTATTTATACAAACATAGTCATTTACAGGTGTTTATTTACATATTTTATGTACAGCAGCATCATTTTTAAAAACTAATCACAAACAATAATATTAAACATCCTATTTTTAAAACTAATCATAGTTCTTACAGTTCACAAACAATAATATTAAACATCCGATTCATTTAGTATAAATAGTTCTAGTCATATGGGGCATCTATCTTAATACTAACTAACAATTGTACAACATAAAATCTAGTGAGGGTTGAATAGTTTCTGAGCTGTAGCATCGCGTTTGCTCCAGGGGCGGAATATTGGGTAGAGTCTCTGTGGTTGCTCTACTTCCGCTTCCTCCTCCACAAACACTTCGTCCATCTCCTCCTCTCCCCCTTCTACATCCATCTCATCAACATTGTTATTGGGAATATCCGGATGACCATACGCTAGGGACTGTGTGGGGCTTAAAATGTAGCGTTTATCGTCAAATGCTGACAATCCTCTGCAGGTACTGCGACATGTACAAATCTTTCCTTGCACGTTACGTATAGATCTCGACACAAACCTGATTGAAGTGTTTGTTTCAAGAGTGTGCTGAAAAGAGTCGTGTGAAAGTTTCTCTTGTAGGTGGTATGGCACGCCCTTACACTTACAAGTGTGCTCCCCATCATGTGTGGTGAACGAATATGTTTTAGGTCTGAGAGCAATTAACTGGTTAATAATCTTAGAGCCTATTTCAGACTTGAGCAATCCTAGTTCACCTTCTCGCGCTTTAGAGTAGGATGGATGTGTGTCATTAAAATTACTAAAATCCATACAGTCGAAGAGAGGAGACTTATTCAACTCTTCAAACACATCCTGACAGTCAAGTTTAATGATGAAAGAGTCTGTGTCTGTATATAACAGACTCGCTTTATCCCCGTACGCAGGTTTGACAACATCATACCAGAACTCATAGAGACGCCTCTTAGCAATTTGAAGTATATGATAACCCAGATACGTAGGAGTGTTGACTAGGAGAGACTTCTGCTAGTACATATCACACGATCCTTACTTAATAAAAGACTCCGCTTGAAGAATGGGTTTCGAGCATGTTTCAGGAAATGTCTACGATCTGTGACCAAATAGTGTTTGTTCCCATATTTAGATACATCTGTGAGACTCTTTCCATATATAGAGTTTGATACGAGTTTGAAAGCCTTTTTTTTAACTTTAGCTACTTCTAATCCAATGCGCATGAGTAACTGTAACAAGTCTAAACTAACGAGGTAATCTTTCTGAGGAAGGTGCGAAGCAACTAATTTAGTGTTGTTTTTGGGCAGACTGCGACTTTCTTCTGTAAGAATATTCTTACTGTAAGGTGAAATGTGATCCTCAGTAATGCAAGTATGTGAAAGAACTAAGGGCAGTTCATCTGTATACCTAGCTACCTCCGGTCGGACCTGCAGTGTATCACACAACACCCAATATCCCTTGGACCCGTCACATGGGATATTCTCCAAGCCTCGCTCTAGCAGCACGTCACGCTCATTGTGTGTCAGTTTCCGAATCCCGCCACGAGGGAGCAGTTCAGTCATACACGCCCCGTAAAGACTGTTAAAATCGAGGTAAATGATGTAGCTACTATCTTCCCCTAGATCTACGCCTGTATGTTGGTTCTCCACATTCGTGTACTGTCTCGTCACACTGGTGAACCCACCTCGGAGATTCCGACGAAGTAAATCATATAACAATGGGTCAGACACAACATCAAGTTCAACTTTCGATTTAAGCAAGAATGCATCCCAAGCAAATGAGGGTAAAGAAATGTAGTGGGAAATGTCTAATTTGTAGAGAGCAAGCATGGTATCTCGCCAGACTGTGAACACATCAGCTAGCAAACCTGTGTCCACTTTGAGGTAAAGGAGCAGATACTCCCCTATGTTGCGACATTTAGCTAAATCAAAAATTTCTAAGGCTTGTTTATAATCTTTTTCTGATAACTCTTCGTCTTTTAGTGTATTGTAAAACTTATCGCGAGAAGGAAGGTGTGGTTCATCTAACACAGACATAGAGGATAAATAATCATAGCAGAATGATTGTTTACCGTTCAGCAGTTTTGGGATGGCAGCTTTATTTACTCCTTTTAACATAGCCAAAGTGAATGTGGTAGGTTTCCCACTATCAATATGATCCTTGGCTATTCTTCCGAGCGAGCCGTTGAGAAGGGCTAAACTATCCAAAAATCTTAAGTTGTTCACATCAACTTTCATAAATTTAAATCCATCCCTGGCTAATATATCTATTTCACTTCCTGGTCTATCTTTCATCTCGTTTAGGATTACTCCTAAATCATAGGAAGCGTTGTGGGAAAAAGTGTATAGGAACTTGTATGAATTTATACACTGCAAATTGCATCTATCACAGTAAGCCGCTTGATAATTGTGGAATCTTACTGTGTGGTCGTGATGCCGGACTTTGATTACATCTTCCCCGTTAAAAGGTTCATCACAGAGTTCACAGGCTGTTTTTGTCTCAAATATCGCCTGTTGCTGCTGTGACATGTGAAGTTCATAGGATACTAACCCCTTCTTGATTCTAGCCCATGACGCTTCTAGCGTGGTTACAAAGTGATTGACCGCATCTTTACCCAAATAAGTGTCATTCTCAACAATATTCATCTGTCTGTCAATGATGATGTACGCATACGCCACTGCGTTGTGACGTGATTCGATCATCCCCTTAGGGTTCGAGCGGTCTAACATGCACTCAAAGTCATAAAAGCACATGTGACTAGGACCATATCCCCGTCCGTAGTTACGGAAAGTAATCTTCCTCTCTGGTGGGTAGAATTTGAGAGTTTGATGTACTTTGCATGTACTTTCATGACTCTGCATGCGATCTGGTGGGAGTGATATCAAACAACAGTGGCAAAAGCCGTGTTGACTGGGGATGCGATCTCCATGATCTCGCATATTACGTACATATTGGTTAAAATCCTTAATTAACACTAAGTGTTGAGCTTCCAACATCAGCAAAGGTATGACATCTGTATATCCACCTCTTCCCTTCCTAGCTAGTGTAATGTAGTGTCGTTGTCGTTGTCTAGCATTTTCATCTCTTTCTAGTGAATAGATGAATATACTGACTTTATTAATTTTCTCTACCTTGTAAATATCCTCGAATGTTACTGCAGAATTGACATCTGCCGGCCAATTAATGTGTCTGAGACACCAACTAGCATTCACAGATCTATCGCGAATATTATCTAGATGCATCCCTTTAGCTAAACATTTATAAGCAGCGACACACTGCATAAGGCAAATATCGGCCTCTCCCTCTGGATTGAAAACCAATTTTTTCCACGCAAGCCTTCCGGATAGTCTACATGCGAGCCTAATCTTATCGGGTGTTCAATCTGGCCACAGTTGATGTAAAACCCGGTGAGCCGCTCAACCAAGACATTGGAGCCCTCCCTCTCTTCAAGGTATTGGGATATTTTCTCTGTAATTCGTCAGCCCAAAAATCAATAAGCGTAACTACTTCCTCTCGAGTTATTGTTCGCGTTTCACCTCGTATGGGGAAGCCATCGTTATTTATAGGATCCAAAAGATCCTCCTCCTCACCGTCTTGTTGTATATTTAAGTTCCGCACAATTAGAGTGATGTCTGGGTAAATAAGGAGTGAAGGATGTTGTGGGGAGAAAAGAGAACGAATCTCATTTATGAAAAATTCCCTGTATGTTCTCAGATAGAGTCCGGGGGAGGTGTTAACATGGTCTGGTATGGAGAAAGAAAGCCGAACATAAGCACCGTTATAATTATCAATTCGATCCAGTAGCTGAATTTCTAGGGCCGGTGGTGGAGAGGGGGAGAGCGGTGGAGGAGATGGGAGAGGGCTAGGGGGAGTGGGGGGTGGTGATAGACCCCCTCCGAAATGAATGGGTGAGACTGCGCCGTCAGCTACTACACCTGACGCTGGTAACCACTCAGAATTGACAGAAGCTGACGAGTCAAGGTCTGCTGAGCTGTCGTCGTCTGAGTCAAGGTTAATCTCGTGGACTGTGATGTTGTTAACGGTAGTGTTCTCACCACCGCCGCTGCTGCTGCTGCTGCTGCTGCTGCTGCTGCTGCTGCTGCTGCTGCTGCTGCTGCTGCAGCTGACGCTGAGGGGAGCGAGCCGGATGTGGGTAATGTCCGCTCAGCTGTGCTGTCACTCTCATTGTCGCTCTCAGCACTGCTTGATGCTAAATTGATGCAGAGCGGGGCGGGATCTGTAAAAAAAAAAAAAAAAAACATTTTATATCTAGAAAGAATGAAAAGCATGCACGCACACACACACACACACACACACACACACACACACACACACACACACACACACACACACACACACACACACACACACACATATTATATACCACATATGTCAGACCAATGACCGTTCTCGGTAGTGATCTTGGCCAAGAGCTCTATGTTTAGAGTGGGCTGGACAGGCTGTAGATCCCACATGATGTAGTTGCTGATTAAACTGTCAGATGAGTAAGTAACGCTTGCGGTGCAGCAAGCTGTAGTTGATGAAAATGCAGAGATGATCGCGGTGAAAATCATAGCTGTAGTGAGGTTGTTGGGAGCGTTCCATGACAGGTGGCAGCAGTCCACACCATGCAGCAGTAGCAGTTGGGGTCCATTGAGAGTCCATGTTGTAGTCCATCATGGCTAGGGATCGTCGAAATTCTCTGGGGTCACCAATGTAACATACGGTTATGTTACGTTGTTGGGTAGATTAGATACTCATTGTTTAGTGAGTTTTCATATTTATTTAGTAGTCTTGATTACAGTAGTCGGTTGGTGGCATTGTCGACAACGTTGAGACGGAGCTTGGAGCAGAGCAGAGAGCTGAGCGAGGCCGGAGTCGCGGAGCTCTATGTGGGAGAGCGTGGCAGCTCGATTGGGAATGGTGAGTGTCTGAACTTGGGGAGCGAGAGCGTTGTAGCTCGATGTGGTCGTAGTCTGCTGTCTGGTCTGTGTCAAAGCTGTAGCGTTTTGGGGTCGATTAGAACTGTACACGCCGAGTACTACATTGTTGACTGTGGAAATTGTACTGTCCGCTATTCCTCATATCGCTTGCTTATATGGTGACTACACCTCAGCTCCCTCCAATAAAATGAGAAGAGTATTACCTGTAATTGGGGAAAGGATTGTAGCTTCTGTAATTACTGCTAATTAGTTATGCTATTAAGATAATGAGATAATGGAGCGAGTATAAGATTAACTCGCTACAACGGGATGAGTTACATCAGGAATAACTGGAGCTGGTGGGGGATGAAAAATGGCAGAAGACGTGTTGACAGAGGCCAGGTGGGAAGTAACGGGAGTTGTAGTGCTAGAAGTGAGATTGAAAGTGGAGGGGACAATGCTGGGAGCTGAGGGTGAGATTACTTGAGACATGAATGATTCAGTTTGGGATAGTACAGGGTCTGACGTCTGGTCAGTGGTTCTGTTTTCTGTAGCAGTCAGAATTGGGTCGGTAAGAAGTTGTGGGGAAACTATGGTACAGTTTCTGTACTTCTATAGAAACTATACTTCAGTTTCCTCAACTGAAGTTGTGGTGTTGTGGAGGGAACCCCATGTGGTACAACAGCAGTATAGTAATAGTTCACCTTGAGCTGTCGTCGTCGTGGGAGGTAGGTCTGGGAGGGCAGGTGAAGCAAGTCTAGGCTTCTCAGGAAGGATAGGATAGAGGAAGTCAAAGCCTCTTCAGGAATCCTAGTGGCCCTTATCCTAAGTGCCGGTGGTGCCGGGTGGGCGTCGTCCGCGCTGGGTCACGTGCAGTTCAAATCTGGCGCTCTCTCTCGACCTGCGTGGGGAGGCTGTGCGCAGTCGCCATCCACCAATCAGGGCACAGTCCTGCCTACACTATGAAATGTCTCCTTTGGCGGGCACTTTGAATGTGGTTCCCTCCACAGTGTTTTTGTGGAGTGAGGACTGTAGTTGAGAATGGAGCAGAGCGCAATAGCCGAGTAGGAGGAACAAAGATACTAGGAAGACCGTTATGAGAAGGATAGGAAGATAGTCAGCAAAGTCACGGCCATCGTCCTTTGCCTTCACGTAAGCAGCTTGTACACAGGCAGTGACTCGTTCACATGAAAGGTTCTGAAGAGGAGAATAAGGTGGAGGTGGTGGGTGAGGGAAGAGAGGTGGAGAGGACTGAGTTTGTTGTGCAAACTTAGGGTGGCGATGTTGCTGGTGAGGTGAGGCATTAAGGACACTGGCGTAGGACATGGACTTGGCTGATGCTGTTTGGTGATGAGATGGGTTATGGGAGGTTGAAGAAGAATGAGGGTTTGCTTGAGTGCGAGGTGGGTTATTGCGAAGAGTTTTCAAGGTTTGTTTTCTAAGAGAGCAAGATTTGTCAACTGCTGTATGAGCACCCTGGCAATTGGTGCATTTTAGGGTAGGGGCAGAGCACTGAGTATAAAAATGGCCTTCTGCAGAGCATTTGGAGCAAATTTGTGGGCTTTTACATTTTCGTGTTTCGTGACTGTATTTGTAACATTTGAAACATTGCAGCAAAGGAAGATAGTCAACTGGACTAATGAGATAGGAGTGCTGGTGATGAGAATTTTTATACCTTGATGCAAGAGTTTTTAAGCTTCTGTAGGGGAGGAACATTGAATCTTAAGGTGTTTTGTATTGGGCACTGGGTATATCTCCATTACAGTAATAGCATTCCTGCGTGAGATGTCTTGAGAGAGATTAATAGTATTAGGTGTTGATAGACAGAGCTGTCGACATTTCTTACAAGGACAGAGCATTTTGTTTTTTGTTCAATAGTGAGGACAGGAGTCAGTGAAGCTTGGGCGAGTTTACTGAAAGCAGGTTCCCTGAAACAGGCAAAAAGGTCGTCTTTTGATGCAATGAAAAATTTGATGTTGTTGGTGTTGGCGTGTTTGATATGATTAGTGGCAGGTGTGCCAGTGGCATTGAAAAAGGTAGTGATGCAGTCAATTGTGTCTGTGTGTAGTTCATCCGTAGACAGTGAGCCATTGTGACTCAGTATCTACTACTGACAGTCCTGTGTTTTGTGCCAATCACTGCGATTCCATAAAGCTTAGTTGGGGTCAGTGTGTAGGCCAGGTCTAAGACCTGGCCTAAGGGTCTCGTCACGAATAAACACCGTGTTCCGGAAGGTTGCAACCCCCAGTTATGGTGGGCTCGTACGATCACGAGATTCCACAACTGGCTCGGCAGTGTCAGAAACGGAAGAATTTTTAGGAGAGGAGAAAAAGAATGCACCTATGGCATGACGCAGCTGCAAAAGGTGAACTTCCATCTTCTCACCTGGGCCTGTTCTGGCTCGAAGTGGGGCTGTTCACTTAAATTTCAGTCCGACCTGGACACAAGCGCATTGGACAACACACAGAAGATGCTGCGAGGAAAATGTCACTGATTAGGACGAGATGCTGGGTGGGAAGCGCCTGGTTCTGCTCCAATACACTGCTGGCTGGAACTGGTCTTTGCTGCGCCAAAGTGCTCGTCGAGGCTGGAAAATAACAGTTGCTGTAGGACAGCGAGACGATGCTGGCTTGCTTTATGGTTGGCAAGCTGAAGATCGATCCATCCACTCACGCACTCTAGAGGTATTACAACGTTGATAGAGTGGGCGTGCATAGCGCTCAAGCAGAGGGCCGCCTAGGTCACACTGCGAGCGGGATGAGATGCGTACTCCTGCAACGATGCTGATGGTGTGTGTGTGACTCCACTGACGACGTGTTGCGACAGACAAATTGTTGCCCGTGAAGGTGGGGAAACCTAGCACCGCGTTTGACGTGGACCCGGTTGCTGCAAGGCAAGTAGACTATAGAAGCCTTTTACCCAATTATTAATAATACATCCTAAATTAAAGGAAATACTCCTACTGAATATAGTAATCACTGTAGAATTTGTCTACCGGTAATAATGCAATATTTATTCGTATATAAATTAAGAATATTGCTAAAGAAGAGACGTACTGGATTTTTGTTGTAATTGAATGGCCTAACGACAACTAGTCTAAATGTTAAATGTGCACACAGTATAACAAATAGAAAAATTTATAGTTGCCCATCCGTGTGTCCGTTGGTGGCGAGAACTATGCAATCCTTCGTCCTCGGCTGCTGTGTGAAGGACGTTGACTTCGGATTTAGTATCACTCTGGTTCCAGGACACGGCTATTGATTGCCAATTTAACGTGGCAACGTCCTTGTAAAGGTAAGAACGAATAAATAAACTAAGCAAATGCTTTGCTATAGCGTCTCCTGCATGTTGCTAATATGGCGTCGCTCGTCCTAGTCGGGCAGCAAGCAAGTGACGCTCTCCTTCCTCCCTAGCTGTGCTACACATGTGCAGTCTGCTCAAAGTATTCTCGAGCTTAAAGTATTTTATTTTACTTATTTAATCAGGGAAGTAAGGACTTGTGACAAGTACTTATGTCACTAAATAATGTATTAAGGTGCAATATATTTTTGCACAATGCAAGTCAGCTTATTAAGACTGCATAAAGAAATATCATATGAATTGCTTTACTTTGCAATATTTTCCACTGTAGTTGTTAATACACCTAAATGAACGAATTCAGTAAGCAATAATATGCTATGTAAATAACTAACTAAATAAACGATTATCCTTAGTAAAGGAACGTAATTAATTAACTAAACTGTTTAGATGCAACTAAATGTGGAAAGATTCATGTTTTAGCCTGTCGTTCCTCACGTCGTCACTCTGACTAGGAAGTATTTGGCAAATATATTGCTTCGTAATAGAGACATTAATTGAATTAGTTCTACAAATTAGTAGAGTTAGTAATTACTATGGTTAATACAATAATGATGTATTGTAATACAAGAAATGATGTATTAGTTTTGGAAATTTCCAACACTGGAGGTCCTCAATCATGGTCGTGACCACCTTGTTGTTGGCGTTGGTGTGTGTGTGGTTGAGATGGGAGAGAAGGGTGGCAGTCGAGCCGAGGAGTTGTTTAATTTTCATCCAGAACGCGGCTGGTTCACTCTTGTAATTGTTGGCCTGGTTGACCAATGAGCCCCAGATATGACGTTTGTGAAGGAGCGTGAGCCCTATAACTTCACTTCTGAGGACCTGAATCATGTGCAAAGGGGGGAGGCTGGTGCAGATCCTTCTGATGCACTCTTGTTGGTAAGATCTCATCTTTTCCCTGATTTCCCTTGTTGGGTTGTGCTGTTTTATGACTTGTGTTGGTTAGGTCGCAGTTTGCAAGTGTTGCTTCAGTGATGCGGGTATGGAGGATGTCCACTGCTGCATCAATGTCGTGGGTTGGGCAGTCTTGTAAGAGTGTTACTGGATCATCATTCTGGGATTCCATGTAAGAGTGGAGTCTAAGGGTGCTGATTTTGGGTCTGGGAGTACCTAGGGACCTGAAGGGGGACGATTGAAGATGGATAATTATCGGGATGTGGTCAGATCCCACATACCTCACCTGGGGTGATTCTGGAGTGAAAGATGCCACAATCTTGGTTTAACAGTACTAAGTCCGGTGTTCCTGGGTGCGTGCCGACGAAGAAGTGGAAAAAGGGGCCGAAGAAGGTTAGGTTCCTTACCGTCAGGAGGTTGTTCAGGAGTCTACCTCGGATGTCGTTTCCACCATTGGAGACATTGAAGAACGCGGCGTGGTGTGCATTAAAGAACGCTGGCACGTTCCTATTGAGTACTTTGTGGCTTGCCCTCGATGGAATGGCTTGCTGGCCAGGGGGTATATAGGTTGTTAGGATGGCAAGAGGGCCGTGGGTGGTGGAGAGTTCAGTCGCGAGGGCGTTTCCCTCCTGCAGATAGATATTTGTGAACGGGCATCCTCTCTTGACCAGGATAGCCACACCTCTGTTCGGCCCCTCGTTCTTTTCAATCGTCGTGTAGCCGCGAATTTTTACATGTTGATCTGGGCGTGATCACGATCACACGAGTTTGCAGCCAGCCGTCGTCGAGAGCAGACGTGCCTCACATCGCTCTTCACTTCTGGCAGCCCATCAGACCTCCCGTCGCCGATGCGAGACCCTTGTGGTTGTCGGCTGTTGGTCAAGAAGACTACATCAACTAGACAGATAGAAACACCGAAGAATAACATCCACCAAGAGAGAAATTTTCAAATATTCCAGCAAGCCTGAGGATTGGCGCCGCGCCAACCGCCATCTCTGAGCCAACCGCCCTCCTCCACTCAACCACCTCCACACTCCTCCCTCCACATCCTCAATCCTCCACAACCCATCCTCGCCCTTCTCTCCTCAGTCCTACCAACCAACCCACACCCCATTCACCTGCCATTCACCAGTTTCACCTCACCACTCATCCCAGTCTCACCTCACCACCATCACCTCACCACTCATCCCAGTCTCACCTCACCACCATCACCTCACCACTCATCCCAGTCTCACCTCACCACCATCACCACAACCTCCATTGTTTTGTACTGACCTATATGTACTAACCCCAGTCTTTCTGATCTGTTACTCTACTCTTGCTCTTTCGCCACCTGATTTAACTGACTCTGCGCAAGTACCACGGCCGGTGTGTAGTAAATCTGGTCACGCAACGAGTCGGGGCAACTGTTTCGCCATTGTAGCATGGCTAGGCTATGTTAGGAATAGGAGCACTTTGTGCTATTCTAGGATTGACTAACCATTAAAACTCTAATCTCACAAGCCATTATTGTCAATCACCAATCATGCTACCACCATCATCATGCCAGTAAGACTTAAATTAAGGTTCGTCGAACCCTTTAAACTTAACGAAACCCAGATCTCCAATGTTCTTGGCACCCATGTTGAGGTTTCACCCGTTGAAACCTACATTACATCCAATGGGGCTATTGTGTTGCTCCCCACTGAAGATGATCTGCATAAAATCTTACATCCTGATAAAGCGTCTGCACTCCATGCAGCGGGCGTAATTCCCGTTCCTACTGGCAAATTCCAAGCTGGGAGGACAGTGTTTGTGTCGCGATTCAATCGCCACATCGCAAGGGATTACAACGACGATGAAATACTCGACGAAATCAACAGAGTAAATGAACAACGAGCCATACAAATACTCAGAATCACCAAAGAAGGCAACCCACGCCCCACTCTAAAGATAACCTTTGCTACTACTGCCCATGCTACCCAGGTAAATGATCAGGGATTTAAATGCTTTGGGTACCTATCAACTCCAGAACAAATATCAAGAGAACGCTTCACTGATATTAAGCAATGCTTTCGGTGCTTCAGTTTTGATCACGTGGTGAACAAGTGTCCTGCAACAACACCCACTTGTAGCATTTGTGCTGAAAAACATAAATTTAGGGATTGTCCCCAACCTAGCAATCGTAAATGTGCCCTCTATGGAGAGGGACATTTAGCAGTATCGCCTGTGTGTCCAAGGAGGAAAGAAGCAATGCAGAAAATGCTTGAAAAGGCCCAAACCTCACGACCTAACCAGTCGCAGACGACACCAAACATGAACGCTGCAACATTCCCACACATGCCGGGTCAAGGTACAACCACAAACCAGGCTTCCCAGCAGACACCGTACCTAATCTACATAATGCTTGGGTGGGCCAAACTCACCCAACAACGCCAATGTCACAGCCATCTTCTGATGCTTCGGCACAGGTAAATATCCTAATAGCAATTGCATCAAGATATGCAGGTCATAACCCACACTTGTTTGCCACCATTATCAACAAGCTTTTGAAGGCTAACAACCTACCCACAGTCACAATCCCAAATGATGCGTTCTCATCCAACCCTGAACAATCATCGCAAACACAGTCATCACCCCACCAGCCACCGGTCTCTGAACCCACAACAAATGAAGCAACCAACGCCATGCAATCTACAGCAAACTCCACTGTCCCACTCACTACCTCACAGGTCCCACTCACTACCTCACAGGTCCCACTCACTACCTCACAGGTCCCACTCACTACCTCACAGGTCCCACTCACTACCTCACAGGTCCCACTCACTACCTCACAGGTCCCACTCACTACCTCACAGGTCCCACTCACTACCTCACAGGTCCCACTCACTACCTCACAGGTCCCACTCACTACCTCACAGGTCCCACTCACTACCTCACAGGTCCCACTCACTACCTCACAGGTCCCACTCACTACCTCACAGGTCCCACGACCAAACCACCTCACTCAGACTCACCATGTCAAAGTAGCAGTGAGAGATAACCCTTCTACCCCACATATAAATGGGAATGGGTGCCACCATCATGGTAAACCTGAACACCCTGTCAACTCACGAATCATTCCTGCCTCACCGGCCCCTTCTGATTACTCATCCTCAACAAACGAGACTTTTGATATCCACATTGAGGACTCTGAAGAGGAGCCTTCCCTACAACAGGAGGCGCCTACTGCGACACCACCAGCCAACTCAGTCTATCGTCCAGCAGCTACACAAGTCACCAATGCAGCAGTTGAAGACGAACGAACCTCAGAAGAGGAACATGAAGATGAACAAGAACACGTAGAAGAAGAAGAAGAGGAAGAATATGAAGATGATGAGGGAGCAGAAGAGGAGGATGAGGCACATAAGAGGGAAGAAGGGGAGGAAACAGAGTGCAACCGGGGGACTGGGAAAGCACACCAGTCAAGGGGGATGAAGTCTGAACAAACAACTGGTGGAAAAAAACACCAAAAGAACAATCGTGAAAGGTCACCAATTAAAACTAGACAATCCTACGCCAGATAATGGGGATTACAATTATGCAACTTAACGTAAGACACTTTTTCAACAACAAATATCTACTAGAACTGGAAGCGTGCAAGTATCACCCTGAAGTCATCTTGTTAAACGAGACCTCTGCACGCCTCGACCAACACATCAAACTCTACGGATACACGACCATTGAAAGGAACTCTGGCCAGAATAGAGGTGTTGCGATCCTCATCAAGCTGGGCTGCTCATTTACCAACATCTACCTCCAAGAAGAAAATGCCCTAGCAGTGGAAATAGTCACGAACCACGGCCCACTTGCTATTTTAACTACCTACATCCCCCCAGGTGAGCACTCCATCCCTTCGAGAGCCATTCACAAGGTGCTCAACAGAAATGTCCCAACGATCCTTGCAGGGGACTTTAATGCCCACCATGCAGCATTTTTCAATGACACCAATGGACGTGATGACATCAAAGGTCGACTACTATTTAACCTCATGACAGCGAGGAACTTAACCTTCTTGGGTCCCTACTTTAAAACCTTTGTAGGTAACCACCAAGGAAAACCTGATATCATACTGACGAATGTTGAATGCAATATCTTCCACAGCAGAATACTCCCAGGTAATGATGTAGGTTCAGATCACATACCTGTTATTCTCCATCTCCAAGCATCTCCCTTTAGAATTCTGGGACGCCCCAGACCCAATCTAAATACGCTTCGACTTCGTCCATATATGGAGTTCCTTGGCTCTGACCCAACCACTGATCTTGACAATCAACCGGTCCAGGACATTGATGCAGCAATTGCCTCCATACATAATCGCATCACTGAAGCAACAATGGCCAATTGTGATCTAACCAACACCAGAATAATTCAACAATACAAACCAACCAGAGAGATCAAGGATAAAATGAGGCATTACCAACAGGAATGTGTGAGGCGCCTACGCACAGGCCAGCCATCCCTCCAAATCATTCAGGCCCTCAGACGTGATGTCTTAGGCCTCACGCTCCTACACAAACGACACATTTGGGGTACTCTAGTCAACCAAGCGAACCAGTACAAGAGAGAACCTGCCAGATTCTGGGGAAAGATCAGAAAACTCCTAGGATCATCAAAGACACCACTGTCGCACCTCAGCTATACATATACTGATGACAACAACGAGGTAATAACCACCAGAGTGGAAGATGCACAGCTGCAGGCTAATCTCATGGGACTGGTTTGGGAGGAAATCTTCACAGAAAACAACAGCCAGATCAACAATGACAACCACCGTTCAGTCAACCAATGGGTTGCTGAAAACGTTGAGAACCTGGCTAGCAGGCCTCTAGTTGACACCGCACTCCTTGACCCTGACCACCCGATCACCCGACCCATCACCATACGCGAACTGTTGGAAGTATTAAAGAAAACAAGGAACAAAGCGCCAGGTTTGTCAGGAATAACAGTCAACCAACTGAAGTTTCTACCTCTAAACTACGTGCAGTCCTTGCTCAATGTCTTCAACGCCATCCTCGTCTCAGGACACTTTCCACAAGTATTTAAAACTGCCAAAATGATCTTTATCCCGAAGCCTGGCAAAAGCAAACACGTCCCTGGAAACTATAGGCCTATATCCCTGTTGGAGTCGACAGGGAAGTGCTTTGAGAAAATACTGTCAAATCGTATTAACTACTACATGGAGTTCCACCATCTGTATACAGAAAAACAGTTTGGCTTTAGGAACCACAGATCGACACAGCATGCCATCAACATCATCTACGATGCAGCAGACAGTATTAGGAAACAACACCAGACTGCAATAATAGCAACCAGAGATGTCAACAAGGCCTTTGACAGTTTATGGCATAATGGTCTGCTCTTCAAGCTGCAATCCATACCACACCACAACTGGACCCTCCTTAGACTTGTCAGAAATTTTCTAAGCCATAGAACAATAATTCCAATGTTTAACAACAAGGAAGCTGATTCCTTTATGCCGACAGCAGGAGTTCCTCAGGGATCGTGCATAAGCCCACTCCTCTTCAATCTTTTTGTAAATGACTTGCCACGCCCTATTTATAACGACACTATTATAACTCAATTTGCAGATGATGTCATCCATGTAGTGTCCTCGATGCCTGCTGGCCAAGGAACTAAACACGATTCAGTTATAAGGAAGACGAAAGAGGAACTAGCAGCCACAGCAAGTTGGGAACAAGACTGGAAAATTGTGACAAACCCTAACAAGATTCAACTGTGCTCAGTGGGCAGCTGGGCTAGTACACTTGGGGCCATCAACATTGGTGGCACGTTAATACAGGTTCAGAACTCTACTACAATTCTAGGCTATGAAATATCGAGACTCTTGAATTCCACCGAACATATTAATAAGAAACTAACCTTAGCCAAAGCACAACTAGCCCGGCTGTACCGATTCAGGCAAGCCCCACAGCATGTGAAGCTACATCTTTATAGAATGCTTATTCGACCTATCCTGGAATACCCATACACCCCACTTGCTCTTACTAAAAAGTCTAATATGCTGAAACTTCAAAGGGTTCAAAATAGAGCACTCAGATTTGTAGCAGGAGTGACACTTGCTGAGAAAATTCGGACCGACAGACTCCACATCCAATTAAAGATAGAACCTTTGAATAGACGTCTCCACAAACTATCAGCAAAGCAGTTATACAAAATGAAGTACACCTACTTACCAAATCGTGACGATCCCTTTATGGTGTACAACACAACCAACTATGAAATACGAGACCAGCCTCACAGAACAAGGAGGATGTCACTACAGCAAAAAGTCAGGCGGTACATCCACAACAGGAATTACCCTCAGCCCAGAATACTTAGTAATCTACCACGTGAGGAGGATGATGAATGGGAACCTCCTGATCCTTTATACACCTAACAAGAACGAACTACGAGCTAACAAGCCAACATCAGTCACCAATACCTCTACCAACCAGGACAAATTCACTGTAAACATCACCTACAAGATCCTATACCAACAATACATCAGTAAGTCACCACAGCACTGCTCTACGGATGCGGCACCAAGACTGAAACTCTGTCCTCGCATGGCAACTTCTCTCCTCCTGTTGTGCGACAGCTGCAGCTTGCTGCTGCTGGCAGCCAGCAATCATTCATCTTAAAAAAAAAAAAAAAAAAAATCATCACCATAACATCATCACCATCATTTATGAGTACAACCTTGCCTCCCTATCAAAACACATATCAACTCATATCACTTCATAATCACTCCCCAAGCAACCCGTCCTCGCAAATTTAATAAGTCAATATTGACTTATTAGTTGCGTGCATAGGTGACATACTTAACATAATAGTTTCCCTTGAAAAGCTTTATAGAAAACACCGACCTTACCTAACCTTGTTAGTATGTTAAAATAAGCATCTTATAGCTTCGTAATTACAATCGTTACTTAACCTATTATAGGTATAGGTTAAGTAATAATTGTAATTACGAAGCAATAAGATGCTTATCTTAACATACTAACAAGGTTAGGTAAGGTCGGTGTTTTCTATGAAGCTTTTCAAGGGAAACTATTATGTTAAGTATGTCACCTATGCACATATTTAATAAGTCAATATTGACTTATTACATTTGCGAGGACGGGTTGCCCCAAGCCAAAGTGGTTAGGCCACTACCCTGTCCATCCCACTCTCCTCCCAACCTCCTAATCCTCCTTCATGTTTTCCTTAATCCTACCCGTGCCTCTTCCTTCCCCTGCTTGCCAGCTCTATGGACATCTTCAAGTTCAAGGAGATAATTGGTAATGAGGGGCAACACAGGAACCCGAGTGAAGAATGTGGAGGTGGGTGACGGTAAGACCGTGTGTTACATAAGCAAGATGATGTCATCAGTCGGCTGATTGAAGACGAGATTGGTAATATAGTTTACCAGATATGTCATCAGTCACCCTAGAAAATTTAAGGAGTATCTTGTTGCCAGCTTTTCAAGGGAGTTTTCTGTTGATAGAGTTGTTAATCTTGAAGGGGTCTACATGGCAAGACGGATAAACAAGGATAGTTAACCTCTCAAAAGAATCATTGTCTGGAAAGACAATGAACCTCCTCATCAACAACATTGCTTCCTTGTAAGTTTCATTCAACCAAGTTCTACTAGACCTTGGATGTCCTCTCCTGTTATCTGTTATAATTGCCACGGTACTAATCATGTGTAAGTACTGTTGACGTGAATGTGTGTGCAGGTTCTGTGCTGACTGTTATGAACCTTACCTCCTGTGGAGGTTAGTTTCAAGTATAAAATGTTGGTGGACACAGTGGAGAATTTTTGATAGGAAAATATCTACACCTGATTTCAGGGAGGCCGCGAGTTACCAGTAATACTCCGCCCAGCAAAGTAGTACCTTCTCAGCTGGAGATTGTCAGGAATAATGTTAACTGGAATATCCTAACTATGTGTGGGAAAAATGGACTCCATCTAAAAGCATGCATGGGGAATATGGTAAATAAAGTCAATAAAGGGTTTGATTGCAAATGTAAAACAGAGTATTAAGGGGCGATGACGCAAGAGAGGTGGACGCCATCTTGACTGGCGGGGAGGTGGATACGTTGACAACCTGATCCTGCTATCTGAGGGTGTTTCTCCGGCCATACAGTCAGGTAAGCCCATCTTAGTATCTAAACAGGGTTGCAAGATATTGTAGAGTAGTTATGCAGACTTTGGAGATGTTTGTAAGAGAGAGTGCAGGTTTCCTAGAGGTGTAAATGTGTGTGTCATCGGTGGATAGCTGTGGTGGCTGTGTGCACGGTTCCAGGTTTGGGACGGAGAGCCTTAGGGTATCTAGAGCCCACTTGGGGGGTTATATCACTCCAAATGACCATGTATTGTAAGGATATCACCTTACTGAATATGTTTGTGTGTCTTTGCATATAAGTTTGTGTCTATGTACTAGGCTGTTTTACCTTACTCCTTGATTTGCCCTAGGCTCGAGTACAATCATCTATTCCCCTAGACAACATTTAAAGGTCCACCACCACTAAATTCTTAACAGGCCACTGTGACACAGCTATGACAAAAGTTATTGACACACCCCCTCGTGACACTGACCACCATGATACAAGGCTGCGTCCTCACAAGGACCCCCCCCCCCTACCTCTTAGGACCGTGAGGTAGCCTTTCCTCTGGTCAGTGTGTCCCCAGTGTTTACTTGAAGGCATACATGTTTGGTATCATGACTGCATACAATGTCCAGTCTTCCCTAACTTACGTAGAAAGCCAGTGGTGTTTGGCCCAGCTGCACCAAGCACCCAGCAGGACGCTCCTGATATCAGCCCCAGTAAGCAGTTTCCAAGTATCGTCCAACTGAAGCAAACAAAAATAATATAGGAATTGATTGGTTAAAGATGAAAATTGCTGAATTGTGAAAATAAAATAACCACTAAAGAAAAATCTGCTCAGTGGTTGTGGAAAAGCGAGTCATGTTAGCGACAGTGGTAAAGTGAAGGCAGGATGGCAGACACTCTAGAGTTGCCAGGGCAGCATTGAGGTGCAACCCGTTCTCCCACTTGCTTACAGTCAATATTGGCTTATTTAATAAGTGTATATGTGACATACTAATTGATTGTGAATATTTTAGTTTACCTTGAAAAGCTTCATAGAAAACACCGACCTCACCTAACCTTCTTAGTATGTTAAGATAAGCATCTTATTGCTTCTTAATTACAATTATTACTTAACCTAATTACTTAACCTATACCATTGATAGGTTAAGTAATAATTGTAAATAAGAAGCAATAAGATGCTTATCTTAACATACGAAGAAGGTTAGGTGAGGTCGGTGCTTTCTATGAAGCTTTTCAAGGTAAACTAAAATATTCACAATCAATTAGTATGTCACATATGCACTTATTAAATAAGCCAATATTGACTATAAGCAAGTGCGAGAACAGGTTGTGAGGTGAGATGGACAGCCTTCTCACTTCATGGTGATTTTAAATGAACTGTCGAACCTTCCCATCCGTAAGATTGATTTTACTCCCAAAGATGGTTTCAAGTTTATGAAAGTAGATATAAGTAAACTTCGGTTTATGGATAGTTTGGCTTTATTGAATGGTGGGTTAGACAAACTAGCCAAAGAATACTGAACAGATCCACAAAATAGAGAATATCCTTGATAACCTAGCAAACCCAGTACCAAATATCATCTTCCTTGGAGACTTCAATCTACCCAGTTTAAAATGGAGAATAGTAAACAATAACATTATAGCAGGAAGTCAACCTGGAAATAACCAACCACAGGTCAGAGAACTACTGAGATTTTGTGACAAATTCTCGCTCAGTCAGCAGATTACAGAACCAGCTAGGAAGGAGAACACGCTGGACCTGATCAACTTTATCCGCTGCTCCTTGAGCCCACATCATCCCAAACATGATGTAATCACCCCAGAAGGCAGCTAAGTACCCAGTGACCTAAATGTGACCGAAATATACAACAAAACCTAACCTACTAGCTCATCTCGACCTCATTAGTGGTGCTCCCTGGAGGAAGCTAACCTGACGTTTGCTGCTGCCACATCAACGAGTCTACCCCATCTGCCTGCGTACATCTCTGCTGCTATCATGCAAAACAATTCTAAGCTCGGTAAGGCTGCAAAGAAAGATAACACACCTATCAGGATGAACCCAACCAGCCAAGCTAGCAACAGGAATAACGCGGCTGTCTCCCCCCTAGCGGCAACCGGGGGGGGGGTACCGACCCTCCCTGCGTCAACAATAACAAACCTTCCCAGCTGAGTGAAGCGTTGTCGCCGACTCGAGCCATGCAACAGTTAAGTAACCATATGGAGCAACTTAAACGAGCTGCCTCCCCATGTTCTGACTTTAAGCGTCTCGCTGATAATCCATGGTTCAAATTATTGACTCAGATACATGATGACCAAAAGTCTATAATCCGAGAGCAGTCGGACCTGATAATGAAGCTACAGAGTGATGCTTTGGCCATGCACAAGATTAACCAAGATCTGTCTGCCAGAGTCGGCCACCTCGAACAGGAATTAAGCTCTCTGCAGATCTCGGTTACTAACTCTAAATCAGCAGAAACCTCTAAGAAGCAAGAAGAGATGTTACAAAAGTTAGAGAACCATTTTAACTCCCTACAACAGCAACACACTACAACCCAAGACGAATCAGATCAACTTAAGCTCCTTGATTCTGTTATCATCTCATCACTTGATTTTCCCCATGAAACTGACAGGGAAAACTGTACTGCCATCGTGATCCAGGAATTGCGTACTAAGCTGAATTATTCAATCGAAGCAAGTGACATCAAGTCAGCTTATAGAGTGGGTACGAAATCATCTGGCACAAATAACAGGAAGATACGTGTGAAGTTAGATAGCTGCTCCCGCAAGTCTGACCTTATCACTGCTGCAGTCGGTGGGAAATCCAATGTTTATGTGAACGAATGTCTAACCAGATTCAGACAAAATCTCTTATATAAACTACGTGGAATCTGCAAAAGTTCCCCTGCTATTAAACATTGTTTTGTGCGCGATGGTAAAATAATAGCTAGGAAGACTGACTCTGGAAAAACTTATGTCATAACCACTGAGGCACACCTCACTTCCTTCCTGGCTGACTGTGGGATATCAGCTGAATAACCAGATCATAATTTGTAGTCTCACATACAACCAAAGTGTACTTAAGCTCTGCCTTTCCTTTCCAAAGGTTTTTTATTTTTATTTTTATTTTTTGTTTGTCATCTATGCCTGTTTTTTTACTCTTAATTATTTGTTCTTAGTTAATCCCCTTGTCACTAAACCTAGGGATCTTATTACCCTGTTATATTTAAAGTAACTTGGTATTTTGTTTCATGTAATCATTTATTGGAATTAAGCAATAGTATAATTGTTTGTATCATCTACCACAGTATCATAGTAAAATCTTCCACATTATAATACTCTCAACCGGTTTATTTTTACACTTAGATTTATATTAGAGTAAAATTCAAGATTTACTCAGATATACATGTCATCTTTTGTTTTCTTTCTTTTCGGAATTATCTATTTGAGCTCACTTTGTTTTCTTAGGTTCATACCAACTATAGGATTTTAATTAACCATTACTTAGCTAATTATCCTCAAGTTCATTTTACTTTATGATTATTATTTTTCTCATTATTTTTTATTTTACATTTATATTGTCAGTCTCTACTGATTTTTTTTTTTTATTTTACCTACTTCTGTGTCCTTCCTGGCTATCTGTTGGATCTCAATTTTACTTCTAAATTGTTACTATTTATTGTATTTGCTTTTATTCCTGTGCTTTCCTATCATGTATCTTGTATCGTGATCCCTCTGCATCTCTATGCACACTGATATTGATCCTGATCAAAATCTTCTGTCTCATATCTACACCAACCAGCACATTGATCATCATTATTGCAAGTATTTCACAGCACACCAGGCTAAAAACAAACTCCAAAATAACACCTGTTTATCAGTTTACAACCAAAATGTTAGATCACTTGGTAAACATTTTGACGATTTAAATGCATTACTCACAGCACTAGGTACTAACTTATCGTTCATTATTTTAACAGAAACTTGGCTAAATAAAAACTATACCCAACTCTACAACTTAGCTGGTTATAAAGCCATTCATAACTGTAGGCCAAATAAAAAAGGTGGTGGCACAGCTATATATTACCGAGATACATTTATCTGCAACAGTATTATTAGTGACAGAGATGACTACTGTGAATATACTTTTGCTCAGTTTACAATTAAATCCCTTAAATCCTCATTGACTATTGGAGCCATCTATAGATTTCCCAATACTAACATAGCTTCTTTCTCAGACAACCTAAGTAATCTTATTATAAACAACAATCTCAACAAAAACCACATCATTCTGGGAGGAGACTTTAATATTGACCTGGGTCAACAAAATTGCTCTCAAGTTGACTATTTCCTTAACAGCATGAACTCCTGTATACTAATCCCCACAATCACCAAACCTACCCGAGTCACTCAAACATCAGCCACTACCTTGGACCACATATGGACAAACATAACAGCTCCCCTTGTATCTGGTATAATCTACGACAGAACAACTGACCACTATCCTACCTTTCTCATAGCGAACATGGACATAACACCACCAAAAAGCAAGAAACTTTCATTTAGGCTACACAGTGAATCAGCTTTGGGCAATCTTACAGATGCATTTCACAATATTAATGTGGGAGTATGTCTCCCAAGATCCTCCCACAGCCGACTTGAATGGCTCATTGCAGTGCACAGTGCACAGATCTTCGTGCACAAAGCCTATCTCTCTTAATCCTGGATAGTGACCTAGCATGTTGGGTATCTCCAGAATGCCCACTTAACCAGGAACACTGTTAAAATACGTAGGCCGCCGTATGTCTAGGCAGGAAGTAGATACAGGGAGCTAAGTATACTTGCTACCAAAGGGTCAGTGAGTACATGGCTGGTGCCCGCTGAGACAGAGGGGAAGGCGCCAGCAGCGTCTGACCTCTGGGGTCAACCGGCGCGATCGGAATAACAGCTATGACGTGTTCATGACGTCACTCCTGCTACTGCTCATCGAACGAGCTAATATGATTGGTTCCCGCTCATTTGCTGCAATGCTATTGGTCAAATTGTAACTCCTTTTGTGTTGTGTGCCACGAGATGCCCGGCACCCTTGCAAACTCATTCACGTGAGAGAGACCATACGAAGAGGACGTGTTCTGTTCTACCGGCCAATAGACTGATCACCGTCTATCCCTCACCGTCAAGTTAACTCAGCGTCTTTGCGATATACCACACACTCGCCAGAATCACGAGTGCGAATATATGGTTTAGAAGCCTAAAGTGACAAATCTCCAGAGCGAAACAGACTGGTATCAGGTAACCCCTGGTGACAAAGATCGTTGTGAGTGACTCAGAGTGAACTAAGGCAGTGCCGCCGCCTAAGTAATCTGTGTGTGACATTACCACAGTGTACAGTGTAGTGCATGGTACCGCCACTCATCCTGAGCGTGTACCTCGAGCGCCCGCCGCCGCCCTCACTCCTACGTGACGTCACCACCTCACGCACCGTCAGGGCCAGTGTGTGCGCGTGTGTCTGTCTGTTAAGCATACAGCACGCTTTACTCACGAAATCATCTCAAGATACTGCAAGTACCCTCCGTGTCTACGAGCGAAACCAGCTATCAGGCCACCTACGAGTGCTTGTATAAACGAGTCTGAGTGAGTGCGTAAGGAAAGGTACCTTATCTGTAAGTACAAGATCTTGTCATTGTTTTATTGTGTCTGTGTTGATCTGAGGGATCAACCACAGTTCTCACCTTCTTATACCTGTCGCAGGTTATAGGTGAATCGACGGTGTATGCGTGTTTATCTGTGTGGTATCACTGCATTTCACTCGTCTGTGGATGTGAGCTTCACATACACCACACATTTAGTTATTGTGTGATTATTATTGTGTTTATTGCATATCATCATTACCGAGTATCCGGTTGGAACTCTTGTGATCCCTTTGCATACCGGCAGTTAGGTTGCCGTGTTAATGATTGGCTGTCAACTGTGTTAAGTTAGGTGTTTCTCCACGAGTGGATACGAGTCGATTAGCCAGACGTCAAGAGTCTCGCTAATGCAACCATAGCTTTGCTGACGCCAATCGAAAGTAAATCAAGCACCCTTTGTATTAGTGGTTAAGTTAGTAAATAAACTACTGTTAAGCTTTATGCGGTGTTTCCGTTGAACCACTTCTGAATACTGCCAATATTACTCAAGCCTTCAGCTCTAAGTGTCTTCAACACCGAGTTGCCTGTAAGTCACTAAACTATAAATTTGATGAGGACCCTAGGAGTCCCTTAAAGTGTTACATCATTGAGGAGATTCCAACGACCAACGTGGAGCAGGACCAGGTGAGGCTAGTCTGAGAAGAGACCCACAAGGACTCTAACTCGACCTTGCTCCCAGGCCCTGTACGGTTGCTCTCGTATTTTCTATTCTGCTAATTCCGACAGCTTCGTGAAGCGTCTGCCTCATGTACATTGGCGACGTACGCATTGCAGTCGTGACAGCAAAAAAAAGAAAACCCCCACAATTAACTGGGATTCTGAATTCAATAATACCCAGGATATAAATTCATTAGCTAACCTCTTCCTCTCCAAAACTCTAAGCCTCTACAACCTTCATTGTCCCCTTCTTACCAAGCAAGTAACTGACAAAAGATTAAACAATCCATGGCTCACAAGCGGCATTCTCAATTCAATCAACAAGAAACATGAATATGAAAAGAAACTTAGGATTGGCCTAGTTTCAAAGGAAGTAGCTAAAAGGTACTCATCAATGCTTACCAGTATCATAAGAAAGGCAAAACTTGCATATTATGTGAATAGATTCAATGAAGCAAAAGGCAACATGAAAAGCACTTGGAAAACCATCTCTAGTATCCTAGGAACTAAACAACACTCACATAACCAAATAAAACTCTACAAGGATGGGGATATACCGTCAACTGATTTAGAAATGGCAAATGAATTTAATAGTTTCTTTTCATCGGTTGGTGCTAATCTTGCCAGTAAAATCCCACAGACTCAGACACATATTAACACATATCTCTCAGGCAGCTATCCAAACTCTCTTCTCCTTTCACCAATCAGCCCGGCAGATGTTGTGTCCATCATACACTCTCTAAAAACAAAGGCAGGGAACACCAGTGAAATTCCGTCCATTGTATACAAGAGAGCCTCCCATGCCCTTGCCCCACCCATAGCCCTACTGTTCAACAAATCTATAGAGTGTCACACCTTCCCTGATATCCTCAAAAAAGCAAGAGTAACGCCAGTCCATAAAGGAGGCAATCCGGCGGACATAAACAATTATAGACCAATATCAAATCTACCCATTCTATCAAAAATATTTGAAAAAATTCTTTACAAACAGTTCTATTCCTACCTCGTAAAATTCGACATACTCAGCCCCTGCCAGTTTGGCTTCAGGTCCCAAAAGAGCACCAACGATGCAATCATTAGTCTCCTTGACGTAATCTACTCAGCCCTTGACAAAAATGAGTTTCCGATTGGACTCTTCATTGACCTAAGAAAAGCCTTTGATACTGTTAATCACAACTACCTCTTACTTAAACTCCAGCATTATGGAATCCGAGGCCTTGCCCTTGACTACATCCGATCCTATCTTAGTGACAGACACCAATATGTAACTATCAATGAAACAACTTCTTCCACTCTACCAATTACCATTGGAGTGCCACAGGGCAGTATCTTAGGACCTCTTCTATTTCTTATATATATATACGATCTGCCTAATGTCTCTAATATTCTCAAACCTATATTGTTTGCTGACGATACTACTCTTATCTATTCAGACCTCAACCCACATACACTAAATAATGTTGTGAATAATGAATTAAAAAAAGTCCACTTATGGATGTCAACTAACAAACTAACATTAAACATCGAAAAGACTTACTACATCTTATTTGGAAGCAAATCATCAAATGCAATTCAGCTACAGATAGACAACATTAACATCAGTAATAAAAATGATGGCAAGTTTCTTGGCCTATTCCTAGACAAGAGACTCAACTTCAGCACCCACATTCAACACATAACTAAGAAAGTCTCTAAGACAGTTGGTATACTCTCCAAAATCAGATATTATGTTCCTAACTCTGCTCTCCTCTCTCTCTATTATGCTCTAATCTACCCCTATCTTAATTATGGTATCTGTGCATGGGGGTCTACCACTGCAAACCACCTTAAGCCCATCATCACCCAGCAAAAATCTGCTATCAGAATAATAACTAACTCTGCTTTCAGACAACACTCAGCTCCCTTGTTTAAATCCCTAAACTTGCTAAATATTAACTCCCTCCACACATTCTCTTGTGTCAACTACATCTACAAAACCCTGTTCTTAAATGCAAACCATGCTCTGAAACACTCTCTGGACAGATGTAATAGGACCCATTATCACCACACCAGAAATAAATATCTCTTTGATATCCCCAGGGTCAAACTTAATCTGTGTAAACACTCTATGCAAATTAAGGGACCGAGTCTATGGAACTCACTCCCTAGTGAATTGAAAAACTGTAAAACTTTTGCCTTATTTAAAAACAAAACCAAAAAGTACTTAATTTCATCTTCTTAGTTTCGTACACTGAGCTTTATTTTTTGCTCTGTATCTAGTGTTACCCAATCTCCTAATTCTTATGTATTTAACCCAAACAACCTTATCATTGTGTTCATTGCTGTCTTCCTTTATGTGCTAGCCATTTGCTGTATTGTGCCTACCAAATTTTGTCAACTACCATTCAAGCTTTCATTGCAATCAATCTTAGCTACCTAAGTGCTTTATTATACTGTACCTACAATTTTCTCTCATCTTTTTTTTTTTTTTTCTTTTCTTGCCATGTAACTGTTATCATTTCTTTTTATAATTTTTGCTAGTATTTACCTACTAAAAATTTTCTTAGATTAAGGACCTGCCCGAAAAGCTGCGCGTACTAGTGGCTTTACAAGATGTAATTACCATATTATATGTTCTCACATTCCCATGACCTTCTTGTATATGAATAAATAAATAAATAATAAAATAAATAAATAAAAAATAAGTAATATTCACGAACAATGAGGGAGCTAATCAAAGACATTACTGTCTCAGGCACTACGTACTCGGACCACAAGCTCATTGAAGTGCAAACTAACATTAATAACGGTAGTAGGCCCAAGAGAAAACAAGTGAGATTGGCTATTCAATAAATTCAATTTTAATAATAAAAGGATAGACTGGGAGAAAATAAACAGGGAACTTACAAACATTCAATGGGAAAATGTTCTAAGAAATAAAAGTCCTACACAAGGAATAAAAAAACTGACTTCTGAAGCATATGAAGTCTGTCTGAAACATGTTCCTTTGAGGAAAGCCAGAAAGAGGCCAAATGTA
>WNGS01132187.1:0-10181 GCA_020271785.1 Procambarus virginalis
GAGGTGGTGATGAGTGAGTGAGGAGGTGGTGGTGAGTGAGGAGGTGGTGGTGAGTGAGGAGGTGGTGGTGGTGAGTGAGGAGGTGGTGGTGAGTGAGGAGTGGTGGTGGTGAGTGAGGAGGTGGTGGTGAGTGAGGAGGTGGTGGTGGTGAGTGAGGAGGTGGTGTGAGTGAGGAGGTGGTGGTGGTGAGTGAGGAGGTGGTGATGAGTGAGGAGGGTGGTGGATGAGGAGGTGGTGGTGAGTGAGGAGGTAGTGGTGAGTGAGGAGTGGTGGTGGTGAGTGAGGAGGTGGTGGTGAGTGAGGAGGTGTGGTGGTGAGTGAGGAGGTGGTGGTGAGTGAGGAGGTGGTGGTGGTGAGTGAGGAGGTGGTGGTGTGAGTGAGGAGGTGGTGAGTGAGGAGGTGGTGGTGAGTGAGGAGGTGGTGATGAGTGAGGAGGTGGTGATGAGTGAGTGAGGAGGTGGTGAGTGAGGAGGTGGTGGTGAGTGAGGAGGTGGTGGTGAGTGAGGAGGTGGTGGTGAGTGAGGAGGTGGTGATGAGTGAGGAGGTGGTGATGAGTGAGTGAGGAGTGGTGAGTGAGGAGGTGGTGGTGATGAGGAGGTGGTGGTGGTGAGTGAGGAGGTGGTGATGAGTGAGGAGGTGGTGGTGGTGAGTGAGGAGGTGGTGGTGGTGAGTGAGGAGGTGGTGATGAGTGAGGTGGTGGTGGTGAGTGAGGAGGTGGTGGTGGTGAGTGAGGAGGTGGTGATGAGTGAGGAGGTGGTGGTGGTGAGTGAGGAGGTGGTGGTGAGTGAGGAGGTGGTGAGTGAGGAGGTGGTGGTGAGTGAGGAGGTGGTGGTGAGTGAGGAGGTGGTGAGTAAGAATTTGAAATTGACATAAGTTTATTGAGGTAAAATACACACAAAGGGATGAGGTAGCTCAAGCTATTCTCACCCCGTTCAGTACATCGTGTTAATACATACATAGACACTCATCACAAACAATAAACATATTGCCAAACATTCTGAGAAATAAACATATTTCCTCCTTTACACAAGTAGTATGGTATCAGACGTACACACAAGATCTTTCATGACTTAGGTATACTTTATAGACAATTTGCAAGAGATACGCAGATAATTCAACAAACGATTACAGTCTTGGTGCAAAATTCTTATATCTCTCCAGAATACATAACAATGAATATCTGTAACCCTGTTTCTTGAGCCATTAACATTCCATGATAACATTTCAGTCTAGGGTGATCCATTATTAATCAATTCACTTTCTAAGTCATCCCCCAATAAGTTCACTAAATGATAGCCATACCGTGTATAACATCTCCCGCCTCCTCCCAACTTCACCGGTACAAGCAACATTGCGTTTCTCAAGATATTTTTTCAGTTCCATGACGCCCATTATCGGACCAAATGATTCCGTCATGTATGTTTAGTTATAGAGTTCTGCCTTTCACTACGACTACCAGCAATTACACACACTTCACTTTCCTTCATTTCATCACTCATTGTTGTATTATTGTCCTCAACCACTGTTTCCTGACTTTCCTTCACTGTTTTGTGACTTTCCTTAACCTTCACCTGAACGTTTAATTTCGCCTCGATGGACTCGATTCTCTGCCCAAGATTTGGGAGGAACTCGCCAACGTTACTTAGTTCAGCCCACACCTCCTTGACCATATCATTATGGCCCTCTTTCTGAGCCCCAGTAACCACTTCACTCACTGTTACATTGTCACTGCCGGAGTCCTGAGTGGTGGCGTGGCTGCTTGTTGCTTGAGCCTGACGGAGTAAAGGTGACGCCTTTACCCACGCATTCGTCCGGTTCACTGGTGCTGTTTGAGACGGACTGTTCTGCTGTGCTCCCGGTGTCTGGGTAAGAGCTCTTGCTTGCTCTGTAACATCCACCGGCCGGGGAACATCCATACTCGGCCTCTTGCTACACACAGCCGAGCTCGCATTGTGAACACCTCCACAGTTGCAGCATCTGGGAACTATTTTCTCACCCAGCTTAAGTCTGTTTCTACACACATTAGAGAGGTGAGACTTTCCGCAGAAACGACATCGTGGATCGTGTTGAGAGCTCCAGGATTTATGCCCTCATCTGCAGCATTTCAGGCATATTATGGGCTCTTCTACATACTTTGCTACATGCCTGTAGCCCGCCCCGGTGATGAACATTCTCTCGGTTACTTCACCTCTCAGCAGGAATGGTCGAACAAATGGTTGTTAGAGTTTAACCCAAGCAAATGAAATGTAATGAACGTATGTGTAGGGTGCAGGAGGCCAGATACTAGGTATCATCTGGGAGGTAAAATTCTTCAACAGTCAGAGAGAGAGAAAGACCTGGGGGATGAAATCACGCCAGACCTGTCCGCTGATGCTCATGTCAAGAGGATAACATCAGCGGCATATGCCCGACTGACCAACTTAAGAACGGCCATTAGCATCTTGATTAAGGAATCATTCAGAACCTTGTATACCACATATGTCAGACCAATTCTGGAGTCTGCGTCTCGTCAAGCACTAGTCGTAAATGGAGAATGTTCAGAGGTATGACACCTGACTAATACCCGAGCTGAGAGGTATGAACTACGAGAGGAGACTATGGGAACTAAACCTCGCGTCGATGCCTGCCTGCCTGCCTGCCATGCTACCTGCCTGCCTGCCTGCCTGCCTGCCTGCCATGCTACCTGCCTGCCTGCCTGGCTGCCTGGCTGCCTGGCTGCCTGGCTGCCTACCTGCCTTCTTGGCTGCCTGCCTGCCAGTGCCTGTAGTTCCTGTAGGAGCACTTATCAGTGGCAAGTGTCACACGAGTCTGCTCAGTAAAGCTGCGGTTAAGTTGTTGAAACTTACTTATTAAACTCAATTTGAAAACTCAGACAAAGTCGAGCAGCCAACCCAAGTCAATGTAAACACGTGCAGACAACGGAACTAACCAACGCCCAGATGAGCCAACCAATCAGAGCCTGTACATGACCTCGCGGTGCTTGTCTCAGTGTGCTTGTCTCGTAAGGTTTGAAACACTGCCCAAACAGCTCTGCCCATTAAACTCTTGCCACTTTAAACGTTTATAAAAATCGTCATAGTAAACAGAGCAACAAAGAGAATTTCTGAGACCATATTTTGACTTTGAAATATATATTGTGATCATCAATTAATAAATAATCCGGATTGTACCTCAACTATCAGGACGAATGTAGCAGCAACGTTGTGTTGACGTCAAGTGTTGTGAGGCTTATTGACTGAACCTTCCCTGTCAGTGTCTGTCTGTCTGTGTGTGTTGTCACTCTCATGTGGGCTAGTGTTGGTGACAGTGACCAGTGTTGGCGACAGTGACCAGTGTTGGCGACAGTGACCAGTGTTGGTGACAGTGACCAGTGTTGGTGACAGTGACCAGTGTTGGCGACAGTGACCAGTGTTGGCGACAGTGACCAGTGTTGGCGACAGTGACCAGTGTTGGCAACAGTGACCAGTGTTGGTGACAGTGACCAGTGTTGGCGACAGTGACCAGTGTTGGCAACAGTGACCAGTGTTGGTGACAGTGACCAGTGTTGGCGACAGTGACCAGTGTTGGCAACAGTGACCAGTGTTGGTGACAGTGACCAGTGTTGGTGACAGTGACCAGTGTTGGCGACAGTGACCAGTGTTGGCAACAGTGACCAGTGTTGGCAACAGTGACCAGTGTTGGTGACAGTGACCAGTGTTGGCGACAGTGACCAGTGTTGGTGACAGTGACCAGTGTTGGCGACAGTGACCAGTGTTGGCAACAGTGACCAGTGTTGGTGACAGTGACCAGTGTTGGCGACAGTGACCAGTGTTGGTGACAGTGACCAGTGTTGGTGACAGTGACCAGTGTTGGCAACAGTGACCAGTGTTGATGACAGTGACCAGTGTTGGCGACAGTGACCAGTGTTGGTGACAGTGACCAGTGTTGGTGACAGTGACCAGTGTTGGTGACAGTGACCAGTGTTGGCGACAGTGATCAGTGTTGGTGACAGTGACCAGTGTTGGTGACAGTGACCAGTGTTGGTGACAGTGACCAGTGTTGGGGGACAGTGACCAGTGTTGGCGACAGTGACCAGTGTTGGAGACAGTGACCAGTGTTGGTGACAATGACCAGTGTTGGTGACAGTGACCAGTGTTGGCAACAGTGACCAGTGTTGGCGACAGTGACCAGTGTTGGTGACAGTGACCAGTGTTGGTGACAGTGACCAGTGTTGGGGGACAGTGACCAGTGTTGGCGACAGTGACCAGTGTTGGTGACAGTGACCAGTGTTGGTGACAGTGACCAGTGTTGGCGACAGTGACCAATGTTGGTGACAGTGACCAGTGTTGGTGACAGTGACCAGTGTTGGTGACAGTGACCAGTGTTGGTGACAGTGACCAGTGTTGGTGACAGTGACGAGTGTTGGTGACAGTGACTAGTGTTGCCAACAGTGACCAGTGTTGGCAACAGTGACCAGTGTTGCCAACAGTGACCAGTGTTGCCAACAGTGACCAGTGTTGGCAACAGTGCCCAGTGTTGGCGACAGTGACCAGTGTTGGTGACAGTGACCAGTGTTGGCGACAGTGACCAGTGTTGGTGACAGTGACCAGTGTTGGTGACAGTGACCAGTGTTGGTGACAGTGACCAGTGTTGGTGACAGTGACCAGTGTTGGCAACAGTGACCAGTGTTGCCAACAGTGACCAGTGTTGCCAACAGTGACCAGTGTTGCCAACAGTGACCAGTGTTGCCAACAGTGACCAGTGTTGCCAACAGTGACCAGTGTTGCCAACAGTGACCAGTGTTGCCAACAGTGACCAGTGTTGGTGACAGTGACCAGTGTTGGTGACAGTGACCAGTGTTGCCAACAGTGACCAGTGTTGGCAACAGTGACCAGTGTTGCCAACAGTGACCAGTGTTGGCAACAGTGACCAGTGTTGCCAACAGTGACCAGTGTTGCCAACAGTGACCAGTGTTGGCAACAGTGACCAGTGTTGGCAACAGTGACCAGTGTTGGTGACAGTGACCAGTGTTGCCAACAGTGACCAGTGTTGGCAACAGTGACCAGTGTTGACAACAGTGACCAGTATTGGCAACAGTGACCTGTGTTGCCAACAGTGACCAGTGTTGCCAACAGTGACCAGTGTTGGCAACAGTGACCAGTGTTGGTGACAGTGACCAGTGTTGGTGACAGTGACCAGTGTTGGTGACAGTGACCAGTGTTGGTGACAGTGACCAGTGTTGGTGACAGTGACCAGTGTTGGTGACAGTGACCAGTGTTGGTGACAGTGACCAGTGTTGGTGACAGTGACCAGTGTTAGCAACAGTGACCAGTGTTGTCAACAGTGACCAGTGTTGCCAGAGAGAGAGGTGTTAACACCAACAAAAAGTATCAGTTAGTAGTGTTCCGACCAATGAGCTTCCTTCTTATCTTTGTTAACAGTTTATACATTGTCATAATTTTCTTCCCATGCACATTCTTCGTGGTTTTGTTCCATAACAACAACAACAATAATAATAATAATAATAATAATAATAATAATAATAATAATAATAAAGAGAAAATGGACTGGAACCCGGGTCAGACGGACAGCCAGCCACAACCTCCGCACCTCATCACCTTGACCTGCTAAAAGCTATACAACCTTCGACTATACTGAGTCGATAGTAAGTGTGGAGGCGTCTCCCGGACCCTTGCCAAGTGTGAGGTACATCCACCGTGTGATCTCTCGGTGTGTTGCAGCACGCGGGGTTGACCTTCCCAGAGCCGCGTGAGTAACTGTACCTTGTTAGTCATGGGTCTCCACCATCTTACCACTTACGGGCTATTCATGCCCGTGCCACATTTTGGGTGGCTTAATCTTCATCAATCAATCATCTCCACCATCTTGATTTGCTATCAAACTCCGGACCTTTATTAAGCTATTAAACTTATTAAATCTCTACTGGATTTGTTAATGTCGCAGCGAGATCATTTTGAAGTGTTGGAAAATATACCAAAAGACAAAGTTGAAAATACTGAACGTTGTAACAAACAAAAGTATAATATTTGGAGAAGAACACGACTAAATGAGAATAACGACGAAGATGATGGTTTGTGAGCACGACTCAAGCTTAACGTGGAGATTTATCAATATATCATTAACCTGTTCAATGCTCAGAGCGTATTGAAGAAAATATAAAATCCGTTTATCATTTCGTTTCCTGATATAATTTACTTAAATGAATAATGAACGAAATTCAACTTCTTCAGCCAAGTCTCAGAAGAATTTCTCAGACACAAGCATGAATTGGTGCTCGAAATTCGTCACTTCAGAAACATAATGTGGCAAGTTAATGGCCTTATTCATGAGCATGAAGCACCACAACCTTCTCATATATTCTCCTTTGAAGTAATTATTGGATAAGCCTCATTCCCTATTGTAGAAATAATAATAATAGTTACTTGTGTTATTGATCACTAATGCAACCGACAAGAGGGTTTAGCAAGAGTAAACATTAAAGAATGTTCACGGACCGACAACTTACTCTCATGGTAACAGTAACTTACTCTCATGGTAACAGTAACTTACTCTCATGGTAACAGTAATGCTATCATGGTAACAGTACTACTCTCATGGAACAGTAACTTGCTATCATGGTAACAGTAACTTACTATCATGGTAACAGTAACTTACTCACATGGTACAGTAACTTACTCTGTAGTAACAGTAACTTACTCTCATGGTAACAGTAACTTACTCTCATGGTAACGTAACTTACTCACATGGTAACAGTAACTTACTCACATAGTAACAGTAACTTACTCACATGGTAACAGTATACTACTACATGGTAACAGTAACTTACTCTCATGGTAAGAGTAACTTACTCTCATGGTAACAGTAACTTACTCTCATGGTAAGAGTAACTTACTTCTCATGGTAACAGTAACTTACTCTCATGGTAACAGTAACTTACTCTCATGGTAACATGTAACTTACTCTCATGGTAACAGTAACTTACTCTAATGGTAACAGTAACTTACTCAGTCATGGAACGTAACTTACTCTCATTGTAACAGTAACTTACTCTCATGGTAACAGTAACTTACTCTCATGGTAACAGTAACTTACTCTCGTAGTAACAGTACTTACTCTCATGGTAACAGTAACTTACTCTCATGGTAACAGTAACTTACTCACATGGTAACAGTAACCTACTCTCATGGTAACAGTAACTTTCTCTCGTAGTAACAGTAACTTACTCTCATAGTAACAGTAACTTACTCTCTTGGTAACAGTAACTTACTCTCGTAGTAACAGTAACTTACTCTCCTGGTAACAGTAACTTACTCTCTTAGTAACAGTAACTTACTCTCTTGGTAACAGTAACTTACTCTCATGGTAACAGTAACTTTCTCTCGTAGTAACAGTAACTTACTCTCTTGGTAACAGTAACTTACTCTCTTGGTAACAGTAACTTACTCTCTTGGTAACAGTAACTTACTCTCTTGGTAACAGTAACTTACTCTCTTGGTAACAGTAACTTACTCTCTTGGTAACAGTAACTTACTCTCGTAGTAACAGTAACTTACTCTCTTGGTAACAGTAACTTACTCTCACGGTAACAGTAACTTACTCTCATGTTAACAGTAACTTACTCTCATGTTAACAGTAACTTACTCTCATGTTAACAGTAACTTACTCTCATAGTAACAGTAACTTACTCTCGTAGTAACAGTAACTTACTCTCTTGGTAACAGTAACTTACTCTCGTAGTAACAGTAACTTACTCTCATGGTAACAGTAACTTACTCTCGTAGTAACAGTAACTTACTCTCTTGGTAACAGTAACTTACTCTCGTAGTAACAGTAACTTACTCTCATAGTAACAGTAACTTACTCTCGTAGTAACAGTAACTTACTCTCGTAGTAACAGTAACTTACTCTCGTAGTAACAGTAACTTACTCTCTTAGTAACAGTAACTTACTCTCATAGTAACAGTAACTTACTCTCTTGGTAACAGTAACTTACTCTCTTGGTAACAGTAACTTACTCTCGTAGTAACAGTAACTTACTCTCATGGTAACAGTAACTTTCTCTCGTAGTAACAGTAACTTAATCTCATGGTAACAGTAACTTACTCTCGTAGTAACAGTAACTTACTCTCATGGTAACAGTAACTTTCTCTCATGGTAACAGTAACTTTCTCTCATGGTAACAGTAACTTACTCTCATGGTAACAGTAACTTTCTCTCGTAGTAACAGTAACTTACTCTCTTGGTAACAGTAACTTACTCTCTTGGTAACAGTAACTTACTCTCATGTTAACAGTAACTTACTCTCATGGTAAGAGTAACTTACTCTCATGGTAAGAGTAACTTACTCTCATGGTAAGAGTAACTTACTCTCATGGTAAGAGTAACTTACTCTCATGGTAAGAGTAACTTACTCTCATGGTAACAGTAACTTACTATCATGGTAACAGTAACTTACTCTCATGGTAACAGTAACTTACTCTCATAGTAACAGTAACTTACTCTCTTGGTAACAGTAACTTACTCTCGTAGTAACAGTAACTTACTCTCACGGTAACAGTAACTTACTCTCCTGGTAACAGTAACTTACTCTCTTGGTAACAGTAACTTACTCTCTTGGTAACAGTAACTTACTCTCTTGGTAACAGTAACTTACTCTCATGGTAACAGTAACTTACTCTCGTAGTAACAGTAACTTACTCTCTTGGTAACAGTAACTTACTCTCTTGGTAACAGTAACTTACTCTCATGGTAACAGTAACTTTCTCTCGTAGTAACAGTAACTTACTCTCCTGGTAACAGTAACTTACTCTCTTGGTAACAGTAACTTACTCTCGTAGTAACAGCAACTTACTCTCATGGTAAACAGTAACTTACTCTCGTAGTAACAGTAAACTACTCTCGTAGTAACAGTAACAATTGTTCTCAATAACTAGACAATTTACTTATGTGCACACTTACTCTATCTATTATACTATCTCTCATCGATGATACTATCTCTATCTAAAATGATACGATCTCGATCTATTATACTATCTCTATCTATTATACATATCTCTATCTATTATACTATCTCTATCTATTATACTATCTCTATCTATTATACTAGGTCTATCACTGTACCAAAGGCTAAACCTCTGTACTGCAGAACATAACGTTTCAATCTCATATACGGAGTATTGTAATATTTATGAAACCTTTACTTTTATGAACTCAAGGCAAAACATTTCAGATCTACTGACTTTGTGAAGAGATATTAGAGCCGACACAACTGTGTGAAGAGATATTAGAGCGGACACAACTGTGTGAAGAGATATTAGAGCCGACACAACTGTGTGAAGAGATATTAGAGCCGACACAACTGTGTGAAGAGATATTAGAGCCGACACAACTTTGTGAAGAGATATTAGAGCCGACACAACTGTGTGAAGAGATATTAGAGCCGTCACAACTGTGTGAAGAGATATTAGAGCCGACACAACTCTCCCCACAATACTGTCATAGGAAAATTTGGAAAGTTTATTCAAGAGCTGGAGCCACCTGACTCACCCACAACCTTCCAAGCACCAAGTGACAATATATTATATATATATAAATATATATATATAATTACTTATTATAATATAATAATATCTATATATACTATATATATTATATTGCCTTTCCGTATGCAATGGTGTCGAGTGGACCACACTCGACTCCGGACCGCCAGGAGCACATTGTCCAACTGTTGGTAGCAAAGTACACAGGGCATACCACTAAACCACCTCGGCATCAGTTGACCGTACAAAAAGGCAGTGAGTGCAGAGGCTATTTGCCCAACAGCCCGCCGGCACACTGATGTTAATCTTGGGCATAATATTTTCTCAAATCACCTCACTTTTGTCGGGCTACGTGAGGGAACACAAATGCGAACAAGCTTGAAATGGTCCCCAGCATATAGGCAACTGAAAAATCCACACCCCAGAAGTGTTCGGACCGGGCTTCAGTTGCATATATGCCTGGAGACCATAAAGACTTGTTCGCATTTGTGTTGTAGAGACGTCGGTAACTATAACATGAGGTATAAGGTTGTCAGACAACCAGAAGATTGTTTATATAAGTGTTGTTCAGTTATCAGCGTCCTCTGTCCTGCCCTCCCCCCCCCCCCCCCCCCCACGCCTCACGTGAAGCTAACTACTTCA
>WNGS01132190.1:9872-22097 GCA_020271785.1 Procambarus virginalis
TACTACTACTACTGTTACTACTACTACTTCTACTACTGTTAATACTAGTACTACTACTGTTACTACTACTACTACTGTTACTAATAGTACTACTACTGTTACTACTACTACTGTTACTACTACTTCGGTTACTACTACTACTGTTACTACTACTACTGTTACTAGTACTGCTACTACTGTTACTACTAGTACTACTACAACTGTTACTACTACTACTACGTGTCACTACTACTACTACTACTACTGTTTACTACTAGTTACTACTGTTACTATTCTACTACTGCTGTTACTACTACTACCGTTACTACTACTACTACTACTACTGTTACTACTAGTACTGCTACTGTTCACTACTACTACTATACTGTTACTACTACTACTGGTTACTACTACTAGTACTACTACTATTGTTACTACTACAAGTACTGCTACTGTCACTACTACTACTACACTACTGTTACTACTACTACTTTTACTACTACTACTGTTTATTATACTACTGTTACTACTACGGCTACACGACTGTTACTACTACTATACTACTACTACTACTACTACACTACTACTACTGTACTACTACTACACTACTGTTACTACTACTACTACTACTACTACTACTACTACTACTACTACTACTACTACTTTTACTACTACTACTACTACACTACTACTACTACTACTCTGTTACTACAACTACTACTACTATTACTGTTACTACTACTACTACTACTACTACTACTACTACTACTACTACTACTACTACTACTACTACTACTACTACTGTTACTACAACTACTACTACTATTACTGTTACTACTAGTACTACTACTACTACTGTTACTACAACTACTACTACTATTACGGTTACTACTAGTACTACTACTACTACTGTTACTACTACTACTACTGTTACTATTATATTACTACTGTATATACTGCTACCCATTGTTTACTATGTTACTACTACTACTACACTACTACTACTACTGCTGTTACTGCTACTACTACTACTACTACTACTACTACTCTACTACTACTACTACTACTACTACTACGACTGTTACTACTAGTACTACTACTGTTACTACTACTACGACTACTACTGTTACTACTACTACTGTTACTAGAAGTACTACTACACTACTGTTACTACTAGTACTACTACTGTTACTATACTACTACTACTACTACTACTACTACTACAAGTAAAGGCTGACCTGAGTATTCACCAGATGTACTCCTGTATAGGAATAGAGTGGGGGTGCCTGGGGAACTGAGATGTAAGATTTTGGAACAGCTGCATATAGGCCATAATGGCATAAATGCTATGAAAGCGGAAGCTAGAAGTTGGGTTTGGTGGCCAAAAATAGACCAGGATATTGCTGAGCGTAACAAAAAAGTGTCATATTTGCTTTAAAATTATCAGAAACCACAGGCCCCAGTACTTTCTTGGCCATGCATTGGAAAACCCGGTCTAGACTTAATGTAGATTATGCAGGACCTATGGATAACAAATATTACTTAGTGGTGGTGGATTCATACACCAAATTTGGATGTGCATGTGTGTAATTCCACCACATCATCTGTAACTTGTGAATTACTAAGGAAAACATTTTGTAATTTTGGATTGCCAGACATAATTGTCTCATACAATGCTCCTTATTTTGTTTCTGTGGAAATGGAGGATTTTTCGAAAAAATGGTATTAAACATGTAACACCTGCCCCCTATAATCCTTCAAATGGGCCAGCAGAGAGAGCAGTGAGATCCTTGAAAGAAGGGTTAAAGCGGTTTACGGAAGGCACTATTAATACAAGGCTTTGTAGGTTTTTATATAATCAAAGGAAAACTGTTCATTCTACTACTGGTAAATCTCCTTCTGAATTAGTTTAATAGGCACTTCAAAGTGCACATGGAAGCAGTACAGACAGATCCCAATAGAGAGAAATCGGTAGCCAGCTTGGCCGGTCAGTTGGCTCAGGGAGAGGAATTGTTGTTTAATGAGTGGGATGCAGAATATGCAAGGAATTTGGAAGTGGAAAGCCCTGGGTGGAAGGAAAAATTAGGGAAGTCCTGGGCCGCAGGAATTTCACTGTGCAAGTGCAGGGTATTGGGAAAATTAATTGGAAAAGACATGCAGACTAGCTCATGCCAAGGTTCACAGGGAATTTTGAAGACCCTTCAGGTGGGGTGGGGCAGCTAGTGATATCCATCCTAATAATGAAGGTGTAGCAGTACCTGCAGGAGACCAGGAGGCAGAGAAAAGGGCAGCAGAGGGTAATGGGGATACAGTTAAGCCTATGGACTCTACAAGGAGTAATTCAGAAGAATGTTTCCCAGAAGTAACAGGTCAGGACTCCCAGTTGAGAAAATCAGGGAGAGTCATACGACCGCCTGATAGACTTAATCTGTAGGGATAGAGTTTATTTAAAAGGGGAGGAATGTTGTGATTGAGTACTACAGATGTTGGAGGTATTATGTTTAGAGCAGATGCTCTTTAGTTTATGATCTTGTTAATGATATTTCATGTACCTGATAATTGTTTTGTTATTGTTACCGCCGAGAATAAAACCATGTGGACGAAGATCGTTTCTCTTACAACAACCATTACAAATTCTGTCTTAATCTATTTAATTGTTCAGCTTCAGTTTGTCTTGTATTTACTCCGCTATTTATTCTCTGTTTTCTAGCATTGCTTAAGCCTCATGCCTTTCTTGCTGGTTTTTGGCCTTGCTATGTTATTTGTATTATTAATTAAGTTTTCTAAAATTAATTTGTTACATAGTTCAGCTTTCAGTTATGTCCGGTATTTTACTTAATAATACTGTTGCAGTGTTAAAGCAGTGTCCATTTCTAGTGGGATACTCAAATAATTTTGATTTTTCACTTTTGAGATTAATATTGTTTTAATTCTTCCAAACTATACCACGATTAATACTGTCATAATATAACCAAACTATACCATGAATAATACGGTCTTAATATAACCAAACTATACCATGAATAATACTGTTTAATCTATCCATGAATTTCTGTCTTAATCTATTTAATTGTTCAGATTTTATTACAAGTATATTTAATACTGCCTAATCTATTTAAGTGTACAGCTTCAGTTATGTCTTATATTTACTTCGCTAGGTGCCTAGGCTCCGCGCTCCTTGCTGCTGTTGCTCTCCTCCTTCGTCAGTTTCTCTCCAGCCCTTTTCGAGCATTGGCTATCTGCCCGTTATTCTCACTCACTATGGTCACTTAACTTTACCTTTGCATTTGTTTACTTGTGTATGTGACGGCTGCTGGTGAGGCAGCTGGGTCTCCCGCTGCCTGCTTTTTTCCCGTTAGTCCTACCGATGCTTACGTTTTCATCCTCCCGCAGTGGCGAGCAGACGGAACACGCAGCAACTGCAACACGGAAGAGCGTCGACGCGAGGACAACAGCGCAGTGGTGCGAGGACGCAGCCGGCCAGAGCCAGGACGAAACCCGCCCGTTTCGCCTCCCCCTCCTCGGGGGCCTCCTCGGACGGCTCGGATACGGATGGCGAACACACTTCCCAGAGACACCCTGCCGGCAAAGCGGCAGGTATTCACTTAGTTGTATTTTACGGGGTTGAGCTTTGCTCTTTCGGCCCGCCTCTCAACTGTCAATCAACTGTTTACTAACTACACTAACTACTTTTTTTTTTTTTTTTTTTTTTTTTTTTTTTTTTTTTTTTTTTTTTTTTTTTTTTTTTCTCCACACCACACACACACACACACACCCCAGGAAGCAGCCTGTGACAGCTGACTAACTCCCAGGTACCTATTTACTGCTAGGTAACAGGGGCATTCAGGGGGAAAGAAACTTTGCCCATTTGTTTCTGCCGGGTGCGGGAATCGAACCCGCGCCACAGGTGGCACAGCGTCGCAGCCTCCACCCCTTTCGGCCGACGATTGGACGACGCTGCAGGCGCTCATCGCGCAGGCTCGGGGGCCCTCTCATGTCACAAGCCTTCTGGGCATGGGGACCACCGAGGCCGACCCTGACGCGGCTGCCACAGCTGCCCTGCCCCCCTTCACCGACTGTCGCCCATGGGACAGGGCCAGGCGGCATACGTCGAGGTGACGTGCAAGCTCCTCCAGTCTGTCCTCTTTCAATGAGTGCTTGGTTACTGGTTACGCCCCTCACTTTCTGGACTTGGCGGGGCCCTCAGCCGCCTCTGGAAGGGCTTGCCGAACAGCGCTATCGCAGTCGGCAGGTGGGAGAGTGACGTTTTCCTTCCTAGTTCGGTAGCCGTAGTTGCTCTGCCACCCTGAGGTTTTCCCTCGCTGCCAGCGGGCACTCGCCATTCGGGGGGGGGGGGGGGGGTTCGGCCTGCTGGCCTGTGGGGTAGGGGTGCAGCGCTGGTCCCCAAGTGTTCCGCTGTCCGCAGCTACTATGACTTTATAGCCATTTTACTAGTAAGCCCTACCTTAAGTCAGGAAATTCTTTCTCCTTATTCCTTGGCGGCTCGGCCTCTGGCCTGGGGTTATTTTCTTCTAGAAATTCATATCAGGCTTTTCCAGTCTCTGTAATTTTCTACCACCTGATTATTTTCCATTTTCCAGCTAGGGTTTACCATTATGTTATGTTGTTCACTTATGGTGTCCTGACTGTTATACTTAGTTAGATTTATGTTACATTCGCCTCACTGCTAATTCTAGACAATAGGCCATTAGGTTTCTGCAGAGGTTGTTACTAGGCTATAAGATTATTTTTATGTTACTACAGGTGTACAATTTAAGTTGTTTCGTGTACTTTGAGTTAGCCACGGCTATGTTATACATTTGTTAAGACTTAATTAGACGCCTGTTTACTTCTGCAGAATTATTTATCCTGTACTTCTACGTAATAAATTAAGCCCCCATACTGTTGGTATTTTCCTTCCCCCTGATCAGAAAATAATATTTTAGATTTAGTGTTAACTAACAGGGAAACACAAATTAATTTAAGGACATGGAAATAGGGAGTGAGCTAGGGAACAGTGATCATAAAGAAATCAGATTTAGCATAGAATGGAATAGATCTGTAGGAGAAAATTCTGTTAAAGTGCCTGATTTTCGAAAAGCTGATTTCAATAGCCTACGAAATTTTTTGGGTCAAATAGATTGGAATGTCTTGGGGATGGGGTGTGGGCTAGAGTTAACCCAGTGACAGGTGACGAAAAAGGGGATTTCGATGTGGATTCAAAATATAACCTATTTAAAAATATTCTAAGCAAAGCCCAGGAACGTAGTATACCATATAAATTGAATAGATCGAATACTAATGATCCAAAGTAGATAACAAATGATCTGAAGAACCTTATAGGTAAAAGAGAGGGTGGTTCAAAAGGATTAAGAATGGGGAAGTTAGTTTAGAACAGGAATTCGTACAACAGGTTAGAAATGTTAAAAAAGAGATAAGGAAAGCAAAAAGAAACTACGAAGTTCGCATAGCAGGGCAAGTGAAGACAAATTCTAAAGTTTTTTTTTCAGTTATATCGAACTAAGACTAGGGAAAGGATAAGTCCATTAAAAACTGAGACGGGTCAAATAATGGATAATGACGAGGAGATGAGTAGTATTTTTAATAAATATTTTATATCTGTATTTACTAAAGAGGAACTTAACAACATGCCTTCAGCCGAACTAGTATATGTGGGTGGGGACGAAGACAGGTTGAATAGTTTAGCAGTTACCAGGGAGGACGTAATTAAACAAATAGTAAAATTAAACCAAACAAATCCCCAGGGCCGGATGAAGTGTTTGCCAGGGTGCTTAAAGAATGCAAAGAGCAGCTTTCCGACCCACTGTCTACCATATTTAATAAATCAATAGAGTTAGGTAGAGTGTCAGAGTCATGGAAGGTAGCTAATGTGGTACCAATTTTTAAGAAAGGAGATAGATCACTTGCATCAAACTATCGGCCAATTAGCCTAACGTCTATTGTGGGAAAGCTACTTCAATCGATAATTGCAAATACAATTCGTCTTCATCTTGAAAAACATAAATTAATAAATGAGTCGCAACATGGTTTTACAAATGGCCGTTCATGTTTAACAAATTTGCTATCTTTTTATTCCAGCATATTTGAGGCAGTTGATAATGGTAAGAACTGTGATGTTGTGTACCTTGACTTTAGCAAAGCTTTTGATAAGGAGGAAGGGTAGAGGGGTGCAGAGCCACTCAGAAGAGATCTTGACACCACGAACGCCAACCAGAGAAATAAGCCAGTATCGATGCTCAGCTTTCTCCAGCTCACTCGCTGCCGGCCGACTACTCAGCTAATCGTACCGCAGCCCTATATCCAAGTTTACTCAGATCTACTTTACTAATACTTTCTAATCATTTGTAAACATAGCTGGTGCCTATTTTATTATTTAATAATCAACCACAAGCTCAGTCTTTAAATACTCTGTGAGAAACAAGAATCGTCTTACGTCTGGCAGAGAAGATACAAACAGACACACGTCGACAAGCGCGTCCCATAATATAAAGTACTGTAGTTTATTTAGCTCAATTTGACCTCTGGTTTCCAACTGAGGAACCCAGGGTCGTAACACTCCTCCCCCCTTCAGAGAAAAAAAAATGTGGCTACTAGAAAAGTAGTCAGATTTTCTTTTGTGAGAGTATACAGAGAATAAAAAGAAAAATCTATGACATAAAAGAAAATCAAACAAAGCAACAATTTCTCTGCAAGAAAAGTACAAAGGAATTCTCTGAAACAAAAAAAAAAACACATTAAAAAAAAACTGGGAAGTAAATAAATTTGACACAGAATATTTAATGTCACAGGAGAACCTACAAAAAAAAGTAACTAAAGCATGACAGTTGGTATATGGCTTCCTGTGGCCCAGATGAATGTTACTCAGGCAACCGGGACAGAGCGTCGGCTATCATGTTGAGCCGTCCCGGTAAGTGGATAATGGAAAGATTGAAGTCCTGTATGTACAATGCCCACCTGAGGATGTTTTATTTTTTCCTTCATCTGATTCATGAATACTAGTGTGTTATGGTCCGTGTACACTTCCACTATATTATCTATGAGGTAGACTTCGAACTTTTTACATGTTAACACTAGCGCCAACGCCTCATTTTCTACCACTGAATAATTGCGTTGCGCCTTGTCAAATTTCACAGAGTAATAATATACTGGGTGTTCCACTTGATCATCCCCAGTTTGCAACAACACTGCACCAGCACCTGAGTCAGACGCGTCAACATGAATTTTAAATGGTCGGTTGAACCTTGGACTAGCGAGCACTGGGGCAGAAGCTAAGATCAATTTCAAATTTTTAAATGCCTCTGCACAGTCTGATGACCACTTAAATTTAACGGCCTTCCGCAACAAGTCTGTGAGAGGAGTGGCCACACTGGAAAAGTTCTGACAAAAGCGTCGATAGTACGCACACATACTGATAAACCTTTGAATGTCCTTTTTAGACTGGAGCACGGGATACTCCAGGATGGCACTGATTTTATCTTGCTGAGGTAACACTTTTCCTCGGCCCACTTCATAACCGAGGTACGTCACTGTGCCTTGGCCAAAATGACACTTTTTTTGCATTTAAGGTTAGATTTGCATTTTTCAAAACTGTGGACAACTGGTGTTACCAAGCTATGTGGTCAGCCCAATTACTATCAAAGAGCACAATGTCATCTAAATACGCCCGACAATTTGGCACATTAGCAAGCAGAGAGTTCATTAGCCTCTGGAACGTGACAGAGGCGTTACGCAAGCCGAATGGTAACACTTGATACTCAAAGACACCATCGGGTATTACGAACGCAGTTAGTTGTTTAGCCCATTCAGTGAGCAGGATCTGATAATAACCCCTCGAGAGGTCGAATTTCGAGACGTACGTGGCGTTTCCTATTTCGTCGATGCAGTCTTCGAGGAGGGGCAGCGGATAGGCATCCACAATGGTCACCTTGTTGAGCTGCCGGTAGTCGGTGCATAATCGCCAGGAGCCGTCTGGTTTGGGGACCAAAAGGCAGGGCGAGCACCAAGAGCCCTGGCTTGGCCGGATGAGGCCGTGCTGGAGCAAGAAGTTGACTTCATTCCATACGATGGCCTTCTTTTCCGGACTCATCCGATAGGGTTGAAGGTGAATGGGGGTGTAGTCTGTCAACTTGACATCATGGTAAATGGCATCAGTCTGGGTTGGGACCTCCCCGAACAGACTGGAGAATTCGTCAAGCAACGACTGCACCTCTTCACGTTGGGCCATCTGCAAATGGGACAGTCCCTCCTCCACAGCATTCACAGAACTAGAATTATTGAGAATGAGATTAGTTGGGTCCCCAGAATAATCATCCCCTCCCTCACTGGAAATGGAAACATCGGTTAGTGCAATGGGCCTGGGGCCCTGGAACTTCTACAGCCGATTTAAGTGTACGAGCATTACCTGGTTACACTTGTCAGAGTGCCTCACTTTGTATGTGAGGTCCCCAGTCTTTTCTGTCACAATGTAGGGGCCTTCATACTTGTGGGACATAGTGTTCCCTAGTCGAGGCTTTAATGCCAGGACAGGGTCACCAGGCTGAAATACCTGCAACTTAGCCTTAGCATCGTTTCGTTCTTTCATATTTTCTTGGGCCTTCCGAAGATACTTTAGTGCAGCCGCCTTTCAGTCCTTGAGTCTCCGGTCCGTCTAATTACCACAAGCTACACAAGCTTCACAAAGCTTCACAAAGCTTATGTTAGCAATGAATAAATATGATATATTTACTCATTATAATGTTGCTGCTGAATGTACAACACGAGAAAACATAATTTTAATCTGAAAAAGTATATTTTTATTAAGAACTTAGACGAAAATAAAGAGCTGGTGACGCCCAATAAAGTCGACGATCCAAGCGTCGGTTAGGTTAGGTTAGGTTAGATTTGGTTAGGTTTGGTTTGGTTAAGTTAGGTTAGGTTAGGTTTGGTTAGGTTTGGTTTGGTTAAGTTAGGTTAGGTTAGGTTAGGTTACCTTGGATACCTTGAGGATACCTTGAGGTGCTTCCGGGGCTTATCGTCCCCGCGGCCTGGTCATCGACCAGGCCTCCTGGTTGCTGGACTGATCAACCAGGCTGTTGGACGCGGCTGCTCGCAGCCTGACGTATGAGTCACAGCCTGGTTGATCAGGTATCCTTTGGAGGTGCTTATCCAGTTCTCTCTTGAACACTGTGAGGGGTTTGCCAGTTATGTCCCTTATGTGTAGTGGAAGCGTGTTGAACAGTCTCGGGCCTCTGATGTTGATAGAGTTCTCTCTCAGAGTACCAGTTGCACCTCTGCTTTTCAACGGGGGTATTCTGCACATCCTGCCATGTCTTCTGGTCTCATGTGATGTTATTTCTGTGTGCAGGTTTGGGACCAGCCCCTCTAATATTTTCCACGTGTAAATTATTATGTATCTCTCCCGCCTGCGCTCAAGGGAATACAGATTTAGGCTCTTTAGTCGGTCCCAATAGTTTAGATGTTTTACCGAGTGGATTCTAGCAGTAAAGGACCTCTGCACGCTCTCCAGGTCAGCAATTTCACCAGCAGTGAAAGGGGCTGTCATTGTGCAGCAGTACTCCACTCTAGAGAGCACAAGCGTTTTGAAAAGTGTCATCATCGGTATAGCATCTCTAGTGTGAAAAGTTCTTGTTATCCAACCTGTCATTTTTCTTGCAGTTGTGACGGCTACTTTATTGTGTTCTTTAAAGGTAAGGTCTTCCGACATGAGTACACCCAGATCCTTTACATTGCCTTTTCGTTCTGTTATGATTTGCCTGAGTTTTGTACGTGGTTTCCGTTTTTATATTTTCATTTTTTCCATAGCGCATGAGCTGGAACTTGTCTTCGTTAAACACCATATTATTTTCTGTAGCCCATAGAAAGACCTGATCTACATCTGACTGGAGGTTCGCCGTGTCCTCTATGTTGCCTACTCTCATGAAGATCCTAGTGTCATCTGCAAAGGATGATACAGTGCTATAGGTTGTGCTCTTGTCTATGTCCGATATGAGGATGAGAAAAAGTACTGGAGCAAGCACAGTACCCTGGGGGACTGAGCTCTTAACGGTTGACGGGTTGGATTTTATTTTGTTGACTATTACACATTGGGTTCTGTTGGTCAGGAAATTGTAGATCCATCTGCCTACTTTTCCGGTAATTCCTTTTGAGCGCATTTTATGGGCAATAACACCATGGTCACATTTATCAAAAGCTTTTGCGAAATCTGTGTAAATTACATCAGCGTTTTGTTTGTCTTCCATAGCATCTAATGCCATATCATAGTGGTCCAGCAACTGCGACAGGCAAGAGCGCCCTGTTCTGAAACCATGTTGTCCGGGGTTATGGAGATGCTGTGATTCCATGTATTTTGTGATCTTACTTCTTAGCACTCTCTCAAAATTTTTATGATGTGCGATGTTAGTGCTATCGGTCTGTAATTTTTTGCCTCTGCCTTATTTCCTCCTTTATGAAGTGGTGCTATCTCTGCTGTTTTTAGTATATCAGGAATAACGCCAGTATCTAGGCTTTGTCTCCACAGAATGTGAAGGGCCTGCGATAGTGGTTTTTTACAGTTCTTGATGAATATGGAGTTCCAAGAATCCGGGCCTGGTGCGGAGTGCATAGGCATACTGTTTATGGCTTCTTCAAAATCCAGTGGGGATAGGGTGACGTCTGATATATGATTTGATGTTGGTATCATATCCATGAAAAATTCATTTGGGTTATCGATCTTTAGTGCGTTTAATGGCTCGCTGAAGACAAAGTCGTATTGCTTCCTCAGTAGCTCGCTCATTTCTTTGTTGTCATCGGTGAAAGTTCCATCTTCCTTTCGCAGGGGCCTGATACTAGATGTGGTTTTTTATCTTGATTTTGCATAGGAGAAAAAATATTTCGGGTTTCTCTCTATTTCACTGATGGCCTTTTGCTCTCTTTCCCTCTCCTGCGTTTTGTATGATTCTTGTAGCTTGAGTTCAATTTTTCCTATTTCGCTACCTAACCTTCTTCGCCGTTCCTGAGATAGGGTGCGACTCTCAAGTTGTACCGCGATTCATTTTCTTCGCCTATATAGGGAACGCCTGTAATGTCTACAGCCATTTGGTCTGCTCTACCCTTGTAATGCCTACCATAGTAATGGTAATATTTCCGTTGTAACGTTGACTAAACCTTGAAACATTATAAATCATTTATTGTAATATCTCTGTCCACACTTAATAACCAGCAAACACTAATAACGGACCAGTATGACCCCTCGCTGGACTGTCACGAAATATAAGCTGAATATTAAATGAGGAATATCACAAGGAAAGGGATTATTAATCTTACCCTTTTCCTTTCACTGCCACCACCTTCCAAAGGAATGAATGTGTCTATAATTATCGGTCCCCAGGAAGGGAGGGACTCGATAATCAGGGAACTCAACGGACCAGTGATTGAAATTGAATGGATTACTTTAGTCTTATTGAACTGAACGGGGGAGGCTCTCGCTTTACTTTATTATTCCTAAAATGGAGAAACACAGGGAAGTTCTAATACAGCACATGAAAATCGCATGAATACCATATATTAACACCAGGGGACAGATAATTCACCAAGATGAAATTAACAATTATTTTATTATTGTAACTGTATATTTAATCACAATTGACATATAGCCTACTCTATAACATCTACCAAATAAAAGAGGCAATGAAAATGCAATCACCAATGCAAGAAACGTAGGAGCACACTACCTTCAATCGCACAATTTGCCAGATGTTGATGGCGGCCCTCAGCCCCCTTGGACCGGGCTGGCTTGCCCTCCAGTCCCGAAAAACTCCAAGACACACTAAATGAATTTTGTTTTACCAGCTTATTGCTGGGAAGGATTACACCTCCCCCCATCTAATCCAGCCCCAGGGCTCCACCCATTATTTTGGCATTGGCCAACCATTTTACACTTAGGCCTGAGGTCTGGCTCTCTAGGGCCAATAGGACTTGGCCCTTATCTCCCGCCATCATCTCCCTGAGTGCCGTGGAAGGCTACATGAATTCCTGAAGATTGAGTCATACTCCCCGGCTGTGCGATGGGAACAAGTACCACTGTATTGATTCCCGCAACTATTGCACTGCCACGCAATGTTTACCAAACCTGATAATTTATGTTCACGCCCGTCTCCGCAAGATAAAGGGTAGGGACATTTGACTCGCCTGTATGGTAAGGGCCGTTGAGAGGGGAAAGAGAGGGAAAGAGAGGGAATGAGAGGGGGG
>WNGS01132206.1:0-11037 GCA_020271785.1 Procambarus virginalis
ACAGCTGCAAACTAATCTCACAGGATTAGTTTGGTGGGAAATCTTTACAGAAAACAGCTAAATCAACAATGACTACCACCTTACAGTCGACCAACGTGTTGCTGAGAATGTGGAGAACCTCTCTAGCAGGCCTCTAATGGACACCGGACTCCTTGACCCTTTCCACCCGATCCATCACCATACGGGAATTGATAGATGTATTAAAGAAAACGAGGAACAAAGTACCAGGTTAGTCAGGAATAACAGTCAAACAACTGAAGTTTCTACCTCAAGACTACCTGCAGTCCCTGCTCAATGTCTTAACGCCATCATTGTCTCGGGCCACATGCTGAGATGTCAACAAAGCCTTTGACAGTTTATGGCATAATGGTCTACTCTTCAAGCTGCAATCCATACTCACCACAAGTGAACCGTCCTAAGACTAGTAAAAAAAATCTAAGCAATAGAACAATAATTCCAGTGTTTAACAACAAGGAGCATGAAGCCTTTACCCCGACCCAGCAGGAGTTCCTCAGGAGATCGTGCAGTCAGCCCACGTCCTCTTCCAATCTCTTGGTAAATAAGATTTACCACGCCTCAATTTATAACGACACTATAAAAGGTTTCGATCTATCAATTCAGCGGACAATGTCATTCATGTCGTGTCGTCGATGCCTGCTGGCTAATGGAAACTAAAAACGATTCAGTCATAAGGAAGAACGAAAGAGAGAACATAGCAGTCACAGCAAGTCTTTAACAAGACTTGAAAATCGTGACGAACCCTAACAAGATACAATTGTGTTTGGTGGGTAGCTGGGCTAGTGACACTCGGGGTCTTCAAACATTGGCTGGCCCTGCATTAATACAGATTCAGAACTCCACTAAAATTCTGCGCTATGTAATATCGAAACTTTTGCAATTCCACTGAGCATATCGATAAGAAAGTAGCCTTAGCCAAGCAAACTAGCTCGGCTCGTACCGTATTCAGGACAAGCTCTACAACATGTGAGCTACACCTAACAGAAATGCTTATTCGACCTATCCTGGAATACCTATAACACCCCGCTGTGCAGTCTTACTAAGAAGTCAAATATGTTAAAACGTCAAAGGGTTCAAAATAGAGCACTCCAGATTTGTAGGGGGCAGTAGACACTTGCCCACAAAATCGGAACTGACAGCCTCCCCATTCAATTATAGAAAGAACCGTTGAATTTAGGGTATATAATATTAACCCGGAACTAAGAGATACAAGAACAGACCCCACAGAACAAGGAGGATTTCACTACAAGTAGTAGTCCGGCGGTACATTCACAACAGGAATTTCCCACGGCCCAGGATACCAGTTGATGATGAATGGGAACCTCCTGATCCATTACACTTAACACGCTTTAACTATGAACTAACAAGTCAACATCTGACACCCTTACTTCTACCAATGTGGGATGTTTTCTTTTTTTTTTTACTGTCACGACTGCAATGCGTACGTCGCCAATGTACATGTGGCAGACGCTTCACGAAGCTGTCGGAATTAGCAAAATAGAAAATACGAGAGCAACCGTACAGGGCCTGGAGCAAGGTCGAGTTAGAGTCCTTGTGGGTCTCTTCTCAGACTAGCCTCACCTGGTCCTGCTCCACGTTGGTCGTTGGAATCTCCTCAATGATGTAACACTTTAAGGGACTCCTAGGGTCCTCATCAAATTTATAGTTTAGTGACTTACAGGCAACTCGGTGTTGAAGACACTTAGAGCTGAAGGCTTGAGTAATATTGGCAGTATTCAGAAGTGGTTCAACGGAAACACCGCATAAAGCTTAACAGTAGTTTATTTACTAACTTAACCACTAATACACAGGGTGCTTGATTTACTTTTGATTGGCGTCAGCAAAGCTATGGTTGCATTAGCGAGACTCTTGACGTCTGGCTAATCGACTCGTATCCACTCGTGGAGAAACACCTAACTTAACACAGTTGACAGCCAATCATTAACACGGCAACCTAACTGCCGGTATGCAAAGGGATCACAAGAGTTCCAACCGGATACTCGGTAATGATGATATGCAATAAACACAATAATAATCACACAATAACTAAATGTGTGGTGTATGTGAAGCTCACATTCACAGACGAATGAAATGCAGTGATACCACACAGATAAACACGCATTCACCGTCGATTCACCTATAACCTGCGACAGGTATAAGAAGGTGAGAACTATGGTTGATCCCTCAGATCAACACAGACACAATAAACAATGACAAGATCTTGTACTTACAGATAAGGTACCTTTCCTTACGCACTCACTCAGACTCGTTTATACAAGCACTCGTAGGTGGCCTGATAGCTGGTTTCGCTCGTAGACACGGAGGGTACTCGCAGTATCTTGAGATGCTTTCGTGAGTAGGGGCGTGCTGTATGCTTAACAGACACACACGCGCACACACTGGCACTGGCGGTGCTAAGGTGGTGGCGTCACGTAGGAGTGAGGGCGGCGGCGGGCGCGAGGTACTGAGGTACACGCTCAGGATGAGTGGCGGTACCCTGCACTACACTGTACACTGTGGTAATGTCACACACAGATTACTTAGGCGGCGGCACTGCCTTAGTTCACTCTAGGTCACTCACGACGATCTTTGTCACCAGGGGTTACCTGATACCAGTCTGTTTCGCTCTGGAGATTTGTCACTTTAGGCTTCTAAACAATATATTCCCACTCGTGATTCTGGCGAGTGTGTGGTATATCGCAAAGACGCTGAGTTAACTTGACGGTGAGGGATAGACGGTGATCAGTCTATTGGCCGGTAGAACAGAACACGTCCTCTTCGTATGGTCTCTCTCACGTGAATGAGTTTGCAAGGGTGCCGGGCATCTCGTGGCACACAACACAAAAGGAGTTACAATTTGACCAATAGCATTGCAGCAAATGAGCGGGAACCAATCATATTAGCTCGTTCGATGAGCAGTAGCAGGAGTGACGTCATGAACACGTCATAGCTGTTATTCCGATCGCGCCGGTTGACCCCAGAGGTCAGACGCTGCTGGCGCCTTCCCCTCTGTCTCAGCGGGCACCAGCCATGTACTCACTGACCCTTTGGTAGCAAGTATACTTAGCTCCCTGTATCTACTTTGTGCCTGGACATACGGCGGCCTCCGTATCATGAAAGTATTCCTGGTTAAATGGGCATTCTGGAGACACCCAACATACCAGATCACTATCCAGGATTAAGAGAGATAGGCTTTGTGCACGAAGATCAGTGCACTGTGCACTGCAATGAGCCATTCAAGTCAACTGTGGGAGGATCTTGGGAGACATACTCCCACAACCAACCAGGACAAAATCAGTGTGTACATCAACTACAAGCTCCTCTACCAGCCACACATCTGCAAATCACCACAGCACTGCTCTTCCAGTGCGGTACCAAGAATAGAACTGTCCTTGCATGGCAACTTCTTTCCTTCTGTTGTGCGGCAGCTACAGCTTGCTGCTACTGCAACCCGTCCTCGCAAATTCGTATAGTCATTATTGACGTATTAAATACGTGCATAGGTGATATACTAAACATGATAGTTTACCTTGAAAAGCTTCATAGAAAACACCGACCTTACCTAACCTTGTTAGTATGTTAAGATAAGCATCTCATTGCTTCGTAATTACAATTATTACTGTGAGGGGATGGTTCACCAGCTCACTTACAATAGTGCTCTTATGCCTGTGGGAGGCCAGTACACTTGTTAAGTGTGCGGACTTAACTTTGGTAACCAGCAACCGAAACATCTAGTATTTGGGCTTACGTGAGAGCCCCAGTCACCAGCAGTCCAGAAATGTTACCGTGGCCGTGGTAGCATGTCTGTGGACAGAGATAGAGCCGATAGCATCTCTCATTGTATAGCTTGGTGCGAGGGACTAGCTTGCGCGGGAAAACAGTTAGGCCGCTGGCGTGGGTAGCTGTGGCCGCGCGCGCTAGCCATTTGAGCCGTCGCCATGGAAACAGACGCCATCTTAGTAAACATCTTGAGCCGCCATGTTGGTCGGCCATCTTGGAGTTGCCCTAGGGGCTATGCTACACCGTCGCTGATTGGAGGAGAGGGGTAGGCCCCAGTATGCCTTCCTCTCATTGGTTATTCCGAGGAATACGCGGGAATCGACGGTGTGAGCGTCATTCTGGAGGAGCCATCACCCTGTCAAGACGCTCCTATGCTCAATTCGGCCAAATTGAGTATAGTGCGTCGGGGTGGCTTAATTAACTACTCAGCTGCTGCACCTCCTGCTTCATCTACGACAGCGGTCGTCACAGAATCCGGCCGAAGTCGTCGCTTGGAGGGGAAAAGACAGTGTACAGTGGGTAGAGAAGATCTTGTGATCGGTCTGGGATCGTGGGGTAATGTGCATACGAGCAGTAACAGACTCGTAGATCCCATACCAGTGATGATTAGACTTGCTAGTGCTCTGTAGCAGTCGATGGGAACGGGGAAATAAGTGTTAGTGCTTTAAGGCAGATTTCCCATGTTTGTTTAAGACGAAATCATTGTGCGCGTCACCTGTGTACGAACGCTTCACTTACCGGTGGGTCGAGGGTACGAAACAAGCCGTGTTGTGGGAGGGTTCAGTGCGCGCCATTGTACGAACGATACCGCTGAGGTACCAACCAGCCAGCCTACCACCACTGAGCCAGCCACCCATAGCGGGGTGCCTGATGTATGGGAATGGTGTGTGTAAGCCGGCAGTATGAATGTAAGTACCTATGTGTGTATTTCTGGTGATTAGTAGTCTCTAAAGCTTGAATTCGAGGTCAAGTGTTCCGTCGCATTGTCACGCAGCACCTGTAGGTGAAGTGAAGTGTGGACGAGGAGATAATCACCCTTGTCATCATGTCAGTCCTGAGGGACCTACGTCTTGTGAGCACAGACGTACAGTGTGTGTGTGTGTGGGTACACACGGGAACAGAGTATATACATAGATTAGCCAAGGACTGAGAGGATGTCCATGTAATATTATATTATTCCATTGTGGTAATTATTCATTCTTGATCGTCCGTGGGACGGAGTGATATCATTTCATGTGTAGTCTTGCAGGTGTGGAATTTCAACACTGAGCGCTCAGGTATGTGGTAACGTCAGTGATTCCTGGCAATGATTATTGTGGAGTGTGCCACAGTGTGGTTTTAATTCTTGTATTGTTCCCAGGACCGTGACAAATGTGATTTATATATATATATATATATATATATATATATATATATATATATATATATATATACATATTGTGGTTGCAGTATTAACGTAATTTTTGGTAGAATTTGGTGAGTGACGAGGCTGTCGGGAGTGACAGCCCTCGCTCTGTCGAGTAACGTAAAACTCGGGAGTGTTTATTCGGCATGCGTGATCGATAAATCACTCACCCATGTGATTTAGGAGTGCGAGATCTCCTTAGTGTTCCCAATAACGTTTGATAGCTGTAGGCTACATGTGTCAGCAGTAATTGTATATATATATATAATCGTAGTGTCACGGTGCCCAGTGTTATTGTGTTATTTACTGTGTGGTGATTGCAATTTGGGACCTATGTTCTAGGGGTTATTGAGAGCACTGGGGTCATTTGCAACAGTAAGTAAGTAAGTAAGTGTTGAGCAGTATTCTAATGTTTGGAAATTAGAGTACTTGCCGTGTGTGTTGTTGCAAAGGGGTTGTCATTGTTAGTGATTGTTGCTAGAGTTGAGCAATCACCGTGGGTAACTGCAGTTCAGTAAAGCCATTGTGGGGGCAGTGTTCTAGAGGGTTCATGTCCTGTATGTTATTTTACTAGGTTCTGCAGTATTGTCATTGCAACCGGATTGTAACGTAAATCACTGTGATTTGTTAGTGTGATTGTCATTGTCGTGGGTGAACTCGGCTGTAGACGAGTACTTGGATATACATATATTCTCCTGTTTATCTGGTAGGACATCGAAGTCCAGTATTCAGTGAGGTGATTGCGAGGCAATTAATATAACGTAACCGAGGGAACGCCCATTGCTTAAGAGAATTTGTTCTTTTACAATATGAGTAACGTAGAATACGTTTGGGTTAATTTACTTTCCTGCAAGCAGCTACGGTAGTCTCAAGGAGCCTAGCCACCAGCCAGATAAGAATTAGAGTATTGTCTGTCGTAATTAACGGTCAGTGGGCCGGGTAATTGACGTGTTTCAGGAAGTCAAAGTAATTAATCTCGATCCTTGTTGATCGACTCACACGAAGGCTACATTGTTCCATTAACGTAACGTCGTTATTTATGTCCGGAAGTACCGGCACTTGATTGACTCGTGGGAAGAGTAACGTCATTTTAGAATAACGTAAACGTGGTGCCTAATTACTGTTATTAGCCACCTGAATTGGTCTGGTATGGAAGGCTCAGACGGAATTCATACCTTAATGTAAATTGCTGAGCCAGTGTGAAAGGTTGCGTATTTAACTGTTTAATTATTGATCTTGAGGATAGTAATTAATTACTCTAAAGGTAATCACGAGTGATTACCGTTCTCTTAGCACTTTGGACATTGTAAATCAGAGTTTACCATCGCTGAGTGATTAGTAACCGATTAACGTAAATTAACGTAACTAGTAAAGAGATTAATCAGCTGTCTTGTAGTACAGGGATTAATGGGATTTTCTCACTGAATGCTCGACGGGTAGAGTGTTGTGTAATTTCCGCGTTACTAGTGACAGTTGTAAGAGTTATTAAATTAACGTAAATGTTATTGTGTTATTAACGTAAATCAATTGTATTGATTGTTGATCGTCCGTGGGACGAAGTGTTAACGTAAAGATTAATTTGAGGAAGGGTGCTGGAGTTGCCAGTGAACCCATTAGTTATTGATGTCATTGAAAGGCTACTGATTTGATTGCATTGCAACCGCTATTGCAGGTGTAGACTGCACTGAGGCGTAGAACAGTTAGGAGGTTACTGGAGACGTGTTTCAGAACTCACTGTGTCATTTGTTGTAATTGTGATTATAGATCTGTTAGTTCTTGCTTGCTTGTTGATTCCTCTGTGGGCACGCTTATGTTCGAGTTAGTTCATTATGCAGTCCGAGGGGCTGGTGTCTAGCTGTCATCGATAGTGTCACAGGAAGGATTTCGAGTAACGTCATTGACATTCTTTTGTTTTGTTGTAGTAGTTAGTACTTTATTGAATAAACTAAGTTATGTTAACACTGTCTTTTCGTTACACCCCCACACATTATTATTGTTATGCAAATGTTCTTCACACTCGACTATTGGAGACTTATTTCTGAGCTTTGGATCAAATATACGGCACTACACAACAATAAATTATTGTTGTGAGAGCCCAGGACCTACTCGTTAGATTCGCTTCGGCGATTAGCGAAGGTCGACGACCCAAGTGGAGGGGATTTCAATTTCATTGGGGTCTCGGCGTTTGCTCGCGCCTAGTCAATTGTTCGTACAGGGTCCCAAAGTGAGGAATGAGCTGCTTACTACACTGGTGTGTTAGCTAAGCAAGTCCTTCCTCAGGGACCTAGTTGAATATCACGACAGGAATAAAGGTTAAAGAATAGAGAAAATTCTTAGAAATTTTCCGAGCTCAATTCCTTATACCAATTGTATTTATTCCAATGTACTGACGTATGTCAGCACAGCTCACAAACTCCCACAATTACTTAACCTATACCTATAATAGGTTAAGTAACAATTTAATTACAATTATTACTTAACCTATACCTATAATAGGTTAAGTAACAATAGTTTACCTTGAAAAGCTTCATAGAAAACACCGACCTTACCTAACCTTGTTAGTATGTTAAGATAAGCATCTTATAGCTTCGTAATTACAATTGTTACTTAACCTATTATAGGTATAGGTTAAGTATATATTGTAATTACGAAGCAATGAGATGCTTATCTTAACATACTAACAAGGTTAGGTAAGGTCGGTGTTTTCTATGAAGCTTTTCAAGGTAAACTAAAATATTCACAACCAAATAATATGTCACATATGCAATTATTAAATTAACCAATATTGACTATAAGCAAGTGCGAGAACGGGTTGCAACGTACATCGTGTTCTGAGGCCAGTGGTCGTCAGTGGTCCACTTAACACTGGTCGTCACTTTGCATCTACCAAACACGTTTGGTGCTGGTGTAGCCTACATGTACAGGGTGTCACATGGGGTAGTCATCCCATTGTGTTAAATATCCAGTAAGTGCTTTGTTTTGGTCACGCTGGTGTTTCTTGTTGTTGGTGTTTTTGGTCATTACGTGCAAGAACTGTGTTGTCAACATAATGTGCAATTACTTCACATTTTGCTTACTGCTCAATAGTGAGCGGAGGTGATAGTTGGCCTTGTTGTAGTTTAAGAACGGCAGGTTTGAAGCAGTCAGTCAGTCTTCGGTAGCGAGGAAGTAATTTATGCCTTTATTGGTCTTGATGTTGTTTGTTGATGCTATGTTAGTGGCATTATAGAATATAGAGACAGTCTATGGTGAAAATCTGTGCCTCACCAGAGGACAGTATCCGCAGACAGTGCACCATTCTGCCAGACTGACTGAGCTGCTCCGTGTGCTGTCCTAACAAATCACTGCAACATTGCAAGTCGGTGCTCAGTGGATGAATCTGTAGGCCAGGTATAAAACCTGTCCTGGCCTCGTCTGCGAAGCAAACACCGTACTGGTCCTCAAGGTTGCAACCCACAACAGTGTGGTTGACTCGCACCATCACGAGGCTCCCCATTGGTTGGCGTGTAAAAAGAGGAAGAGGGTTTAGAAGAGAGGAGAGGAAGGTGCGCCTACAAGCATGACCGATCAACAAAAGGTGATCTGCCAGCATAGCACGTCTATTGAATAAAAAAAAATGAACATAAAATATTGATAATATTAAAGTTAGCCTCAAAATCTGTACCGAATCCACGACCGAACGACCCAAGCAGGATTAGAGGACAACTGAGTAAATATAATTTATTTCTTATTAATTTTACAAATAGTAATTCGCCTGTACATGTGTATATAACGTATTTGGTAAAATAAAACGTAACCTAAGGTTTTAATAACTTAAAAATTTTATAAAAATATATTAATTTTTTTATTTTAAAAATAAATAGGGAGTACCACCTCTGGCTGGAAGAATGGGACCAATAGCCTCGGAGGAAACCATACATAGCATTAGAGGGAATGTTTAGGTCCCCTCCAATACAGTTTGTGTGCTTTTCTCCTACCACCCCACCCCCCTTCATTTGATTTTTTTTTGCTTTATTATGTGTTTAAAGGTTACAAGATATACATTGGTTGATACAAAGAGCACTCAAAGGTTATGATCTCTTGAAGCTCCTCCGCTTCAGGACGAGAACTGAGGATGCAGCAGACGTTTCCCCTCTGGATCGCCACATTGAGGCGCTGAAACAAAAAACTGGCAGCTCTTAGGTCCCTGGTGATGTCAATGAGCTTTGAGCCCAATTCCTTGAGAAATCCCAAGGCACTCTTGCCCCAGGGGCTATGCGTCTCACTCTATGGGAACAAAGATGTATTGACCTTCCAATCGCCTGTATTTGACTGAGTTTGCTATTTCCCTGTGGTTGGCCACCCCACCTGCTTGATCAGCACCGAAGTGTATATAGGTGTCAGCCAGAGTGGATACACACGTGTAGTCACCCACAAAGTGTCTGCCCCCCTTCCAGGAGTATATGGTGATGCCATCAGGGCGAAGTGCAGGGAAATCCGGGTTTTGGTCCCCTAGGATGCGAGGTTCTCTATCTGCTGGGCACTTAGCTGAGTGCCCAGCTCCTGGGCACTCAACTCTTGATGATGGCTCCTCAAGGCTGATGTCATTGATCTCGTTGTGTCTCGCATGCCAGTCCTTTGTGCTTCCGCAATGCAACCCATGCAGTCCATATTAGTCGGCTTCCACCCTATTGCAAATACACTTGTATTCAGTGTGAATTTGGGCACCAAGGCAGAGGGCCACTGCTACACGAAGGGATTCTGGATCTAGACGCGTGCCCATTGCCGACATGGGTACTGTCAGGAGGAAGTCTCCTGCATGGGGGGGGGGGGGCATGCACTGTTCTGAGGCGGGCTTTCTCCTTGTCTGATGTTGTGGCTCTGAGCATGGCATCAGCTATTTTTTCTACTAGCGGGTGGTCCCAGCTGGACTGTTTAAGTTTTTTGTTTGTTCTATGAAGGATACTGGGGTTGGAAGATCATTCCACTGATTCAGTGAAAGCAGGATTGTGTATTCCTGCGGAATTGATCAGGAATACAGATAGGATATCTCTTAAGAGATCGTGCGATGCATGGGAGGAGGAAAGGAAGGCTGGTAGAGCAATCTGTTAGGCTGTGCGTACACAAAGGCCGCCGAGTATTACGGGGAGGGTTGCTTGCTCCCACTGAGAGTCATCCAATGGCAGGTTCAGGACTTTCACCAGCATGGACCTCAAAAGGGTGTCATACAAATTTAATTTAGGGCTGCTGTAGGATAGTGAACATCTCAGAAAGTAGGTCAACTTGGGGAGAGAGGCATCTTGTGAGGAGGAAGAGAGCATCATGGGCATCAATCTTGTCAATCCTGTCCAGCATTCTCTTTAGGTCAGTGATTTTTGCATCCAGGACCTTCTCTATTGCTTGTGGGCCAATGAGGGCACTCAGGAGGGTGCAGTCTGATGACTCTACAACGAGAATATCGAAGACATTTCTTTAATTGGCCAGTGATGTCTGGGTTGCAGGAGATTTCACTTTTGGATGCATTGAGAATGAGGCCCAAGGCTGCTCCTGGATTTTTCTTATCTTCCAAAATGGTTTCCGGGGTTCCAGCGAGTGCCATCATCCAGGTACCAGAAGTTTAGCTCGCTTGTCAGACTGACTTCTTTGATAGCTAAGCAAAAAAGGAGGGGGGGGCTAAGGGTGTCCTTATTGGACACCTTCACAGGAGTCTATTTCATGCTCCCAAAAAGAAGCTTAGAGTCCCCCACTGTAGCACGATCAGATGAATGGGTAATGGGAGCGGAAATGGTTGTGTATAGCGCCGAGGACAGCGTCTCTTCTGACTTGATTGAAGGCATTTTTAAAAGTCAAGCTTA
>WNGS01132208.1:0-10000 GCA_020271785.1 Procambarus virginalis
ATGCGTCTCATCCTTGGAGCTCCAAAGTCCACGAGAATAGTTAATATGAGAGCAGAGTTAAAATTACCTACCATAAGTGAAAGAATTTGTACATAAGCACAGTTTTCGGCGTGAATGCATTGAGTAGATCTCGGCAATACATGAAGTTTCAAGCAAAACTTTCTAATATGCTACACTCACCGGAGATCCATAGACGAAGAGCGAAATCTGATTATGCATTTTAGTTCTACAAGGTAGCCAATTCCATCAAAAACTTAAATATGTACCCAACTCGATTAATGATTAATCAACCAATTACTCCATGGGATAACTATGATCTATCAGTTGATTTTGTATATGCGCCCAAGAAAGATAGTGTACACTCTACATTATTAAAACAGTTAACACTGAAAAGCATCACTGAGAGTACTCAGAGTATGGGTAACGATGTGTATCAGTATCAGCTATACCGACGGTTCTGTAGAAGAAGGTGGACGATGTACCGGATGTGCATGTAATATATTTGAACAATCTTCTCTCATACATACAGCAGTGAAGCACGTCAATGACTGAGCAAGTACAACTCAAACCGAACGTGCAGGCATATATATATCTTGCCACTGAATTTTTAAAAGACAAAGGCAGTGGACTTATATATTGTGACTCGCAGAGTGCACTCCTGGCACTGAATGCACATAGTAGTGACACCAGAAAATAGTCAGTGATATTCGAATGAATGTTTTAGCTGCTAAAGAAACAGATTTGAAACTAAATTCCTATGGATACCATCACATGTTGGCATCTCAAGGCATGACACTGTTGATATGCTTGCAAAGACAGCCTGTAGAAAACCAGTAGTAGAAATTGATATGGGTGTTTCACTAGCAGTGACAAAGAGAATAGTTGTTGTTGTTAAGATTAAGCCACCCAAGAGGTGGCACGGGCATGAATAGCCCGTAAGTGGTGGCCCTTATGAGCCATTAACAGTATCGAGAGATGATACTGGAGATCTGTGGAGGTGCGACTGCACCTGCGTGACGGGAGATGTCTCCCGGACCAAATGGTGACCAAATGTGAAAGAGAATACTTAAACAAATATCTAATGATGATCTCACCGACCTAACAAATTCACAAAGACCTGAAAGTTGCGGTATTAAATATTATGATAGATATCGTGAGAGACATTCACATATGGGACTAATAGAGCAAGAACCTGGCAATGTGATGTCATAGTTGCCAGAATACGCCTGGGATATAGACGTATCTGGCAGCTTTCTCAAACCCAAATGTCGAGTACACAATGTGTCAACTTGTGAAAGAGAAAACATACACTCACTTGAACATTATATTGTAGAATGTCCCATATTGACTTACTTTTGCCCTCCTGGGCTGAGGTATACTGAACTGTGTAACTACTATATGAGTACTGGAACACTTGTTGATATATTGGACTTGTACCCTAGATTAACCATGTAATGTAACTATATAACCTGAGCTTGTAAAAGCATCTTAATCACCTTCAGTGGTTAAGTTCTTAATTGCACACTAGTTTCTCTTGTCAGCTATCTCACCCTGTCAGATTAAAAGAGACAAATATATGTGTATGTATGTGTATATATGTATGTATGTATGTATGTATGTATGTATGTATGTATGTATGTATGTATGTATGTATGTATGTATGTATGTATGTATGTGTATAAAGTATAAAGCTGATCAGAATTACATTTCACCATTATAAATTCACATTAATGCATTCATAAATCTATGTATCTATGTATTTACGTATGTAGCTTAGCCTAACATTTTAAAAGCACTACGATCACCTCCTGTGGCTGTTCAATAAATCTCTGAACTGTATGTTTGACAAATCTTTCACCCTGTCCATGGAGGACAGAAGATAATGTATATATGCTGGTTAGCATTGTAAATGTGTGGCCACGTCTGTGGTAGAAAAATAATAATAATAATAATAACACTTTCGGCAGCCTCCTCCATGGGAAGAATCGAGTCTAAAGATTATCATTGAAGGACTACCAGTAAAAAACTCAGCATGTTGCCCAGCAAGTCAGCATGTGCACATCAGCATGTGACTCGCAGAGGCTCAAGGCAGTCACAGAAGAACAATGGAAACCATCTCAAGACCGACAACGACTCACGTCTTCACAGACGGATCAGTTGATCAAGAAAGAGGTTCTGGTTGGGCAGCAGTTTACACTACCAACCATGAAGCTTATTGGAGCATGAATAGTTGGTGCTCAACATTGCAGACAGAATTATATTCCCTGAAGCAAGCCATAAACTATGCAATTGAGAATAATTTACATGTCATTATTCATACCGACTCTAAATCTTCGCTCCAGGCATTGTTATCCAGTCAACACAGATATAATATACAACTCACAGAAATCCAACATATAGGAAAAGAAGCCCATGATCTAGGGCTGTCAATCACCCTAAATTGGATACCAAGTCACATTGGCATAGATGGTAATGAAAAGGCAGACTCACTAGCTAAAACTGCCACTGCTCTACCTGTTGTACAGGTTCAAATGCCTCCAAGTTTTTCACAGATTAAGGAGCAAATCAAGAAGAAAATATTCCTAACTATCAAAAGTCGCCACAGAGCCAAAGTAGCGGAAGGAAGATCCACTGCGATATGGTACGAACAAGCCACTGGGAACTACTCTTTCAAGCCTGACAAAAGATATCCAGAGACACTGCAGTAGCCATACACAGACTCAGACATGGTTACAAGTGCTGCTGGGAGGTAATAACCCCAATAGTTAAAGAGTGTCACATCTGTGGAACAGAAACAGAGGCGCCACTATTGCACTACTTACTGGAATGTGAAGCTACTGAAGCCCTGAGCATCAAACTATACATTAATCCAACGACAGCAGCTGCATTAGATGCACATTCCACAGCCACTACAATGGTCAGAAAACCGTTAAAGAATGGGACTCACTAGTGCACATTCTGCACCTACATCAGCCACCAAGATAATGTTATTAAAACAAGACTAAAACAGAAGAGAAAAAAAAGAGGAAAAAGGGAGGAAACCCCACCTTCATTTAAAACTTTGACCCAAATATCAGAGTAACAAGGTTATCGCGAATAACCGAACTGAATTACGTGCTCACCATAGCCCGTGCTACATGGACATTTCGTTCTGAGTAGCTAAATCTAAAACAACAACAACAACCACCACTGTGGTGTGATGTAAACTCCGTTATCGTGCCCCTAACACTAGACTCCAGGTCACTACATACTGATTTATATATACATGGAGTGGGCCTGCTGGCCGCTCCAAGCAACAGCCTGTTGGACCAAGCTCTTGTAAGTCAGGCCGGGCTTGGGGGAGTAGAAGAACTCCCAGAACCCACTCCAGGTACTTGTATTCAAGCCCCGAAGCCTCTTGTCAACCTGTATATAAACAGCGCACCGCCCATCCGGCGCAAGCCTAGCTGTTGAGAATCCTTAAGTTAGCTAAGGATTCATAATTCTCGCGACACTCAAGTTAATCTTCGAAAAATGCTCCCTACCAATGCTCTCAAATCTCTTAACGGACTCAAACCACGTACAGGCCTGCCACTTGACCTCAAGATGCCTGTATTTAGTTCCTTGCCGCTGACTCTAAGCGTACGGGATGAGCCAAATCACACAAAATCAGATGCAGCGCTCAGCTTGAATGTAAATGTTTAAGCGTAAAGAGCATCAGGGGTCCAGTTCGTGAACCTGTCGTTCAACTCGGTAACGACAAGTAGGTAACGCTCCTACCACCGCCCTCGTGATGGGTAAGCGACCCTTAATAATCAAATTAAATTAAAATCCACCCCGAAAGGTAACTGGTAATTTTGTAAATAAACAAACTCGGTGAAGACCATGGAGAGTGTTGGAGAGTACGCAGGAACACGGAGAGAAGGGAACCACTGTCGCTAAGCAACACTCAGTAGCCACAAGGGCCTCACCTGCGTCAGTAAGCTTCCTCCTGATAGGCGTGTGGGAGGACCAGCACGGGTGTGGACGCCGAACTGGAGACGCAACACCGACCCTTCACCTCCTGCCGGAATCAATACCAGACTGGCGTGAGGGGGCTGGAAGCGTCCCCTCCCACACTCCTGCGCCGTCAGCCTCCCTCCCTACCTCTCTCTCACACACACACTCACACACATACACACATGTCAGCGTTATACGACAAAGAGTACTGGGAAGACGGGACACCTCGAGCGTAGCTCTCATCCTGTAACTACACTTAGGTAATTACACACACACACACACACTACCGCCGCCTCTAGAAAGCTCATCCCTCCTCCAATAGTCTTACATTTGCCGGAGAACACATAATGCTGTGTCACGAGTCGTATCGGAGTTATCACCAACAAAACAGTTCCTCTCACTGAAGATAAGACTGGGTATCAGCAAGGGTAGGCAAACTAATATAGAAATTTGTTCAAACTTAACCTAACTTATCTTAACCTAACCAAGCCTAACAAAATATAACTAAGTTAGTAATTCATGATCTTAATATAATAATATTAATGGGATTAAACCAATTTGAAAATAAGTATTTGGAAAATAATGAAAATTACTCTGCTTGGTAGACAAATCGGACCTTGAATACTAGTCCAAGTAGTGCAGATCTGTCTGAGATATATATATATATATATATATATATATATATATATATATATATATATATATATATATATATAAAAGTTTGTGAGGGTACCACCTCTGGTGCCAATGTGGGGACCCATAGCCTCGGAGAAGAAAATAAAACGTATTCAGAGGAGACCTTGTGGTTTCTCACTGAACACTAATATTTTCTTCTCCTACCACCCCCATTCTTTTGTATGTACACATATATATTTGCTTTATTTGAACTGTGTTACAAAAAAGGAGTTACATATAGGTTACAAAGATGGTTATCATAGGTTGTCGAGTTCCTCCAGCTCCTCAGATGGCGGGCAGGAACCCTGGATGCAGTGCGCATTTCCCCTCTGTATCGCCACGCTGAGGCGCTGGAAAAGAAAGCTGGCAGCTCTAGGGTCCCTTGTTGTTTCAATGAGCCTAGAACCCAGTTCCTTCAAAAAACTGGTAGCACTTTTACCCCAGGCGCCGAGTGTCTCAGAAGCAATGGGGACAAAATTGTAGTGGTGATCAAGTTCTCTATACTTACGGGATTTGGCTGCTTCCCTGTGGGTGGCAGCGCCACCTGGTTGTGCAACACTGAGGTCAATGTAGGTGTTAGCCAGGGTTGATACGCACGTGTAGTCCCATACCAACTGCTTGCCATTCTTCCAGGGGTTCACTGTGATACCATCCGGGCGACCAATAAGAGCATCAGAGTTACGGGGCGTTAGGTAACGAGGCTCTCTCTCGGCTGGGCATCCAGCTGTGGTGAGGCTCCTCTTGATGATGTCGTTAACTTCACTGTGCCTCGAGTGCCATCCTCCCGTGCTTTGGCAGAGTAGGCCATGGTGGCCGTACCTGTCAGCCACCACCTCGCCGCAAATACACCTATATCTGGTGTGGATTGGGGCAGCAAGGCGGAGGGCCACAGCAATTCGGAGGGCGTGTGGTGTGAGACGCGTGCCAGTTGCCGACATTGGGGTTGCTAACAGGAAATCCCCTGCATGAGGGGCTGCTACTGCTGTGAGGCGAGCAATGTCGTGCTGTGTTGATGCAGCACCCAGGCACTCTGCAGCAACTTTGTCTACAATGGGGCCATCCCAGCTGGATTGCCTGTGGGCTTTTGGGGATGGTGGTTGAGGTGATGGGCCTGCACGAGAGGCCCACTCTGTGGCACAGCGTGTAAAATTGGGATCATGTACACCTGCCAGCTGATGTAAGTGGGCAGGTAGAATTTCCTTCACAAGGTCGTCGGATGCTGATAAGGAGGACAGGAAGGCTGGAACAGCGATTTGCATTGCTGTTCGAACTCCGAGGCCCCCAAGTCTTACGGGAAGAGAGGCTTGTTTCCACTGCAGGTCATCAAAAGAGAGGTTAAGGGCTTTTTCTAGCATATATATATATATATATATATACATATATATATATATATATATATATATATATATATATATATATATATATATATATATATATATGCGAACAAGCCTGAATGGTCCCCAGGACTATATGCAACTGAAAACTCACACCCCAGAAGTGACTCGAACCCATGCTGCCAGAAGCACTCTGCTGGCGTACAGGATCCCTTAACCGCTCGACCAACACGACCGGAAAAAGAGGATGGTAGCCGAGGCTATGGCACTCGGTTGGTAATCTTTGGCATGATATTTTATCAAATCACTTCATTCTTTGGGGGCACACGTGAGGAACACAAATGCGAACAAGCCTGAATGGTCCCAGGACTATATGCAACTGAAAACTCACACCCCAGAAGTGACTCGAACCCATAATGCCAGGAGCACTCTGCTGGCGTACAGGATCACTTAACCGCTCGACCAGCACGACCGGACTGAGTTGAGTCACTTCTGGGTGTGAGTTTTCAGCTACATATAGTTCTGGGGATCATTCAGGCTTGTTCGCATTTGTGTTCCTCACGTGTGCCCCAAAGAATGAGGTGATTTGATAAAATACCATGCCCAAGATTACCAACCGAGTGCCGGCGGGGGGATGGAAATAGCCTCGGCTACCATCCTCTTTTTCCGGTCGTGTTGGTCGAGCGGTTATGGGATCCTGTACGCCAGCAGAGTGCTCCTGGCAGTATGGGTTCAAGTCACTTCTGGGGTGTGAGTTTTCAGTTATATATATATATATATATATATATATATATATATATATATATATATATATATATATATATATATATATATATATATAATATATATATATATATATATATATATATATATATGCGAACAAGCCTGAATGGTCCCCAGGACTATATGCAACTGAAAACTCACACCCCAGAAGTGACTCGAACCCATACTGCCAGAAGCAACGCAACTGGTATGTACAGGACACGTTAATCCGCTTGACCATCACGACCGGACATAAGGAAGTGATTGCCGAAGCTATTTGAACCATTTTCCCGCCGGCACTCGGATGGTAATCTTGGGCATAGCATTTTATCATGTTCGCATTTGTGTTCCTCACGTGTGCCCCAAAGAATGAGGTGATTTGATAAAATGCTATGCCCAAGATTACCATCCGAGTGCCGGCGGGGAAGTGGTTCAAATAGCTTCGGCTATCACTTCCTTATGTCCGGTCGTGATGTTAACGCGTCCTGTACATACCAGTTGCATTGCTCCTGGCAGTATGGGTTTGAGTCACTTCTGGGGTGTGAGTTTTCAGTTGCATATAGTCCTGGGGACCATTCAGGCTTGTTCGCATTTGTGTTCCTCACATGTGCCCTAAAGAAAGAGGTGATTTGTTAAAATGCTATGCCCAAGATTACCATCCGAGTGCCGGCGGGGAAGTGGTTCAAATAGCTTTGGCTATCACTTCCTTATGTCCGGTCGTGATGGTCAAGCGGATTAAGGCGTCCTGTGCATACCAGTTGCGTTGCTCCTGGCAGTATGGGTTCGAGTCACTTCTGGGGTGTGAGTTTTCAGTTGTATCTAGTCCTGGGGACCATTCAGGCTTGTTTCATTTGTGTTCCTCACGTGTTGCCCCTAAAAATGAGGTGATTTGATAAAATGCTATGCCCAAGATTACCATCCGAGTGCCGGCGGGGAAGTGGTTCACATAGCCTCGGCTATCGCTTCCTTATGTCCGGTCGTGATGGTCAAGTGGTTTAAGGCGTCCCTGTACATACCAGTTGCGTTGCTCCAGGGAGTATGGGTTCGAGTCACTTCTGGGGTGTGAGTTTTCAGTTGTATCTAGTCCTGGGGACCATTCAGGCTTGTTTGCATTTGTGTTCCTCACGTGTTGCCCCAAAAAATGAGGTGATTTGATAAAATGCTATGCCCAAGATTATCATCCGAGTCCTGCGTACACTGCGCAAGGTACTTGAGTCGGCAGAGTATCAGAATGCAGTGAACGTGTAGATGAATCTGACGAAAGAGCAGCTTTCGTGGGCGTCCCTGTGGGACAAGCAGTGCCCTGGCAGCGACGGAGAGTCGGCAGGACAGGCTGTAGATCCCACATTATGTAGTTGCTGATGAAGCTGTCAGATGAGTAAGTAACACTCGCTGTGCAGCAAGCTGTAGTTGATGAAAATGCCGAGACGATCGTGGTGAAAATCATAGCTGTGGCGAGGGTGTTGGCAGCGTTCCGTGACAGGTGGCAGCGGTCCACAGCAAGCAACAGCAGGAGTGAAGGTCCAGTGAGAATCCATGTTGTAGCCCATCGTGGCTGGGTATCGTCGAAACTCTCTGGGGTCACCAATGTAACGTACGATTAAGTTACGTTGTTGGGTTGATTAGATACACAGTGTTTAGTGAGTTTCATATTTATTTAGTAGTCCTGGATACAGCAGTGTCGTAGACGTTGAGACGAAGCCTGGAGCAGAGCAGAGAGCTGAGTGAGGCCGGAGTCGTGGAGCTCTATGTGGGAGAGCGTGGCGGCTCGATTGAGAATTGTGAGTGTCTGAACTCGGGGAGCGAGAGCGTGGCGGCTCGATGCGGTCGTAGTCTGCTGTCTGCTCTGTGTCGAAGCTGTAGCGTCTTGGGTCGACTAGAACTGCCCAAGCTGAGTACTACATCCTTGACTGGAGACTGTGTACTGTCCTGCTGTTGATTGATTGATTGATGAAGATTAAGCCACCCAAAAGGTGGCACGGGCATGAATAGCCCGTAAGTGGTGGCCCCATTGAGCCATTACCAGTATCAATAGATGATACTGGAGATCTGTGGAGGTGCAACTGCACCCTGCGTGACGGGAGATGTCTCCCATGAATGTGTCCAAGATGAAGATTAAGCCATCCAAAAGGTGGCACGGGCATGAACAGCCCGTAAGTGGTAGCCCTTTTGAGCCATTACCAGTATCAAGAGCTGATACTGGAGATCTGTGGAGGTGCAACTGCACCCTGCGTGACGGGAGATGTTTCCCGTCTGGAAAAGAATTGATTGATTGATGAAGATTAAGCCACCAAAGAGGTGGCACGGGCATGAATAGCCCGTAAGTGGTGGCCCTTTTGAGCCATTACCAGTATCAAGAGCTGATACTGGAGATCTGTGGAGGCGCGACTGCACCCTGCGTGACGGGAGATGTCTCCCGGACCAAATGGTGACCAGATGGTGGGTCCTGCTGTTGTCACATCGCTGGGTTATATGGTGATTACACCTCAGCTCCCTCCAACAAGGTGAGGAGAGTATTGGGGAAAGGATTGTAGCTTCTGTAATTAGTTATGCTATGAAGATAATGAGATAATGGAGCGAGTATAAGATTAACTCGCTACATAGTCCAATCTGGCAAGCCTATACTCGGGCATTATTCTTCTTTTAAACTCGTTATCTTCTTTTTTTTTAACCCACTAATAGGTTGTAAGTAGAATAATTCTGCTTGTCCTTCTGGTGATGTATAATGGTTTAGTTAGTTTTAGTTCATTTATTATGCACCCCATACCCATCATGTGGGCGGTAGTGGAAAGGGTTACAGAGGCACATAATGGGCTCAGGGACTGAACCCCACAATTCATTTAGCTAAGCAAGTTACAATCTTGATGAGCTAGTTACAAAATTCAATATAAGTCGTCACATCAACAATGGGTTCGAGATCGACCTCAAATACAGGTTCTAAATTAAGCAACTGACATGTGGAGAGCTAGTGTCACAATTTATATGTTTGTCCTGCACACCGCCCCCCATCCAGTGGACAGCGGTGGATAGGTTACAATAACTCAGTTACTACCTACAGTTAGCAAACTGGGGATATTTGGCTAAAATTTCTGGCAGCAGATCATTTTGAATGAAATATTTACACATGGATCAGGGATATTAGGTGATAAACAATTCATTCACGCAAACTACAGCTAATAAATTGTTACTCTTGTATCTCCGATAAAACGGATCATATTGGGATATCTTTGAATTAGACATGTATTTTAATC
>WNGS01132208.1:15000-45089 GCA_020271785.1 Procambarus virginalis
TGAATAATTACTGTGATGACACACTGCCTGTAGATGAATAATTACTGTGGTGACACACTCACACACTGCCTGTAGATGAATAATTACTGTGTTGACACACTCACACACTGCCTGTAGATGAATAATTACTGTGTTGACACACTCACACACTGCCTGTAGATGAATAATTACTGTGGTGACACACTGCCTGTAGATGAATAATTACTGTGGTGACACACTCACACACTGCCTGTAGATGAATAATTACTGTGTTGACACACTCACACACTGCCTGTAGATGAATAATTACTGTGTTGACACACTCACACACTGCCTGTAGATGAATAATTACTGTGATGACACACTGCCTGTAGATGAATAATTACTGTGGTGACACACTCACACACTGCCTGTAGATGAATAATTACTGTGTTGACACACTCACACACTGCCTGTAGATGATAATTACTGTGTTGACACACTCACACACTGCCTGTAGATGAATAATTACTGTGTTGACACACTCACACACTGCCTGTAGATGAATAATTACTGTGGCGACACACTCACACACTGCCTGTAGATGAATAATTACTGTGATGACACACTGCCTGTAGATGAATAATTACTGTGATGACACACTGCCTGTAGATGAATAATTACTGTGTTGACACACTCACACACTGCCTGTAGATGAATAATTACTGTGATGACACACTCACACACTGCCTGTAGATGAATAATTACTGTGTTGACACACTCACACACTGCCTGTAGATGAATAATTACTGTGATGACACACTGCCTGTAGATGAATAATTACTGTGGTGACACACTCACACACTGCCTGTAGATTTCTTTATCAGCTATCTCACCCTGTCAGAGTAAATGAGATAAATGTCTGTGAATGCATGTGTGTGTATATATGTATATGTGTGTGTATGTGTATGTATGGGTATAAGTATATATGGAAGCTGATCAGAATTACATTTCACCTTTGTAAATGTACATTAATGACACTGTGTAGATGACACATCGAATACTTTATGTAAGGCATACATAAATCTGTGTATCTATGTATTTACGTATATAGGTTAGCTTAGTATTTTAAAGCACCGACTCACCTTCAGTGGTTGATTGTTCAATAAACCCTTAAAATATATGTTTAACACATCTCTAACCCTGTCCATGGAGGACAGAAGAAAATGTATATATGCTGGTTAGCATTGTAAATGTGTGGCCACGTCTGTGGTAGAAAACAATAAAAAAAAAAAAAAAAAATAATAAAAAAAAAAAAAAAAAAAAAAAAACTGCTTGTAGATGAATAATTACTGTGTTGACACACTCACACACTGCCTGTAGATGAATATTACTGTGATGACACACTCACACACTGCCTGTAGATGAATAATTACTGTGTTGACACACTCACACACTGCTTGTAGATGAATAATTACTGTGTTGACACACTCACACACTGCTTGTAGATGAATAATTACTGTGATGACACACTCACACACTGCCTGTAGATGAATAATTACTGTGGCGACAATCCAGATTCTGGTCTGGATAATTGTGATGACGTCATCATGATGGAGGCCATATATAATTTAGTATACTTTTATTATACAGTATCAGTTAATTTTTAACAGATTTAATGTAAAATTGTAAATGAAATTGTAAAGGAAATTATTTCCGTTTATCAAAGTAATAATATCCCATATATCAAAGTAATAGTTTTCCATACAACACATGCACCAAAGTAATACTCTCCCATATATATCAAAGTAAATATCTCCCTTATGTCAAAGTAATATTCTCCCATATATCAATGAAATACTCTCCCATATACAAAAGTAATAATCTCCCATATATCAGTAATAATCTCCATATATCAGAGTAATAATCTCCCATATATCAGAGTAATAATCTCCCATATATCAGAGTAATAATCTCCCATATATCAGAGTAATAATCTCCCTCGCTTAATCAGTACTCATATGCTATAGCTCTCTCTCTCTCTCTCTCTCTCCTCTCTCTCTCTCTCTCTCTCTCTCTCTCTCTCTCTCTCTCTCTCTCTCTCTCTCTCTCTCTCTCTCTCTCACCTAAGAACATAACCATGTGCCGGAAACACTATACGAGTTAGGGCTTTGAAAGAATATGCAATTTAATCACCAATTTGTGAACTTTGACAACCTATTGTATCTTCTTATACATAAATAATAAATGATCATCTTAAGCATTAATCATGAATTAATCTAACCTGATCTCCGCTAAGTTTAAACTTTAAACAAATGCTATCTTAAATCCCGATAAGCATGGCAAACATCACGAAGAAATACACCGAACAATTCGGAAATAATGGTCATAGAGTTGTTCCTAATCTACAAATTTAAATCCTGCTCTCTTCACTAACAGTTAGAAATGTCCAAATATTCCATGTAAAATAAGGCGAGAAGAGGTGTAGAGACATCAGTGGAGTGGTGATATGTTAGGTGTGTGTTGTGTGGGTGTTGTGTGTGTGTTGTGTGGGTATTGTGTGTGTTGTGTGGGTGTTTGTGTGTGTTGTGTGTGTTGTTGTGTGTGTTGTTGTGTGTGTGTTGTGTGTGTTGTGTGGGTGTTGTGTGTGTTGTGTGGTTGTGTGGGTGTTGTGTGTGTGTGTTGTGTGTGTGTTGTGTGGGTGTTGTGTGGGTGTTGTGTGTGTTGGTGTGTGTGTTGTGTGTGTGTGTGTGTGTGTTGTGTGGGTGTTGTGTGTGTGTTGTGTGGGTGTTGTGTGGGTGTTGTGTGGGTGTTGTGTGTGTGTTGTGTGTGTGTTGTGTGGGGTTGTGTGTGTGTTGTGTGGGTGTTGTGTGTGTTGTGTGGGTGTTGTGTGTGTGTTGTGTGGTGTTGTGTGGGTGTTGTGTGGGTGTTGTGTGTGTGTTGTGTGTGTGTTGTGTGGGTGTTGTGTGTGTGTTGTGTGTGTGTTGTGTGTGTGTTGTGTGGTGTGTGGGTGTTGTGTGGGTGTTGTGTGGGTGTTGTGTGGGTGTTGTGTGGGTGTTGTGTGCGTGTTGTGTGTGTGTTGTGTGGGTGTTGTGTGGGTGTTGTGTGTGTTGTTGTGGGTGTTTTGTGGGTGTTGTGTGGGTGTTGTGTGGGTGTTGTGTGTGTGTTGTGTGGGTGTTGTGTGTGTGTTGTGTGGGTGTTGTGTGTGTGTTGTGTGGGTGTTGTGTGTGTGTTGTGTGGGTGTTGTGTGGGTGTTGTGTGGGTGTTGTGTGGGTGTTGTGTGTGTGTGTGTGGTGTTGTGTGTGTGTTGTGTGGGTGTTGTGTGGGTGTTGTGTGTGTGTTGTGTGGGTGTTGTGTGGGTGTTGTGTGGGTGTTGTGTGGTGTTGTGTGCGTGTTGTGTGTGTGTTGTGTGGGTGTTGTGTGGGTGTTGTGTGGGTGTTGTGTGTGTGTTGTGTGTGTGTTGTGTGGGTGTTGTGTGGGTGTTCTGTGTGTGTTGTGTGGGTGTTGTGTGTGTGTTGTGTGGGTGTTGTGTGGGTGTTGTGTGGTGTTGTGTGGGTGTTGTGAACGGTTATCACCACCGGGGTTGGACGGATAATCTAGTAAAGATTCTGGAGAAAGTGGACTTGAAATTGACCATTAAAAACAAAGGAGTAGATACCCTATCAACACTTAATGACACGCGCCCCAACAGACAACGAACCATCAATCTTGCCTGTACAGCTATCGACGTGTCGGACCTTAATGATGTAACTGAATGGGAATTAAATCATGCACTAAAGATGGGAAAATCAACTGCTCCTGGAGAGGACGGTATTACTTACAGTCTACTGAGATTAGTCTCACAAGTACCAGGTAATCCACTGTTAGTGTTGTACAGAATGAGTTTACGTGAAGGAGTATTACCTGATGCTTGGACAAAGAGTGTCATTGTTCCCATCCCCAAACCGCACTCAGATAATTATAGACCCATATCTCTAACATCGTGTGTTTGTAAAGTGCTTGAACGTATTGTTCTTAACAGACTCATGTATCGTATACAGGGGCACCTGTCACCCCAACTATTTGGATTTATTCCTGGGCTCAGTACACAACACTGTTTTGCTGAATACTTCGCTCATTGAAGCTTCCCCTCAAACAGTCTTCATCGACCTAGCAGCAGCTTTTGATACAGCAAACAGAGAAATAATACTAGAACAGCTTGCCGAGCTGGGAATACAAGGAAAATTACTGAAATGGATAAAGGGCTATTTGTCTAATCGAACAGCATATGTTTTGTTTAATGGTGTTAAAAGCACAGAGAGCAAACACTTTGAGCTGGGAACTCCACAAGGAGGGGTCCTCAGCCCCTTGTTGTTCAACGTTCTGATGCATAAACTTATTAAAGATCTTCCAACTGATAATGAAGACACTGTCATTTGTTATGCTGATGATATATGTTTACAGGCTGTCCACTAGGCCTCCGAGCCTAGAATGCAAGTTCTGCTCGACGCTTTTGCTACTAGAGCTGAGGAATGTGGCCTCCTTATCTCTGTACAGAAAACTCGTGCCCGCATTCCATGTGGTATTCCACCACCCAATTATCATATAGATGGGCGAGCACTTGAGAACTGCGAGTCTTACAGATACCTTGGTGTCCCCATTAACGACCCTGGGTACCTTTCTTCTCTCAAGAGGAGACTGTGGGAGAGATTAAAGCCCTTGCGGGTCCTTGTTGGTGTCAATCATGGAATTAACGTGAGACTTGCTAGAATGTTTTATGTATCATTTATACGCTCTGTGATTGACTACAATGCTCTACATCTCACACTGTATACTGACAAAGAGCTGAAATCTCTTGAAACCTTGCAAAATGAAGCTATGCGTCTCATCCTTGGAGCTCCAAAGTCCACGAGAATAGTTAATATGAGAGCAGAGTTAAAATTACCTACCATAAGTGAAAGAATTTTGTACATAAGCACAGTTTTCGGCGTGAATGCATTGAGTAGATCTCGGCAATACATGAAGTTTCAAGCAAAACTTTCTAATATGCTACACTCACCGGAGATCCATAGACGAAGAGCGAAATCTGATTATGCATTTTAGTTCTACAAGGTAGCCAATTCCATCAAAAACTTAAATATGTACCCAACTCGATTAATGATTAATCAACCAATTACTCCATGGGATAACTATGATCTATCAGTTGATTTTGTATATGCGCCCAAGAAAGATAGTGTACACTCTACATTATTAAAACAGTTAACACTGAAAAGCATCACTGAGAGTACTCAGAGTATGGGTAACGATGTGTATCAGTGCTATACCGACGGTTCTGTAGAAGAAGGTGGACGATGTACCGGATGTGCATGTAATATATTTGAACAATCTTCTCTCATACATACAGCAGTGAAGCACGTCAATGACTGAGCAAGTACAACTCAAACCGAACGTGCAGGCATATATATATCTTGCCACTGAATTTTTAAAAGACAAAGGCAGTGGACTTATATATTGTGACTCGCAGAGTGCACTCCTGGCACTGAATGCACATAGTAGTGACACCCAGAAAATAGTCAGTGATATTCGAATGAATGTTTTAGCTGCTAAAGAAAACAGATTTGAAACTAAATTCCTATGGATACCATCACATGTTGGCATCTCAAGGCATGACACTGTTGATATGCTTGCAAAGACAGCCTGTAGAAAACCAGTAGTAGAAATTGATATGGGTGTTTCACTAGCAGTGACAAAGAGAATAGTTGTTGTTGTTAAAGATTAAGCCACCCAAGAGGTGGCACGGGCATGAATAGCCCGTAAGTGGTGGCCCTTATGAGCCATTAACAGTATCGAGAGATGATACTGGAGATCTGTGGAGGTGCGACTGCACCCTGCGTGACGGGAGATGTCTCCCGGACCAAATGGTGACCAAATGGTGAAAGAGAATACTTAAACAAATATCTAATGATGATCTCACCGACCTAACAAATTCACAAAGACCTGAAAGTTGCGGTATTAAATATTATGATAGATATCGTGAGGAGACATTCACATATGGGACTAATAGAGCAAGAACCTGGCAATGTGATGTCATAGTTGCCAGAATACGCCTGGGATATAGACGTATCTGGCAGCTTTCTCAAAACCCAAATGTCGAGTACACAATGTGTCAACTTTGTGAAAGAGAAAACATACACTCACTTGAACATTATATTGTAGAATGTCCCATATTGACTTACTTTTGCCCTCCTGGGCTGAGGTATACTGAACTGTGTAACTACTATATGAGTACTGGAACACTTGTTGATATATTGGACTTGTACCCTAGATTAACCATGTAATGTAACTATATAACCTGAGCTTGTAAAAGCATCTTAATCACCTTCAGTGGTTAAGTTCTTAATTGCACACTAGTTTCTCTTGTCAGCTATCTCACCCTGTCAGATTAAAAGAGACAAATATATGTGTATGTATGTGTATATATGTATGTATGTATGTATGTATGTATGTATGTATGTATGTATGTATGTATGTATGTATGTATGTATGTGTATAAAGTATAAAGCTGATCAGAATTACATTTCACCATTATAAATTCACATTAATGCATTCATAAATCTATGTATCTATGTATTTACGTATGTAGCTTAGCCTAACATTTTAAAAGCACTACGATCACCTCCTGTGGCTGTTCAATAAATCTCTGAACTGTATGTTTGACAAATCTTTCACCCTGTCCATGGAGGACAGAAGATAATGTATATATGCTGGTTAGCATTGTAAATGTGTGGCCACGTCTGTGGTAGAAAAATAATAATAATAATAATAACACTTTCGGCAGCCTCCTCCATGGGAAGAATCGAGTCTAAAGATTATCATTGAAGGACTACCAGTAAAAAACTCAGCATGTTGCCCAGCAAGTCAGCATGTGCACATCAGCATGTGACTCGCAGAGGCTCAAGGCAGTCACAGAAGAACAATGGAAACCATCTCAAGACCGACAACGACTCACGTCTTCACAGACGGATCAGTTGATCAAGAAAGAGGTTCTGGTTGGGCAGCAGTTTACACTACCAACCATGAAGCTTATTGGAGCATGAATAGTTGGTGCTCAACATTGCAGACAGAATTATATTCCCTGAAGCAAGCCATAAACTATGCAATTGAGAATAATTTACATGTCATTATTCATACCGACTCTAAATCTTCGCTCCAGGCATTGTTATCCAGTCAACACAGATATAATATACAACTCACAGAAATCCAACATATAGGAAAAGAAGCCCATGATCTAGGGCTGTCAATCACCCTAAATTGGATACCAAGTCACATTGGCATAGATGGTAATGAAAAGGCAGACTCACTAGCTAAAACTGCCACTGCTCTACCTGTTGTACAGGTTCAAATGCCTCCAAGTTTTTCACAGATTAAGGAGCAAATCAAGAAGAAAATATTCCTAACTATCAAAAGTCGCCACAGAGCCAAAGTAGCGGAAGGAAGATCCACTGCGATATGGTACGAACAAGCCACTGGGAACTACTCTTTCAAGCCTGACAAAAAGATATCCAGAGACACTGCAGTAGCCATACACAGACTCAGACATGGTTACAAGTGCTGCTGGGAGGTAATAACCCCAATAGTTAAAGAGTGTCACATCTGTGGAACAGAAACAGAGGCGCCACTATTGCACTACTTACTGGAATGTGAAGCTACTGAAGCCCTGAGCATCAAACTATACATTAATCCAACGACAGCAGCTGCATTAGATGCACATTCCACAGCCACTACAATGGTCAGAAAAACCGTTAAAGAATGGGACTCACTAGTGCACATTCTGCACCTACATCAGCCACCAAGATAATGTTATTAAAACAAGACTAAAACAGAAGAGAAAAAAAAAGAGGAAAAAGGGAGGAAACCCCACCTTCATTTAAAACTTTGATCCAAATATCAGAGTAACAAGGTTATCGCGAATAACCGAACTGAATTACGTGCTCACCATAGCCCGTGCTACATGGACATTTCGTTCTGAGTAGCTAAATCTAAAACAACAACAACAACCACCACTGTGGTGTGATGTAAACTCCGTTATCGTGCCCCTAACACTAGACTCCAGGTCACTACATACTGATTTATATATACATGGAGTGGGCCTGCTGGCCGCTCCAAGCAACAGCCTGTTGGACCAAGCTCTTGTAAGTCAGGCCGGGCTTGGGGGGAGTAGAAGAACTCCCAGAACCCACTCCAGGTACTTGTATTCAAGCCCCGAAGCCTCTTGTCAACCTGTATATAAACAGCGCACCGCCCATCCGGCGCAAGCCTAGCTGTTGAGAATCCTTAAGTTAGCTAAGGATTCATAATTCTCGCGACACTCAAGTTAATCTTCGAAAAATGCTCCCTACCAATGCTCTCAAATCTCTTAACGGACTCAAACCACGTACAGGCCTGCCACTTGACCTCAAGATGCCTGTATTTAGTTCCTTGCCGCTGACTCTAAGCGTACGGGATGAGCCAAATCACACAAAATCAGATGCAGCGCTCAGCTTGAATGTAAATGTTTAAGCGTAAAGAGCATCAGGGGTCCAGTTCGTGAACCTGTCGTTCAACTCGGTAACGACAAGTAGGTAACGCTCCTACCACCGCCCTCGTGATGGGTAAGCGAGCCTTAATAATCAAATTAAATTAAAATCCACCCCGAAAGGTAACTGGTAATTTTGTAAATAAACAAACTCGGTGAAGACCATGGAGAGTGTTGGAGAGTACGCAGGAACACGGAGAGAAGGGAACCACTGTCGCTAAGCAACACTCAGTAGCCACAAGGGCCTCACCTGCGTCAGTAAGCTTCCTCCTGATGGCGTGTGGGAGGACCAGCACGGGTGTGGACGCCGAACTGGAGACGCAACACCGACCCTTCACCTCCTGCCGGAATCAATACCAGACTGGCGTGAGGGGCTGGAAGCGTCCCCTCCCACACTCCTGCGCCGTCAGCCTCCCTCCCTACCTCTCTTACACACACACACACACATACACACACACACACATGTCAGCGTTATACGACAAAGAGTACTGGGAAGACGGGACACCTCGAGCGTAGCTCTCATCCTGTAACTACACTTAGGTAATTACACACACACACACACTACCGCCGCCTCTAGAACGCTCATCCCTCCTCCAATAGTCTTACATTTGCCGGAGAACACATAATGCTGTGTCACGAGTCGTATCGGAGTTATCACCAACAAAACAGTTCCTCTCACTGAAGATAAGACTGGGTATCAGCAAGGGTAGGCAAACTAATATACAAATTTGTTCAAACTTAACCTAACTTATCTTAACCTAACCAAGCCTAACAAAATATAACTAAGTTAGTAATTCATGATCTTAATATAATAATATTAATGGGATTAAACCAATTTGAAAATAAGTATTTGGAAAATAATTAAAATTACTCTGCTTGGTAGACAAATCGGACCTTGAATACTAGTCCAAGTAGTGCAGATCTGTCTGAGATATATATATATATATATATATATATATATATATATATATATAGTTTCATTGAATATTTGAATATGACTGCATATTCTGTATTGATTATTTTCTTGTTTAGGGTTTTTATCCCTCTCACTAGTGCTTTAGCATCTTGGTTTAATTGGAAGAAGAGTTCTCCGAAGATTATCTTCGTTCGAGGTGAAGAAAAATAATAAATAACTGTAGAATATATTACACTTATTATAAAATTTACTCAACGTTTCGAACCTACATGGTTCATTCTCAAGTGATAAGAAAATACTGTTGTTGTTGTTATTGTTATAGATTCAGCTACTGGGAACAAATAGTTCCAAATAGCACGGGCTATGGTGATCCGTAGTAGACTTACCTGGCACAGGAGCGGGGCTGTGAAGAAAATATGATGATGAAGATTAAGCCACCCAAAAGGAGGCACGGGCATGAATAGCCCGTTGTTGTTGTTGTTGTTGTTTCAGATTTAGCTACTCAGAATGAAGTGTCCATGTTGCACGGGCTATGGTGAGCCCGTAATTAAGCTCGGTTATTCGCGATAACCTTGTTTCTGTGATATTTAGGTCTTAGTTTAAAATGGAGGAGGGGATTCCTCCTTTTTCCCTGTTTATTTATCGCTTCTGTTTTAGTGCACTGGTTTTAGTCTTGTTTAATTAACATTATCTTGGAGGCGGATGTAGGTGCAGAATGTTCACTAATGAGTCCCATTCCTCAACGGCTTTTCTAATCATTGTAGTCGCGGTGGAATGTGCATCTAATGCAGCTGCTGTCGTTGGATTAATGTTGAGTTTGATGCGCTGGGCTTCAGTAGCTTCACTTTCCAGTCAGTAGTGCAATAGTGGCGCCTCTGTTTCTGTTCCACAGATGTGACACTCTTTAACTATTGGGTTTATTACCTCCCAGCAGCACTTGTAACCAAGTCTGAGTCTGTGTATGGCTACTGCAGTGTCTCTGGATATCTTTTTGTCAGGCTTGAAAGAGTAGTTCCAGTGGCTTGTTCGTACCATATCGCAGTGGATCTTCCTTCCGCTACTTTGGCTCTGTGGCGACTTTTGATAGTTAGGAATATTTTCTTCTTGATTTGCTCCTTAATCTGTGAAAAACTTGGAGGTATTTGAACCTGTACAACAGGTAGAGCAGTGGCAGTTTTTGCTAGTGAGTCTGCCTTTTCATTACCATCTATGCCAATGTCACTTGGTATCCAATTTAGGGTGATTGACAGCCCTAGATTGTGGGCTTCATTTCCTATATGTTGAATTTCTGTGATGAGTTGTATATTATCTCTGTGTTGACTGGATAACAGTGCCTGGAACGAAGATTTAGAGTCGAAATAAATTACATAATGTAAAATATTCTCGATTGCATAATTTATGGTTTCTTTCAGGGCATATAATTCTGTTTGCAATGTTGAGCACCCACTATTCATGCTCCAGTAAGCTTCATGGTTGGTAGTGTAAACTGCTGCCCCACCAGAACCTCTTTCTTGATCAACTGATCCGTCTGTGAAGATGTGAGTCGTTGAAGGTCTTGAGATGGTTTCCATTTGTCGTTCTACTACTTCCTTGAGCCTCTGCGGGTCACATGCTGATTTTTTAACTGGTAATGGGTAACTTCAATGATTATCTTTAGATTTGATTCTTCCCATGGAGGAGGCTGCCGAAAGTGTTGATAGGGTCTATCTTCCCCTTTGTTTTTAATGGTCCATTTCAGGTCCACTTTCTCTAGAATCCTGACCAGATTATCCATCCATGAGCTTGTTCTATATTGAAGGTTTTTCTGAAAGGATCTCTGTATGCTGTCTTTGATTGACAGTCTGGCGATTGTTCCAATAAGTTTTGCTGCTATGGTGGCTATCCTTTGTTCATCCTGTTTTCTAATGCTGGTAAATTGGTTTCCATTCTAAGGTTCTCTCTACGCGTCATATAGTGCTCCCAGCATTGTTCTTAGAGCATCATTTTGAGACACTCCAGTTTCTCCATTGGTTATCACTGAGGGATGTAAGAGAAGGAGCAGCATAGTCGATGAGTGACCTACTGCTTGAACATTTTGAGTACTGGTAGAGATGCACCCTCTCTAAGACGGGTCAGGGAGCGCAAAGCTGAGTTTCTGGCTTTACAGCGTTGCCGAAGATATTACAATTTCTGAGTGAATTTCAATGGTTGTCTGTTATGACTCCTAGGTATTGAAAGAGGGAACCCACTCGATTTCTTGTCCTTGTATTGCCAGTCTGATGTCTTGAGTTCTCATTTTAACGGCCATTGCTTTTGTTTTATGCTATTATTTTCACTGCTGTGTTCTGCTTCCCTGCTGATAATATCTAGGCTTTTTTGTGCATGGCTCATGGCGCCTTTGCCATTGATGATAACCACAAGTCTTCTGCGCAGTTAAGAAGTTTGAATAGCCCGTAAGTGGTGGCCTTTTGAGCCATTACCAGTATCATTAGCTGATACTGGAGATCTGTGGAGGTGCGACTGCACCCTGCGTGACGGGAGATGTCTCCCCGTGGAAGAAAATAAGACTGATTGATGAAGATTTAAGCCTCCCAAAAGGTGGCACGGCACCGAATAGCCCGTAAGTGTGGCCCTTTTGAGCCATACCAGTATCCAGAGCTGATTGATTGATAAAGATTAAGCCACCCAAGAGGTGGCACGGGCATGAATAGCCCGTAAGTGGTACATTTTTTTTTCTGTAATTTTTTCATTATTCTGAGGTTGCATTTAATCATCAAGCTGTTATCGCGGGGGAGGATACTGCTTCACAGTCTTTATGAGGGCGTCCAGCTGCTGGACACCTTTGTTGACCAGGAGAGTGGCTCTGTTGCTGGCTTCAGGGTGGCCACTGCAAGATTCAGGAACTCTTAAAGCTCTTCTAAGGTCGTTGGTTGCTTCACATTCCAGAAGATAGTGAAGTAATGGCTTTTCTGTGACAGTTTGGCAGAAGATGCACTCTCTCTGTCGGGGTTCACCAATCTCCCAGTTGCATCTGTAACCTAGACGTAGTCTATATAACCTAACTGCTATTTCCCTGTGGATTCCTTTTGGGATATTTAACCTTTCTAATTTGGTTGCCTGAAGATACCATGTTGCAGAGGGCGAACCTTCAGCTATTCTCTGGTGTAGGTAGGCTTTGTTGAGGTGTGAGAGTTTTTTGGTGATGATGTTTTTAATGTTCTCTAGGCTGGGTTGAATTGTTTTATCTATCACTGGATGACGAGTTGCCAGTTTAGCAATTTCATCAGCTTTCTCATTTAATGGGATTCCAATATGGGATGGGATCCAGTTCAAGGTTATGTTGAGTCCTTTGCCTTTAGCGACTGCTCCAAGATACAAAATGGTGGTAATTATTTCCACGTTATCTTTCCACTGTTTTTGTCCTAGTATTTGAAGTGCAGCTTTTGAGTCTGTGTGTATGATGCATTTTGAGTGTTTTGTGCAATCACATATGCGAATGCCTGTTGTATGGCAAACAGCTCAGTTTGGGTTGATGATACTAGTCCTCCCAGTCTCCAATATGCCTGTATGCTGGCCGTGCAAAGAGCAGCGCCAGCACTCTCATATTCTGTGTCCACCGATCCGTCTGTGAAGATGTGGGTGGCTCCTGCTACTGCTATGCTATACATTTGCTCTTCTATTATGCGCCTTAGGATTGTCGGATCATAGGCAGCCTTTTTCATTGGGAGACTTTCTATTACTATTTTGAAAGTAGGCTCTTCCCACGGTGCAGCAGGAGTGTAATTTGGGTGTGGATGATCACCCTCTCTATCGAGAATCATGCTTTTTAAATGTAGTCTGTTTAGGACTTTTCCTGCTCTTGCAGCCCAAGAGTTTCCATTGTTTTGCCTAGTCCAACCACCAAGGCCTGCCGTACTGGGATTGGATCAGAAGAAATAATTATCTTACTGATAATTGTAGCTGTCCTTTGAGATATTCTTTCCTGTAGAGAGGGCAAACCCGTCTCCAGTCTAAGTGTTTCAAGCTGGTCCACATGGGGGCTCCCAGTGCGGCTCTCATAGCATTGTTTTGGGCAACTTCAAGCTTTTTCCACTGTTGGTGTGATAGATTTGTGAGTGCAGGTGCTGCATAATCGATCACTGATCTGACTGCCTGTACATAGTATGTGCGAAGGACTTGCAGATTGGCTCCTCCAGAGAGGGAGGTTAGCGACCTGAGGATTGCCGTCCTGGCCGCAGTTCGCTCTCTCAAGTAAGTGACCTCAGCATTAAAATTCATGTGTGTGTCCAGGATTATTCCTAGGTACTGATAGGTGTCCACCCATTCGATTGGTTGACCCTGTACTGTGAGTTGGATGTTGGGCTTCGCTATTTTTATGGGCATGGCTTTTGACTTTGAGGGGTTGAGTTTGATCCCAATCTGTTTTGCCTCTTTACTGATGCAGTCTAAGCATTTGGGTGCAAGGCGCGCCGCATCCCTTCCTTTTATGATGATGACAAAGTCGTCCGCGTAGTTTAGCAGCCTGCAGTGATGTGGAAGTTTCAACCTCATTATTCTTTCCATTAAACAGTTGAAGAGAAGAGGGCTGAGAATACCTCCTTGCGGTGTACCATTTTCATGTCTTTTGTACTCAGAAACTGTGCCATGAAGTTTTACTCTTGCTTCTCTGTTTATGAGACAGTTTTTGGTCCAGGAGAGCAGGTTGCCTCTGACCTCTTTGTCAATGAGGCAGCAGAGAATAGCAGGGGCGCTAGCCAGTTCAAAGGCTTTTTCGAGGTCCAGGAATATCAGCATTCCTGGTCTGTCATTCAAGTGGGCTAACAGAGTTGTAATACATTCCACTGTGCCAACCCCTTTTCTATAGGCATACATATCATGGTGCAGTTTAGGCATTTTCCACTCCAGTCTGTTGAGTGCCATTCTGTCAGCCGTCTTGGCTGCACAGCTTTGGAGAGAGATGGGCCTGGGATTAGCTGGATCTTTAGGTTTTGGGATCGGTACTATGTCTGCTCTATTCCAAGCTGAAGGTCTAGTTTGAGAAGTCCAGGCTAAATTAATTAACCTTAGGTATGCAGCGTCTCCCTCTGGGCCGAGGTTTCTAATCATTTTATAGGTTATTTTGTCGGCTCCAGGGGATGTATCCTTGGAGTTTTTCTTAGCCCGATTGAGCTCATCCAGTGTGAAGGGGGCATTAGTGTCAGAGACTTCTTCACATGCTGTAAGGATTCTGTGCCACCTTTCTTCCTCTAGTCCGGTCTGTACTGCTAATACATCTGGTGGAAGTTGATTGCTGGCTGCTCTCTCTGCAAACCTGGTTGCCAGTACTTCGGCTTCCTGTAGAGGATCCTTGGGGTGTGGGGCTTTAGGTGTTTTATTCCCTTTGGCCCGGTGGATTTGCTGCCACATCTCTCCAAGAGAGGTGTGTTCATTCAGGTGTGAACACCATTCCAGCCACTTTTGTTCTTTTATTAGTCTGGTCTCTCGATGTACATGTTCCTTGACCTCACAAAGTAAGGACCTGTTGCGGTCACTCGGATGCTTTTTGTATAGCTTTCTTGTTCTGTTGAGTCTATGGTTGAGTTCTTTGACACGTTCGCAATAGTACCAATGATCTTTATGGTGTCCGGTGGACTGTTTTTTCAGTGGGATTGAGTGGTTGGCTGCACTTTGAATCACTTTGACAAATTCTTTTCTGCCTGATTAATGTCTCCGGGAAGATCATAGTTTCTATGCCACTCTGAAATGAGGTTTTGAAATCGGTCCCAGTTTGCTAAAGCAAAGTTCCAGGCTTCAGATGGAGGCGGAGGTGGAGTGGGTAGGTCTAACTTAAGATCAATTTGGACCCCATAGTGGTCGCTTGTGAGTGTGGGCTCAACTGACCATGTCGCTACATCTCTTAGGGAGGCTGAAACGAAGGTTAGGTCTAATCTGCCTCCTTGGATGTGGGTAGGTTCATTCTTGTTTAGGATTTGTATTTCTGGAAGCTGGTCTAGTAGGTGTGCAATGTGAATGCCGGCTTCGTTTGTTGTGTTCGAGCCCAGTGCCAATCGATGATGGGCATTAAAATCTCCACAAATGATTGTGTTTGTTGTTGTCGCGTGTTCCAAATAACACAGAGAGATCCATTTCGGCATGTGGAGACCTGTACACATTAAACACCTCAAGTGTGTCGTGTCTTAGCTCAATGGTTACTCCCATTACCTCTGTCCCTGCTCCACAATCAGGTGGGCTGGTTATGGACTTGGAGATCAGGTCACATTTTACATAGATTGCACATCCCCTGGATTGCCCATTGATCCATGGAAGGAAGAAGNGTGAAACTCTGTCGAAAGCTTTTTTTAGGTCCAGATAGATGCAGTCACCCAACCATATCGTTCCTGTAATATCTCTGTTGCTCGATCATAGAAACCCAGTAAATTCGATACACAGGATCATCCAGATCGAAAACCATACTGTCTGTCTGATATTATATCATTTCTCTTCAGTTGTTCTACCCCATTTAGTTTTTAATTATTTTTTTTTTTCCAATATTTTGACTATTACACTTGTCAATGATACAGGTCTATAATTAAGGGGGTCTTCCCTGCTGCCATTTTTGTAGATTGGAACTATGTTAGCCTTTTTCCACACATCAGCTACAACTCCTGTAAACAGGGATGCCTGAAAAATCAGTTGAAGAGGGATGCTGAGCTCAGGTGCACATTCTCTCAGAACCCATGGTGAAACTCCATCTGGCCCAACTGCTTTGTTCTTACTTAGCTCCAGGAGCATTTGTTTCACTTCGTCTCTAGACACCTCTATGTGCTCTATGCTGTTCTCTGGAATTCTTATTGTGTGTGGTTCTCTGAAGATCTCATTTTGCACAACACACCTTGGAACTTTTCGTTTAATATTCACACACATTTCATTTTCATTTTCCGTGTACCTGTCCCCCATTTTCAACCTCAGAATATTATCCTTTACCTGCAGCTTACTTTTATGAATTTATAGAAACGGCCTAGATCTGATTTACATTTGTCTGCTATACCGTTCTCAAAGTCCCTCTCTGCCTCTCTCCTTACTGACGTGTAGTTGTTTCTTGAGTCTTTGTATTTCTGGTATATTTGGGGGGTTGGCCTCTTTCTATAATGATTCCATGCTTGTCTTTTGATCTCTGGCCCTCTCGCAATTTCTGTTGAACCAACCCTGTTTCCCAGGTCTGCATGTCTGTTATGGTATGAATGTTCGTGTGCCTTCATCATATATTGTGTAAAATTTGGCATGGATCTCATTTACTTCCTTGCCTAGCAACAAGTCTGTCCAATTATACCCATGAAAGAAGTCTCTAAGTTGCCCATAGCGTCCTCTTTTGAAATAGAGTTTAACAACTGTTTCACTGTCCCTATTCTCTACTAGATTATATCGCATAGTGTATTTAATGTCCAAGAGGATGTGATCACTCTTTTCCAAGGGAGGAAGGTGCTGGATGTCAAATATCTCTTCTTCTTTCCTGGTGAATATTAGATCCAGTACTGATGGAACATCTCCTTCCCTCATTCTTGTGGCCTGCTTGACGTGTTCATACATGAATGTCTCCAAGATGAGGTTTACAAACCTGCCTGTCCAAATGTCCTCCGTTCTTGCCTCGTGGGCCTCCCAGTCTATTGCCCTAAAGTTAAAGTCCCCCAGTACCAACAATCGGGATTTATCTTTGTCAGCTCTTACCATAATCTCTCTCATGACCATTATGAGACCCTCTCATTTGTCATCCAGTTCTTCCTTTGTCCATGTGTTGCTTGCTGGTGGGCTGTTATCATTTAAAATTATCAGCTTATCATCTTGATTCCAGATCTGCAATGCCATTATGTCAATATCTCGAGGGTTTTTAAATATTTATTCTCTTATCTTCAGGTGTTTTTTCACCAGCACAGCCACTCCTCCCCCTTCCTAGTTTTCCTGTCACGTCTCCAAACTGTGTAACCCCTTGGGAATACCACCTTATTTAAAATATTTTCTTCAAATTTCGTCTCTGTTAATGCGACAATATCTGGGACTTTGAGCTGAATTATATCTTCAATTCCAATATTTTCGATCTCACTCCATCTATGTTGGTGTATACTACTATCAGAAATATGTTCCCCTTCCCTTCGTTGTTTACACCCCCTTCCTTTAATGATTTTGTTGTTTTGTCTTTAATGTACCATTTCACAAGGTTTCCAGTTCCTGACACTTTGTAGAAAAAAGAATTCCTGTCTTCTTCATTTATATCCCCATTTAGACATTTTGGTTCAATGAGGTTCATTTTCAGCTTTTCTATGTCCTCTTTTAAGAGGTCTTGTCTTATTGACCAAAGTTTGCCATCCTCGTCACATTGCAATTTTCTGGTATTCTGAAGCACTTATCTCATATACTTCGCTCCATTAAACGTCACTCTTAAGGGGCGGTTCTTGTCTTTCTCATATTTTCCTCTCTTCCTAAAATCACTGACATGCTCCTTTGAATTTAGGCCTTCTCCTAATCCTACTATTTTTTTCTATGATTTTCATCTCTTCTGCTGCTCGGTCCACCCTAGTGGAAATTTCCTTCTCTAAACATCCTAAAATTATTATGCACTTACTTTTATCTACAGTGTTTTGTACCAGTTTACTGTTAGTTACCAGTTCTTTCCTAATTGCTTGCCTAAGATCCGCTTCTTGTTTGTCATTTCTGGTTTGGACTTCCAAACACACTTTCTTTATTGTCTCTTTCTCTTTTACAATTTGGGCATAGCAACAAGTCCAATTATTTTTTCTATTTCTTCTTTATACTTTTCTAATTCTTTATTAACCTCATCTACGTGAGTTGTCAATGAAGTTTTCAGTTGCAGATCTTTACCTAACTCTATGTTAGCCCTCAGGCTCCCTTGGAGTTGTTCACTATATGAGACTATTTTCTTGTTTATATCTTCAAAGTCACCACACTTCACTTTCCACACCTCATTTTCTTTCACTAGTTCCTGGATTTGCTCCTCCTGATTTGTTACTTTGTCCGTTAATGCAGTAATAATCTCACCTTGCTGAAGAATACTTCCACTTAGAGTGCTAAGCTCACTCCTAAGAGCTCCATTGTCCACTCCCAATTTAAGCACTTTTTCTTCATACTTCTTTTGCATATCCTTAAATTATCTCTGACCTGCCAAGAACACCTCCTGTCCTTATATCTTGTGGCGAGAATCCTTTAAAACAATCATCTGTTGGTGTGCTTACATTCCCCGTGGTAGTGGCGGCGGCGGCCATCTTTGTTTTTGTTCAGGAACAAAAACAAACTTTTCCAACTCAGCTATTTTCACTCACCTTTACTTGTTTATTGTATTTTATTTGCTTTTACATTTCCCGGAACCTTTATGTAACCTGGGACACCACTGTAGCCCTCAAACTGCTCCCAATACTTTGGAAATACGATATTCCAGGAGCTTGCTGCAGAGGTGACTCTTGCCTCCTCCAGTCACCCACACACTGTGTGTGTGTGTGTGTGTGTGTGTGTGTGTGTGTGTGTGTGTGTGTGTATGTGTGTGTGTGTGTGTGTGTGTGTGTGTGTGTGTGTGTGTATGTGTGTGTGTGTGTGTGTGTGTGTGTGTGTGTGTGTGTGTGTGTGTGTGTGTACTCACCTACTTGTGCTTGCGGGGGTTGAGCTCTGGCTCTTTGGTCCCGCCTCTCAACTGTCAATCAACTGGTGTACAGGTTCCTGAGCCTACTGGGCTCTATCATATCTACATTTGAAACTGTGTATGGAGTCAGCCTCCACCACATCACTTCCTAGTGCATTCCATGTATTAACTACTCTGACACCGAAAAAATTCTTTCTAACGTCTCTGTGGCTCATCTGGGTTCTAAGTTTCCACCTGTGTCCCCTTGTTCGTGTCCCACCCGTGCTGAAGAGTTTATCTTTGTCCACCCTGTCAATTCCCCTGAGAATTTTGTAGGTGGCTATCATGTCTCCCCTTACTCTTCTGTTTTCCAGGGATGTGAGGTTCAGCTCCTTTAGCCTTTCCTCGTAGCTCAATCCTCTCAGTTCCGGGACGAGCCTTGTGGCATACCGCTGAATCTTCGCTAACTTTGTCTTGTGTTTAACTAACTGTGTGTGTGTGTGTGTGTGTGTGTGTGTGTGTGTGTGTGTGTGTGTGTGTGTGTGTGTGTGTGGCAGCTAAGGAAAACTTGCTCCCAAGTACACGAACGCTGGGTGTTCGCTGGGTTGTCCACAGGTATTTAGCATACATTGGTGTCAATACGTGGTTATTGTACTGTAGGGCTTCGTCTCCCTACAGTACATTCAAGCTCTTGGGCCACTAGTTGTGGGAGTGGGGCGTCTCATCTTGGGCCATATATATATATATATATATATATATATATATATATATATATATATATATATATATATATATATATATATATATATATATATATATGCGAACAAGCCTGAATGGTCCCCAGGACTATATGCGAATGAAAACTCACACCCCAGAAGTGACTCGAACCCATACTCCCAGGAGCAACGCAACTGGTATGTACAAGACGCCTTAAACCACTTGACCATCACGACCGGACAAAATGAGGTGATAGCCGAAGCTATTTGAACCATCCGAGTGCCGGCGGTGAGGTGGTTCAAATAGCTTCGGCTATCACCTCATTTTGTCCGGTCGTGATGGTCAAGTGGTTTAAGGCGTCTTGTACATACCAGTTGCGTTGCTCCTGGGAGTATGGGTTCGAGTCACTTCTGGGGTGTGAGTTTCATTCATATATATATATAATATATATATATATATANAAGGGGACCCGAACCCGGGTTTGGGGGACATAGATACGGACAATTAACGGGATGAGGTTACTGGGGGAAAGATGGTGTTCATCAGAGAGACAGTCCCACTGTTAAGACATGCCCCCGCCCCCCCCCCCCCCACTACAACACTGAGGTATTGCGTGCACCGAATCACTTTGAATCGTCGGTTGACGTTGGCGTTCGAGCCCCGACCGTCCAAGAGCTTTTACACTAAACCTTCCCTTCCTTCATTGTATTAATATTCCTTTCAAGAACCACATTGTCTTACTGTCTTAGCGTTTTCTCCTGAAAATGTCCTCACTTTACCTCCACCTCTGCCACAGTGGTGCTCCTCCAACACCAACCTCCCCCCCCCCCCACCACCACCACAACACTGCCACAGGACTCCTCGCCAGGCCTCTGGTGGCGGTGGACGTGTCGTTGGGCGCTCCTGGTGTGCCTGCCTGTGACTGTTCGTGTTTGTGGTGAGGCCTGAGGGCCGTGCCGGGATGGTGGTGCCCGTGACCCCTGTGCGACGGACCGAGACGATTGGACCGAGTTCTCCGACCTGGCTTCTTACCCGGCTGAAGTGACTGTTTTAGACTTACTGCGTGTTCCAGTTATCTTGAGATGATTTCGGATGATCGCAGATGATCACGGAGATGATCCTGTGGCGGAGGTCTGTGGAGTGCAGCTGGGTGCTGGGCTGTGGTGAAGTTTGGGTGGGCGGTAGTGTACCGGGGATGCTGTGGAGAAGTATGATGGGCGCTCCTTTCAGCTTCCTGATGGTGGCAGAGGCGTGAAGGTGTCCGACCGTTGTGGTGAGACTACCTACGTTGCGGTGTATGGGGATCCCTTGAAGTTCCCCGACGATCTCATAAGTCGCCAGTTTTCCAGGTTTGGGCGGGTGCTGAGTGTCCGTCTGAACGTCATTTCTTCCGCTAGATGGAAAGGTGTGCAAAGTGGTGCCCGCACGTTGGTTATGCGCCTCACGACCCCTGTGCCGTCGTCGGTTGTGCTGGGGTTATACTGTCCGTGTGCTCTACACGAACCAACCCCGGACTTGTTTCAGGTGCGGCCTCTCAGGTCACCAGGCTCGGGTTGACAAGCTTCGCCCTCATGTGAACCTTTTCCGGGAGGGGATTTTCCCCCGTTGGCGGCCCCGGACTCCTATCTCTGTGCTGATGTCGTGTGTGTGTGCTTCCCAGCTGTTGGGTGCCCATGTTGTGGGGGGGTAGGGGTTGGTGCCCCTGTTGTGGTGGTGGTGGCTGGTGCCCCTGTTGTAGGGGTTGGTGCCCCTGTTGTAGGGGTTGGTGCCCCTGTTGCAGGGGTTGGTGCCCCTGTTGTGTGGGGGGGGGCTGGTGCAGGAGGGCCTTGGTTCCTGCTTCTGTGCCCGCGCCCGTGTGTTCCGGTTCCCCGGCGTGGGGAACCATGATGGTGGCGTTGGTGTGGATCGTGACTTGATTCTTGTCTTAAAGAAGGACGCTGCCCGCGTGAGCTCCATGCCCTTGTCCTCTGATCTGCAGTTCGATGTGGAGTCGGCCGCTGTGCCATCGCCCCCTGTGCCATCGCCCCCTGTGCAGCTGCCCGTACCTCCGGTCCGGCCGGCCCCTGTGCTCGTGTCCTCCGTGCTCCAGCCTCCTGTGATGGCGTCTTCAGTGCTCCCATCATCTGTGAGGCAGCCCTCGGGTTGGCAGGATGTTCCTGTTTCCAGGCGTCGACCCCGTTCCAAGTATGGTGGGGTCTGTTCACGGAGGAGTGGGCGCTCTGAGAGGCGTATATCGTGAACAAGTCTCCTTACGGGGTTCTTCCCTGACACATATGAGGATTATTGGGCTCGTCGCCGGGTCAGTTGTTTGTTCTTTGTTTTTGGTAGATTTTTGGTCTTGTGATTTTTGGTGCTTCGGTGCATTTTTTTTTTATGTATGCCATGTTGTGTCCTGTTTGCGTTCCTCATTACCCATGTGTTTGTTGTGTGTTACATTGTTTGTATTCCTGCTTTAGCTGTGTGTTTTGTTTGGCACGCCCAGACTAACTGGTGCGGCTTTGTCTTAGGTCTGTACTGAATTTGTGGGTTTTCCCATGGGTTCTTTGTTCGGTATTGTTAGTTTTGTTTGTTGTGGGCCTTCTGTGTTTTTTTATTTTATGTTCTATATATGTTTGTTGTATCTAAATAACAAAAAATTGAGTGGAGGGGTCCTGTAGTGAGTGGAGGGGTCCAGTACTGAGTGGAGGGGTCAGTAGTGAGTGGAGGGGTCCAGTAGTGAGTGGAGGGGTCCAGTAGTGAGTGGAGGGGTCCAGTAGTGAGTGGAGGGGCCAGTAGTGAGTGGAGGGGTCCAGTAGTGAGTGGAGGGGTCCAGTAGTGAGTGGAGGGGTCCAGTAGTGAGTGGAGGGGTCCAGTAGTGAGTGGAGGGGTCCAGTAGTGAGTGGAGGGGTCCAGTAAGTGAGTGGAGGGGTCCAGTAGTGAGTGGAGGGGTCCAGAAGTGAGTGGAGGGGTCCAGTAGTGAGTGGAGGGGTCCAGTAGTGAGTGGAGGGGTCCAGAAGTGAGTGGAGGGGTCCAGTAGTGAGTGGAGGGGTCCAGTAGTGAGTGGAGGGTCCAGAAGTGAGTGGAGGGGTCCAGAAGTGAGTGGAGGGGTCCAGTAGTGAGTGGAAGGGTCCAGTAGTGAGTGGAGGGGTCCAGTAGTGAGTGGAGGGGTCCAGTAGTGAGTGGAGGGGTCCAGTAGTGAGTGGAGGGGTCCAGAATGAGGGAGGGGTCCAGTAGTGAGTGGAGGGTCCAGTAGTGAGTGGAGGGGTCCAGTAGTGAGTGGAGGGGCAGTAGTGAGTGGAGGGGTCAGTGAGTGGAGGGGTCCTGTAGTGAGTGAGGGGTCCAGTAGTGAGTGGAGGGGTCCAGTAGTGAGTGGAGGGGTCCAGTAGTGAGTGGAGGGGTCCAGTAGTGAGTGGAGGGGTCCAGTAGTGAGTGGAGGGGTCCAGTAGTGAGTGGAGGGGTCCAGTAGTGAGTGGAGGGGTCCAGTAGTGAGTGGAGGGGTCCAGTAGTGAGTGGAGGGTCCAGTAGTGAGTGGAGGGGTCCAGTAGTGAGTGGAGGGGTCCAGTAGTGAGTGGAGGGGTCCAGTAGTGAGTGGAGGGGTCCTGTAGTGAGTGGAGGGGTCCAGTAGTGAGAGGAGGGGTCCAGTAGTGAGTGGAGGGGTCCTGTAGTGTGGAGGGGTCCAGTAGTGAGTGGAGGGGTCAGTAGTGAGTGGAGGGGTCCAGTAGTGAGTGGAGGGGGCAGTAGTGAGTGGAGGGGTCCAGTAGTGAGTGGAGGGGTCCAGTAGTGAGTGGAGGGGTCCAGTAGTGAGTGGAGGGGTCCAGTAGTGAGTGGAGGGGTCCAGTAGTGAGTGGAGGGGTCCAGTAGTGAGTGGAGGGGTCCAGTAGTGAGTGGAGGGGTCCAGTAGTGAGTGGAGGGGTCCAGTAGTGAGTGGAGGGGTCCTGTAGTGAGTGGAGGGGTCCAGTAGTAGTGGAGGGGTCCAGTAGTGAGTGGAGGGGTCCTGTAGTGAGTGGAGGGGTCCAGTAGTGAGTGGAGGGTCCAGTAGTGAGTGGAGGGGTCCAGTAGTGAGTGGAGGGGTCCTATAGTGAGTGGAGGGTCCAGTAGTGAGTGGAGGGGTCCAGTAGTGAGTGGAGGGGGCTGTAGTGAGTGGAGGGGTCCAGTAGTGAGTGAGGGGTCCAGTAGAGTGGAGGGGTCCAGTAGTGAGTGGAGGGGTCCAGTAGTGAGTGGAGGGGTCCTGTAGTGAGTGGAGAGGTCCAGTAGTGAGTGGAGGGGTCCAGTAGTGAGTGGAGGGGTCCAGTAGTGAGTGGAGGGGTCCAGTAGTGAGTGGAGGGGTCCAGTAGTGAGTGGAGAGGTCCAGTAGTGAGTGGAGGGGTCCAGTAGTGAGTGGAGGGGTCCAGTAGTGAGTGGAGGGGTCCAGTAGTGAGTGGAGGGGTCCAGTAGTGAGTGGAGGGGTCCTGTAGTGAGTGGAGGGGTCCAGTAGTGAGTGGAGGGGTCCAGTAGTGAGTGGAGGGGTCCTGTAGTGAGTGGAGGGGTCCAGTAGTGAGTGGAGGGGTCCAGTAGTGAGTGGAGGGGTCCAGTAGTGAGTGGAGGGGTCCAGTAGTGAGTGGAGGGGTCCTGTAGTGAGTGGAGAGGTCCAGTAGTGAGTGGAGGGGTCCAGTAGTGAGTGGAGGGGTCCAGTAGTGAGTGGAAGGGTCAGTAGTGAGTGGAGGGGTCCAGTAGTGAGTGGAGAGGTCCAGTAGTGAGTGGAGGGGTCCAGTAGTGAGTGGAGGGGTCCAGTAGTGAGTGGAGGGGTCCAGTAGTGAGTGGAGAGGTCCAGTAGTGAGTGGAGGGGTCCAGTAGTGAGTGGAGGGGTCCAGTAGTGAGTGGAGGGGTCCAGTAGTGAGTGGAGGGGTCCAGTAGTGAGTGGAGGGGTCCAGTAGTGAGTGGAGGGGTCCGTAGTGAGTGGAGGGTCCAGTAGTGAGTGGAGGGGTCCAGTAGTGAGTGGAGGGTCCAGTAGTGAGTGGAGGGGTCCAGTAGTGAGTGGAGGGGTCCTGTAGTGAGTGGAGAGGTCCAGTAGTGAGTGGAGGGGTCCAGTAGTGAGTGGAGGGGTCCAGTAGTGAGTGGAGGGGTCCAGTAGTGAGTGGAGGGGTCCTGTAGTGAGTGGAGGGGTCCAGTAGTGAGTGGAGGGGTCCAGTAGTGAGTGGAGGGGTCCAGTAGTGAGTGGAGGGGTCCAGTAGTGAGTGGAGGGGTCCAGTAGTGAGTGGAGGGGTCCAGTAGTGAGTGGAGGGGTCCAGTAGTGAGTGGAGGGGTCCAGTAGTGAGTGGAGGGGTCCAGTAGTGAGTGGAGGGGTCCAGTAGTGAGTGGAGGGGTCCAGTAGTGAGTGGAGGGGTCCAGTAGTGAGTGGAGGGGTCCAGTAGTGAGTGGAGGGGTCCAGTAGTGAGTGGAGGGGTCCAGTAGTGAGTGGAGGGGTCCAGTAGTGAGTGGAGGGGTCCTGTAGTGAGTGGAGGGGTCCAGTAGTGAGTGGAGGGGTCCAGTAGTGAGTGGAGGGGTCCAGTAGTGAGTGGAGGGGTCCAGTAGTGAGTGGAGGGGTCCTGTAGTGAGTGGAGGGGTCCAGTAGTGAGTGGAGGGGTCCAGTAGTGAGTGGAGGGATCCAGTAGTGAGTGGAGGGGTCCAGTAGTGAGTGGAGGGGTCCAGTAGTGAGTGGAGAGGTCCAGTAGTGAGTGGAGGGGTCCAGTAGTGAGTGGAGGGGTCCAGTAGTGAGTGGAGGGGTCCAGTAGTGAGTGGAGGGGTCCAGTAGTGAGTGGAGGGATCCAGTAGTGAGTGGAGAGGTCCAGTAGTGAGTGGAGGGGTCCAGTAGTGAGTGGAGGGGTCCAGTAGTGAGTGGAGAGGTCCAGTAGTGAGTGGAGGGATCCAGTAGTGAGTGGAGGGGTCCAGTAGTGAGTGGAGGGGTCCAGTAGTGAGTGGAGGGATCCAGTAGTGAGTGGAGAGGTCCAGTAGTGAGTGGAGGGGTCCAGTAGTGAGTGGAGGGGTCCAGTAGTGAGTGGAGGGGTCCAGTAGTGAGTGGAGGGATCCAGTAGTGAGTGGAGAGGTCCAGTAGTGAGTGGAGGGGTCCAGTAGTGAGTGGAGGGGTCCAGTAGTGAGTGGAGGGGTCCAGTAGTGAGTGGAGGGGTCCAGTACAGCAGCGGGCGGGTATTGGTTGCTCCCTTCAGGTATGTGATCGATCTTCAAGATGTAATCAAACGCTGTTTGGAATACTTGAAGAATCCGGATATTACCACATTCTTACACGAACAGCTGCCTGGGGCCGTCACCATCACCAACAGCTGCCTGGGGCCGTCACCATCACCAACAGCTGCCTGGGGCCGTCACCAACACCAACAGCTGCCTGGGACCGTCACCATCACCAACAGTTGCCTGGGGCCGTCACCATCACCAACAGCTGCCTGGAGCCGTCACCATCACCAACAGCTGCCTGGGCCCGTCACCATCACCAACAGTTGCCTGGGCCCGTCACCATCACCAACAGCTGCCTGGGACCGTCACCATCACCAACAGCTGCCTGGGGCCGTCACCATCACCAACAGCTGCCTGGGACCCTCACCATCACCAACAGTTGCCTGGGGCCGTCACCATCACCAACAGTTGACTGAGGCCGTCACCATCACCAACAGCTGCCTGGGACCCTCACCATCACCAACAGTTGCCTGGGGCCGTCACCATCACCAACAGTTGACTGAGGCCGTCACCATCACCAACAGCTGCCTGGGACCGTCACCATCACCAACAGCTGCCTGGGACCGTCACCATCACCAACAGTTGCCTGGGGCCGTCACCATCACCAACAGTTGCCTGGGACCGTCACCATCACCAACAGCTGCCTGGGACCGTCACCATCACCAACAGCTGCCTGGGACCGTCACCATCACCAACAGTTGCCTGGGACCGTCACCATCACCAACAGCTGCCTGGGACCGTCACCATCACCAACAGCTGCCTGGGACCGTCACCATCACCAACAGTTGCCTGGGACCGTCACCATCACCAACAGCTGCCTGGGGCCGTCACCATCACCAACAGTTGCCTGGGGCCGTCACCATCACCAACAGTTGACTGAGGCCGTCACCATCACCAACAGCTGCCTGGGACCGTCACCATCACCAACAGTTGCCTGGGGCCGTCACCATCACCAACAGTTGACTGAGGCCGTCACCATCACCAACAGCTGCCTGGGACCGTCATCATCACCAACAGTTGCCTGGGGCCGTCACCATCACCAACAGTTGCCTGGGACCGTCACCATCACCAACAGTTGCCTGGGGCCGTCACCATCACCAACAGTTGCCTGGGACCGTCACCATCACCAACAGTTGCCTGGGACCGTCACCATCACCAACAGTTGCCTGGGACCGTCACCATCACCAACAGCTGCCTGGGACCGTCACCATCACCAACAGCTGCCTGGGACCGTCACCATCACCAACAGCTGCCTGGGACCGTCACCATCACCAACAGCTGCCTGGGACCGTCACCATCACCAACAGCTGCCTGGGACCGTCACCATCGTCACCATCACCATCGTCACCATCACAATCGTCAATAAGGACTCGGTATGGAACCCGTCCTCTTGAGCGTTCACAACGTCACTAAAATGATGGACGAAATTGCCCGAACCTAACCTACCCCGCTACCCACATACAGAAAACGGGACTTTTTTTGTGAGCCGACATGATGATTTTGGAGACCAGTTTTTGACCGTAGGGGATTTATACCTCAACATGCGACGTATTGTTATAGAGGAGTTTTGTATGACGCTATACACGTTATACACTCACTGGTATGACTCACTGGTATGACTCACTGGTATGACTCACTGGTATGACTCGCTGGTATGACTCACTGGTATGACTCTCTGGTATGACTCACTGGTATGACTCGCTGGTATAACTCTCTGGTATGACTCACTGGTATGACTCACTGGTATGACTCTCTGGTATGACTCACTGGTATGACTCTCTGGTATGACTCGCTGGTGTGACTCACTGGTATGACTCTCTGGTATGACTCACTGGTATGACTCGCTGGTGTGACTCGCTGGTATGACTCTCTGGTATGACTCGCTGGTATGACTCTCTGGTATGACTCACTGGTATGACTCACTGGTATGACTCACTGGTATGACTCACTGGTATGACTCACTGGTATGACTCACTGGTATGACTCGCTGGTATGACTCACTGGTATGACTCACTGGTATGACTCACTGGTATGACTCACTGGTATGACTCACTGGTATGACTCGCTGGTATGACTCACTGGATGACTCACTGGTATGACTCACTGGTATGACTCGCTGGTATGACTCACTGGTATGACTCACTGGTATGACTCACTGGTATGACTCGCTATTATGACTCACTGGTATGACTCACTGGTATGACTCGCTGGTATGACTCGCTATTATGACTCACTGGTATGACTCACTGGTATGACTCACTGGTATGACTCTCTTTTATGACTCGCTGGTATGACTCACTGGTATGACTCACTGGTATGACTCGCTGGTATGACTCGCTATTATGACTCACTGGTATGACTCACTGGTGTGACTCGCTGGTATGACTCACTGGTGTGACTCACTGGTATGACTCGCTGGTATGACTCGCTATTATGACTCACTGGTATGACTCGCTGGTATGACTCGCTATTATGACTCACTGGTATGACTCACTGGTATGACTCGCTGGTATGACTCGCTGGTATGACTCGCTATTATGACTCACTGGTATGACTCACTGGTATGACTCGCTGGTATGACTCGCTGGTATGACTCGCTATTATGACTCGCTATTATGACTCGCTGGTATGACTCGCTGGTATGACTCGCTATTATGACTCACTGGTATGACTCACTGGTATGACTCACTGGTATGACTCACTGGTATGACTCACTGGTGTGACTCACTGGTATGACTCACTGGTATGACTCGCTGGTATGACTCACTGGTATGACTCACTGGTATGACTCACTGGTATGACTCATGGTATGACTCACTGGTATGACTCGCTGGTATGACTCGCTTATGACTCACTGGTATGACTCACTGGTGTGACTCACTGGTATGACTCACTGGTATGACTCACTGGTATGACTCACTGGTATGACTCACTGGTGTGACTCACTGGTATGACTCACTGGTATGACTCACTGGTATGACTCACTGGTATGACTCGCTATTATGACTCACTGGTATGACTCACTGGTATGACTCACTGGTATGACTCGCTGGTATGACTCACTGGTGTGACTCACTGGTGTGACTCGCTGGTATGACTCACTGGTGTGACTCGCTGGTATGACTCACTGGTATGACTCGCTATTATGACTCACTGGTATGACTCACTGGTGTGACTCACTGGTGTGACTCACTGGTGTGACTCACTGGTGTGACTCACTGGTATGACTCACTGGTGTGACTCGCTGGTATGACTCACTGGTGTGACTCGCTGGTATGACTCGCTGGTATGACTCGCTATTATGACTCACTGGTATGACTCACTGGTATGACTCACTGGTATGACTCGCTGGTATGACTCACTGGTATGACTCACTGGTGTGACTCGCTAGTATGACTCACTGGTATGACTCACTGGTGTGACTCACTGGTATGACTCACTGGTGTGACTCGCTGGTATGACTCACTGGTGTGACTCGCTGGTATGACTCACTGGTGTGACTCGCTGGTATGACTCACTGGTGTGACTCGCTGGTATGACTCACTGTGTGACTCACTGGTATGACTCACTGTATGACTCACTGGTATGACTCACTGGTATGACTCACTGGTATGACTCACTGGTGTGACTCACTGGTATGACTCACTGGTGTGACTCACTGGTATGACTCACTGGTATGACTCACTGGTGTGACTCACTGGTATGACTCGCTGGTATGACTCACTGGTATGACTCGCTGGTATGACTCGCTGGTATGACTCACTGTGTGACTCACTGGTATGACTCACTGGTGTGACTCGCTGGTATGACTCACTGGTGTGACTCGCTGGTATGACTCGCTATTATGACTCACTGGTATGACTCACTGGTGTGACTCGCTGGTATGACTCACTGGTATGACTCACTGGTATGACTCACTGGTGTGACTCACTGGTATGACTCACTGGTATGACTCACTGGTGTGACTCACTGGTATGACTCACTGGTATGACTCACTGGTATGACTCGCTGGTATGACTCACTGGTATGACTCTCTGGTATGACTCTCTGGTATGACTCACTGGTATGACTCTCTGGTATGACTCGCTGGTATGACTCACTACTATGACTCACTATGACTCACTACTATGACTCACTACTATGACTCACTGCTATGACTCACTGGTGTGACTCAC
>WNGS01132208.1:49542-84285 GCA_020271785.1 Procambarus virginalis
AAATAGGAAGGGGTGGTAGGAGAAAAGCACACAGAAACTGTATTGGAGGGGACCTACATTCCCTCCAATGCGTTATGTGTGATTTCCTCCGAGGCTATGGGTCCCCCTTCTTCCAGCCAGAGGTGGTACTCCCTATATATATATATATATATATATATATATATATATATATATATATATATATATATATATATATATATATATGTCGTACCTAGTAGCCAGAACGCACTTCACGGCCTACTATGCAAGGCTCGATTTGCCTAATAGGCCAAGTTTTCATGAATTAATTGTTTTTCGACTACCAAACCTACCTAACCTAACCTAACCTAACTTTTTCGGCTACCTAACCTATAAAGATAGGTTAGGTTAGGTTAGGTAGGGTTGGTTAGGTTCGGTCATATATTTACATTAATTTTAACTCCAATAAAAAAAAATTGACCTCATACATAATGAAATGGGTAGCTTTATCATTTGGTAAGAAAAAATTAGAGAAAATATATTAATTCAGGAAAACTTGGCTTATTAGGCAAATCGGGCCTTGCATAGTAGGCCAAAAAGTGAGTTCTGGCTACTAGGTACGACATATATATATATATATATATATATATATATATATATATATATATATATATATATATATATATGTGAGAAAGCTGCATGAGCGCGCAAGCCATATATCACTAAGAACTCTTTGACCCGGCCAGGATTCGAACCCATGCCGGGTCACGGTACTGTGTACGTTTAGGGGTGATCCTGGACGGCATGGGTTCGAATCCTGGCCGGGTCAAAGAGTTCTTAGTGATATATATATATATATATATATATATATATATATATATATATATATATATATATCCACAAAAGTGCAGGCAGTAACATTTCATTCACTTGGATCTTTGAAGTTCCATGTTTCATTCGACCGTTGGATGAAGCGGTTTCAATACCTGCAGAAACTTTAATGGGATTGTTTCAAAGTTTCAGTTAGGCAGCAGTTTGGTACTTCTAAGATTCTTCCTTCTTGTGGGCATCCATGGTGTGTGGGTGGGGCCACAACAGGTGTCTTGCTCATGAGGCTCAACATCCAATCTTCAATGATCCAAGTGCATGAAAAGATATTATTATTCAAGTCATAGATTGATTTCATGCAACTGTGGAAGGTCAGCCCAGTGTGGCCCTTGTGAAGCTGAGGGCGAGAGAGTGACGCACAGTGCCACACTGACAAGCTGGCTCGTCATGCTGGGGTAAGCTGCACATCAGCAGCCCGTGACCAGTAAGCTTGCTGGGGGGGGGGGAGCCGCCGAGTGCTGCAGCTGTGAGGGGTTGCATGCTGCTGCTGCTGCAGTTTACACGCTCAACGATGTGCAATAAATGGGTGAAATTGCAAGTTGTGAGAGAGAACCTGGGAGCGCGTCCATACTCCCACAAGTGCCTCACTCAACACAACACATTCTGGGAGAAGAATCTAGAGAGTAGAACCGGCTAAAACACCCAATATTACAGTGGTCATGAAGTGGTTCTCCAGTGAGAACATCAAGAACCGTGTGCGCATCCTGGGCAAGGGGACCCGAACCCGGGTTTGGGGGACATAGATACGGACAATTAACGGGATGAGGGTTACTGGGGGAAAGATGGTGTTCATCAGAGAGACAGTCCCACTGTTAAGACATGCCCCCGCCCCCCCCCCCCCCACTACACCACTGAGGTATTGCGTGCACCGAATCACTTTGAATCGTCGGTTGACGTTGGCGTTCGAGCCCCGACCGTCCAAGAGCTTTTACACTAAACCTTCCCTTCCTTCATTGTATTAATATTCCTTTCAAGAACCACATTGTCTTACTGTCTTAGCGTTTTCTCCTGAAAATGTCCTCACTTTACCTCCACCTCTGCCACAGTGGTGCTCCTCCAACACCAACCTCCCCCCCCCCACCACCACCACAACACTGCCACAGGACTCCTCGCCAGGCCTCTGGTGGCGGTGGACGTGTCGTTGGGCGCTCCTGGTGTGCCTGCCTGTGACTGTTCGTGTTTGTGTGTGAGGCCTGAGGGCCGTGCCGGGATGGTGGTGCCCGTGACCCCTGTGCGACGGACCGAGACGATTGGACCGAGTTCTCCGACCTGGCTTCTTACCCGGCTGAAGTGACTGTTTTAGACTTACTGCGTGTTCCAGTTATCTTGAGATGATTTCGGATGATCGCAGATGATCACGGAGATGATCCTGTGGCGGAGGTCTGTGGAGTGCAGCTGGGTGCTGGGCTGTGGTGAAGTTTGGGTGGGCGGTAGTGTACCGGGATGCTGTGGAGAAGTATGATGGGCGCTCCTTTCAGCTTCCTGATGGTGGCAGAGGCGTGAAGGTGTCCGACCGTTGTGGTGAGACTACCTACGTTGCGGTGTATGGGGGGATCCCTTGAAGTTCCCCGACGATCTCATAAGTCGCCAGTTTTCCAGGTTTGGGCGGGTGCTGAGTGTCCGTCTGAACGTCATTTCTTCCGCTAGATGGAAAGGTGTGCAAAGTGGTGCCCGCACGTTGGTTATGCGCCTCACGACCCCTGTGCCGTCGTCGGTTGTGCTGTGGGTTATACTGTCCGTGTGCTCTACACGAACCAACCCCGGACTTGTTTCAGGTGCGGCCTCTCAGGTCACCAGGCTCGGGTTGACAAGCTTCGCCCTCATGTGAACCTTTTCCGGGAGGAGGATTTTCCCCCGTTGGCGGCCCCGGACTCCTATCTCTGTGCTGATGTCGTGTGTGTGGTGCTTCCCAGCTGTTGTGGTGCCCATGTTGTGGGGGGGTAGGGGTTGGTGCCCCTGTTGTGGTGGTGGTGGCTGGTGCCCCTGTTGTAGGGGTTGGTGCCCCTGTTGTAGGGGTTGGTGCCCCTGTTGCAGGGGTTGGTGCCCCTGTTGTGTGGGTGGGGGCTGGTGCAGGAGGGCCTTGGTTCCTGCTTCTGTGCCCGCGCCCGTGTGTTCCGGTTCCCCGGCGTGGGGAACCATGATGTCGGCGTTGGTGTGGATCGTGACTTGATTCTTGTCTTAAAGAAGGACGCTGCCCGCGTGAGCTCCATGCCCTTGTCCTCTGATCTGCAGTCCGATGTGGAGTCGGCCGCTGTGCCATCGCCCCCTGTGCCATCGCCCCCTGTGCAGCTGCCCGTACCTCCGGTCCGGCCGGCCCCTGTGCTCGTGTCCTCCGTGCTCCAGCCTCCTGTGATGGCGTCTTCAGTGCTCCCATCATCTGTGAGGCAGCCCTCGGGTTGGCAGGATGTTCCTGTTTCCAGGCGTCGACCCCGTTCCAAGTATGGTGGGGTCTGTTCCACGGAGGAGTGGGCGCTCTGAGAGGCGTATATCGTGAACAAGTCTCCTTACGGGGTTCTTCCCTGACACATATGAGGATTATTGGGCTCGTCGCCGGGTCAGTTGTTTGTTCTTTGTTTTTGGTAGATTTTTGGTCTTGTGCTTTTTGGTGCTTCGGTGGCATTTTTTTTTTTATGTATGCCATGTTGTGTCCTGTTTGCGTTCCTCATTACCCATGTGTTTGTTGTGTGTTACATTGTTTGTATTCCGTGCTTTAGCTCTGTGTTTTGTTTGGCACGCCCAGACTAACTGGTGCGGCTTTGTCTTAGGTCTGTACTGAATTTGTGGGTTTTCCCATGGGTTCTTTGTTCGGTATTGTTAGTTGTGTTTGTTGTGGGCCTTCTGTGTTTTTTTATTTTATGTTCTATATATGTCTGTTGTATCTAAATAACAAAAATATTGAGTGGAGGGGTCCTGTAGTGAGTGGAGGGGTCCAGTACTGAGTGGAGGGGTCCAGTAGTGAGTGGAGGGATCCAGAAGTGAGTGGAGGGGTCCAGTAGTGAGTGGAGGGGTCCAGTAGTGAGTGGAGGGGTCCAGAAGTGAGTGGAGGGGTCCAGTAGTGAGTGGAGGGGTCCAGTAGTGAGTGGAGGGGTCCTGTAGTGAGTGGAGGGGTCCAGTACTGAGTGGAGGGGTCCAGTAGTGAGTGGAGGGATCCAGAAGTGAGTGGAGGGGTCCAGTAGTGAGTGGAGGGGTCCAGTAGTGAGTGGAGGGGTCCAGAAGTGAGTGGAGGGGTCCAGTAGTGAGTGGAGGGGTCCAGTAGTGAGTGGAGGGGTCCTGTAGTGAGTGGAGGGGTCCAGTAGTGAGTGGAGGGGTCCAGTAGTGAGTGGAGGGGTCCAGAAGTGAGTGGAGGGGTCCGGAAGTGAGTGGAGGGGTCCAGTAGTGAGTGGAGGGGTCCAGAAGTGAGTGGAGGGGTCCAGTAGTGAGTGGAGGGGTCCAGTAGTGAGTGGAGGGGTCCAGAAGTGAGTGGAGGGGTCCAGTAGTGAGTGGAAGGGTCCAGTAGTGAGAGGAGGGGTCCAGTAGTGAGTGAAGGGGTCCAGTAGTGAGTGGAGGGGTCCTGTAGTGAGTGGAGGGATCCAGTAGTGAGTGGAGGGGTCCAGTAGTGAGTGGAGGGGTCCAGTAGTGAGTGGAGGGATCCAGAAGTGAGTGGAGGGGTCCAGTAGTGAGTGGAGGGGTCCAGTAGTGAGTGGAGGGGTCCAGTAGTGAGTGGAGGGGTCCAGTAGTGAGTGAAGGGGTCCAGTAGTGAGTGGAGGGGTCCAGTAGTGAGTAGAGGGGTCCTGTAGTGAGTGGAGGGGTCCAGTAGTGAGTGGAGGGGTCCAGAAGTGAGTGGAGGGGTCCAGTAGTGAGTGGAAGGGTCCAGTAGTGAGAGGAGGGGTCCAGTAGTGAGTGGAGAGGTCCAGTAGTGAGTGGAGGGGTCCAGTAGTGAGTGGAGGGGTCCAGTAGTGAGTGGAGGGGTCCAGTAGTGAGTGGAGGGGTCCAGTAGTGAGTGGAGGGGTCCAGTAGTGAGTGGAGGGGTCCAGTAGTGAGTGGAGGGGTCCAGTAGTGAGTGGAGGGGTCCAGTAGTGAGTGGAGGGGTCCAGTAATGAGTGGAGGGGTCCAGTAGTGAGTGGAGGGGTCCAGTAGTGAGTGGAGGGGTCCAGTAGTGAGTGGAGGGGTCCAGTAGTGAGTGGAGGGGTCCTGTAGTGAGTGGAGGGGTCCAGTAGTGAAAGGAGGGCTCCAGTAGTGAGTGGAGGGGTCCTGTAGTGAGTGGAGGGGTCCTGTAGTGAGTGGAGGGGTCTTGTAGTGAGTGGAGGGGTCCGGTAGTGAGTGGAGGGGTGCTGTAGTGAGTGGAGGGTCCAGTAGTGAGTGGAGGGGTCCAGTAGTGAGTGGAGGGGTCCAGTAGTGAGTGGAGGGGTCCAGTAGTGAGTGGAGGGGTCCTGTAGTGAGTGGAGGGGTCCTGTAGTGAGTGGAGGGGTCCAGTAGTGAGTGGAGGGGATCAGTAGTGAGTGGAGGGGTCCTGTAGTGAGTGGAGGGGTCCAGTAGTAAGTGGAGTGGTCCAGTAGTGAGTGGAGGGGTGCTGTAGTGAGTGGAGGGGTCCAGTAGTGAGTGGAGGGGTCCAGTAGTGAGTGGAGGGGTCCAGTAGTGAGTGGAGGGGTCCTGTAGTGAGTGGAGGGGTCCAGTAGTGAGTGGAGGGGTCCAGTAGTGAGTGGAGGGGTCCTGTAGTGAGTGGAGGGATCCAGTAGTGAGTGGAGGGGTCCAGTAGTGAGTGGAGGGGTCCTGTAGTGAGTGGAGGGGTCCTGTAGTGAGTGGAGAGGTCCAGTAGTGAGTGGAGGGGTCCAGTAGTGAGTGGAGGGGTCCAGTAGTGAGTGGAAGGGTCCAGTAGTGAGTGGAGGGATCCAGTAGTGAGTGGAGGGGTCCAGTAGTGAGTGGAGGGGTCCAGTAGTGAGTGGAGGGGTCCTGTAGTGAGTGGAGAGGTCCAGTAGTGAGTGGAGGGGTCCAGTAGTGAGTGGAGGGGTCCAGTAGTGAGTGGAGGGGTCCAGTAGTGAGTGGAGGGGTCCAGTAGTGAGTGGAGAGGTCCAGTAGTGAGTGGAGGGGTCCAGTAGTGAGTGGAGGGGTCCTGTAGTGAGTGGAGGGGTCCAGTAGTGAGTGGAGGGGTCCAGTAGTGAGTGGAGGGGTCCTGTAGTGAGTGGAGGGGTCCAGTAGTGAGTGGAGGGGTCCAGTAGTGAGTGGAGGGGTCCTGTAGTGAGTGGAGGGGTCCAGTAGTGAGTGGAGGGGTCCAGTAGTGAGTGGAGGGGTCCAGTAGTGAGTGGAGGGGTCCAGTAGTGAGTGGAGGGGTCCTGTAGTGAGTGGAGAGGTCCAGTAGTGAGTGGAGGGGTCCAGTAGTGAGTGGAGGGGTCCAGTAGTGAGTGGAAGGGTCCAGTAGTGAGTGGAGGGGTCCAGTAGTGAGTGGAGAGGTCCAGTAGTGAGTGGAGGGGTCCAGTAGTGAGTGGAGGGGTCCAGTAGTGAGTGGAGGGGTCCAGTAGTGAGTGGAAGGGTCCAGTAGTGAGTGGAGGGGTCCAGTAGTGAGTGGAGGGGTCCAGTAGTGAGTGGAGAGGTCCAGTAGTGAGTGGAGGGGTCCAGTAGTGAGTGGAGAGGTCCAGTAGTGAGTGGAGAGGTCCAGTAGTGAGTGGAGGGGTCCAGTAGTGAGTGGAGAGGTCCAGTAGTGAGTGGAGAGGTCCAGTAGTGAGTGGAGGGATCCAGTAGTGAGTGGAGGGGTCCAGTAGTGAGTGGAGGGATCCAGTAGTGAGTGGAGGGGTCCAGTAGTGAGTGGAGGGATCCAGTAGTGAGTGGAGGGGTCCAGTAGTGAGTGGAGGGGTCCTGTGGTGAGTGGAGGGGTCCTGTAGTGAGTGGAGAGGTCCAGTAGTGAGTGGAGGGGTCCAGTAGTGAGTGGAGGGGTCCTGTAGTGAGTGGAGGGGTCCAGTAGTGAGTGAAGGGGTCCAGTAGTGAGTGAAGGGGTCCAGTAGTGAGTGGAGGGGTCCAGTAGTGAGTGGAGGGGTCCAGTAGTGAGTGAAGGGGTCCAGTAGTGAGTGGAGGGGTCCAGTAGTGAGTGGAGGGGTCCAGTAGTGAGTGGAGGGGTCCAGTAGTGAGTGGAGGGGTCCAGTACAGCAGTGGGCGGGTATTGGTTGCTCCCTTCAGGTATGTGATCGATCTTCAAGATGTAATCAAACGCTGTTTGGAATACTTGAAGAATCCGGATATTACCACATTCTTACACGAACAGCTGCCAGGGGCCGTCACCATCACCAACAGCTGCCTGGGGCCGTCACCATCACCAACAGCTGCCTGGGGCCGTCACCATCACCAACAGCTGCCTGGGGCCGTCACCATCACCAACAGCTGCCTGGGGCCGTCACCATCACCAACAGCTGCCTGGGGCCGTCACCATCACCAACAGCTGCCTGGGGCCGTCACCATCACCAACAGCTGCCTGGGGCCGTCACCATCACCAACAGCTGCCTGGGACCGTCACCATCACCAACAGTTGCCTGGGGCCGTCACCATCACCAACAGTTGCCTGGGACCGTCACCATCACCAACAGTTGCCTGGGACCGTCACCATCACCAACAGCTGCCTGGGACCCTCACCATCACCAACAGTTGCCTGGGACCGTCACCATCACCAACAGCTGCCTGGGACCGTCACCATCACCAACAGTTGCCTGGGACCGTCACCATCACCAACAGTTGCCTGGGACCGTCACCATCACCAACAGCTGCCTGGGGCCGTCACCATCACCAACAGTTGCCTGGGACCCTCACCATCACCAACAGTTGCCTGGGACCGTCACCATCACCAACAGCTGCCTGGGACCCTCACCATCACCAACAGTTACCTGGGACCGTCACCATCACCAACAGTTGCCTGGGACCGTCACCATCACCAACAGTTGCCTGGGACCGTCACCATCACCAACAGCTGCCTGGGACCGTCACCATCACCAACAGCTGCCTGGGACCGTCACCATCGGCACCATCACCATCGTCACCATCACAATCGTCAATAAGGACTCGGTATGGAACCCGTCCTCTTGAGCGTTCACAACGTCACTAAAATGATGGACTAAATTGCCCGAACCTAACCTACCCTGCTACCCACATACAGAAAACGGGACTTTTTTTGTGAGCCGACATGATGATTTTAGGAGACCAGTTTTTGGCCGTAGGGGATTTATACCTCAACATGCGACGTATTGTTATAGAGGAGTTTTGTATGACGCTATACACGTTATACACTCACTGGTATGACTCGCTGGTATGACTCACTGGTATGACTCTCTGGTATGACTCTCTGGTATGACTCACTGGTATGACTCTCTGGTATGACTCTCTGGTATGACTCGCTGGTATGACTCACTGGTATGACTCGCTGGTATGACTCTCTGGTATGACTCTCTGGTATGACTCACTGGTATGACTCGCTGGTATGACTCACTGGTATGACTCACTGGTATGACTCTCTGGTGTGACTCTCTGGTGTGACTCACTGGTATGACTCTCTGGTATGACTCACTGGTATGACTCGCTGGTATGACTCACTGGTGTGACTCACTGGTATGACTCTCTGGTGTGACTCTCTGGTGTGACTCACTGGTATGACTCTCTGGTATGACTCACTGGTATGACTCACTGGTATGACTCACTGGTATGACTCGCTGGTATGACTCACTGGTATGACTCACTGGTATGACTCTCTGGTATGACTCACTGGTATGACTCACTGGTGTGACTCACTGGTATGACTCACTGGTGTGACTCACTGGTGTGACTCACTGTATGACTCACTGGTATGACTCACTGGTATGACTCACTGGTGTGACTCGCTGGTATGACTCACTGGTATGACTCTCTGGTGTGACTCACTGGTATGACTCACTGGTATGACTCTCTGGTGTGACTCACTGGTATGACTCACTGGTGTGACTCACTGGTATGACTCTCTGGTGTGACTCACTGGTATGACTCACTGGTGTGACTCACTGGTATGACTCACTGGTGTGACTCACTGGTGTGACTCACTGGTGTGACTCACTGGTATGACTCACTGGTGTGACTCACTGGTATGACTCTCTGGTGTGACTCACTGGTATGACTCACTGGTGTGACTCACTGGTATGACTCACTGGTGTGACTCACTGGTGTGACTCACTGGTGTGACTCACTGGTATGACTCTCTGGTATGACTCACTGGTGTGACTCACTGGTATGACTCTCTGGTGTGACTCACTGGTATGACTCACTGGTGTGACTCTCTGGTATGACTCACTGGTATGACTCACTGGTGTGACTCACTGGTATGACTCACTGGTGTGACTCACTGGTGTGACTCACTGGTATGACTCACTGGTATGACTCACTGGTATGACTCACTGGTATGACTCACTGGTGTGACTCACTGGTATGACTCACTGGTATGACTCACTGGTGTGACTCACTGGTGTGACTCACTGGTATGACTCACTGGTATGACTCACTGGTGTGACTCACTGGTATGACTCACTGGTATGACTCACTGGTATGACTCACTGGTGTGACTCACTGGTGTGACTCACTGGTGTGACTCACTGGTGTGACTCACTGGTGTGACTCACTGGTGTGACTCACTGGTATGACTCACTGGTATGACTCACTGGTGTGACTCACTGGTGTGACTCACTGGTATGACTCACTGGTATGACTCACTGGTATGACTCACTGGTGTGACTCACTGGTATGACTCACTGGTATGACTCACTGGTATGACTCACTGGTGTGACTCACTGGTGTGACTCACTGGTGTGACTCACTGGTGTGACTCACTGGTGTGACTCACTGGTATGACTCACTGGTGTGACTCACTGGTGTGACTCACTGGTATGACTCACTGGTATGACTCACTGGTGTGACTCACTGGTGTGACTCACTGGTGTGACTCACTGGTGTGACTCACTGGTGTGACTCACTGGTGTGACTCACTGGTGTGACTCACTGGTGTGACTCACTGGTATGACTCACTGGTATGACTCACTGGTGTGACTCACTGGTGTGACTCACTGGTATGACTCACTGGTATGACTCACTGGTATGACTCACTGGTGTGACTCACTGGTATGACTCACTGGTGTGACTCACTGGTATGACTCACTGGTATGACTCGCTGGTATGACTCACTGGTATGACTCACTGGTGTGACTCACTGGTGTGACTCACTGGTATGACTCACTGGTATGACTCACTACTATGACTCACTACTATGACTCACTGGTGTGACTCACTACTATGACTCACTACTATGACTCACTATGACTCACTACTATGACTCACTGGTATCACTCACTACTATGACTCACTATGACTCACTACTATGACTCAATACTATGACTCACTATGACTCAGTACTATGACTCACTACTATGACTCACTGGTATGACTCACTACTATGACTCACTGGTATGACTCACTACTATGACTCACTACTATGACTCACTATGACTCACTATGACTCACTACTATGACTCACTTTGACTCACTACTATGACTCTACTATGACTCACTATGACTCAGTACTATGACTCACTACTATGACTCACTACTATGACTCACTACTATGACTCACTACTATGACTCACTACTATGACTCACTAGTATGACTCACTATGACTCACTACTATGACTCACTACTATGACTCACTATGACTCACTATGACTCACTACTATGACTCACTATTATGACTCACTATGACTCACTACTATGACTCACTATTATGACTCACTACTATGACTCACTTTGACTCACTACTATGACTCAATACTATGACTCACTATGACTCAGTACTATGACTCACTACTATGACTCACTATGACTCACTTTGACTCACTACTATGACTCAATACTATGACTCACTATGACTCAGTACTATGACTCACTATGACTCACTACTATGACTCACTACTATGACTCACTACTATGACTCACTACTATGACTCACTAGTATGACTCACTTTGACTCACTACTATGACTCACTACTATGACTCACTATGACTCAGTACTATGACTCACTACTATGACTCACTAGTATGACTCACTATGACTCACTACTATGACTCACTAGTATGACTCACTATGACTCACTACTATGACTCACTAGTATGACTCACTACTATGACTCACTACTATGACTTACTAGTATGACTCACTATGACTCACTACTATGACTCACTAGTATGAATCACTATGACTCACTACTATGACTTACTAGTATGACTCACTACTATGACTCACTAGTATGACTCACTACTATGACTCACTAGTATGACTCACTAGTATGACTCACTATGACTCACTAGTATGACTCACTAGTATGACTCACTAGTATGAATCACTATGATTCACTACTATGACTCACTAGTATGAATCACTATGACTCACTACTATGACTCACTACTATGACTCACTACTATGACTCACTATGACTCACTAGTATGACTCACTATGACTCACTACTATGACTCACTAGTATGACTCACTACTATGACTCACTAGTATGACTCACTACTATGACTCACTAGTATGACTCACTATGACTCACTACTATGACTCACTAGTATGACTCACTAGTATGACTCACTAGTATGAATCACTATGACTCACTACTATGACTCACTAGTATGACTCACTAGTATGACTCACTATGACTCATTACTATGACTCACTAGTATGACTCACTATGACTCACTACTATGACTCACTAGTATGACTCACTATGACTCACTACTATGACTCACTAGTATGACTCACTACTATGACTCACTAGTATGACTCACTACTATGACTCACTAGTATGACTCACTATGACTCACTACTATGACTCACTAGTATGACTCACTACTATGACTCACTACTATGACTCACTAGTATGACTCACTATGACTCACTACTATGACTTACTAGTATGACTCACTACTATGACTCACTAGTATGACTCACTACTATGACTCACTAGTATGACTCACTATGACTCACTACTATGACTCACTAGTATGACTCACTATGACTCACTACTATGACTCACTAGTATGACTCACTACTATGACTTACTAGTATGACTCACTACTATGACTCACTAGTATGACTCACTATGACTCACTACTATGACTCACTAGTATGACTCACTATGACTCACTACTATGACTTACTAGTATGACTCACTACTATGACTCACTAGTATGACTCACTACTATGACTCACTAGTATGACTCACTATGACTCACTACTATGACTCACTAGTATGACTCACTATGACTCACTACTATGACTTACTAGTATGACTCACTACTATGACTCACTAGTATGACTCACTACTATGACTCACTAGTATGACTCACTAGTATGACTCACTATGACTCACTACTATGACTCACTAGTATGACTCACTATGACTCACTACTATGACTCACTAATATGACTCACTACTATGACTCACTATGACTCACTACTATGACTCACTAGTATGACTCACTATGACTCACTAGTATGACTCACTAGTATGACTCACTACTATGACTCACTAGTATGACTCACTATGACTCACTACTATGACTCACTAGTATGACTCACTATGACTCACTACTATGACTCACTAGTATGACTCACTATGACTCACTACTATGACTCACTAGTATGACTCACTACTATGACTCACTAGTATGACTCACTATGACTCACTACTATGACTCACTAGTATGACTCACTATGACTCACTAGTATGACTCACTATGACTCACTATGACTCACTATGACTCACTACTATGACTCACTAGTATGACTCACTATGACTCACTATGACTCACTACTATGACTATAATATCCGGATGGCCAGTGTTGCCATCCTGCCTCACACCTCAGGTGTGGTGGCTAGTGTTGCCATCCTGCCTCACACCTCAGGTGTGGTGGCTAGTGTTGCCATCCTTCCTCACACCTCAGGTGTGGTGGCTAGTGTTGCCATCCTTCCTCACACCTCAGGTGTGGTGGCTAGTGTTGCCATCTTGCCTCACACCTCAGGTGTGGTGGCCAGTGTTGCCATCCTGCCTCACACCTCAGGTGTGGTGGCCAGTGTTGCCATCCTGCCTCACACCTCAGGTGTGGTGGCCAGTGTTGCCATCCTGCCTCACACCTCAGGTGTGGTGGCCAGTGTTGCCATCCTGCCTCACACCTCAGGTGTGGTCGCCAGTGTTGCCATCCTGCCTCACACCTCAGGTGTGGTGGCCAGTGTTGCCATCCTGCCTCACACCTCAGGTGTGGTGGCCAGTGTTGCCATCCTGCCTCACACCTCAGGTGTGGTGGCCAGTGTTGCCATCCTGCTTCACACCTCAGGTGTGGTGGCCAGTGTTGCCATCCATGACCCGGACAGACATGTGCCAGCCCTGTATGGCAGGATCTTGCCACTTCCTCTCACCCATGATAAGGGACCGAACCGGAAGTCACGTGTGGAAGTCACCTAGGTACGTGCTGGCCGTGCACCACCTAGGTACGTGCTGGCCGTGCACCACCTAGGTACGTGCTGGCCGTGCACCACCTAGGTACGTGCTGGCCGTGCACCACCTAGGTACGTGCTGGCCGTGCACCACCTAGGTACGTGCTGGCCGTGCACCACCTATGTACGTGCTGGCCGTGCACCACCTAGGTACGTGCTGGCCGTGCACCACCTAGGTACGTGCTGGCCGTGCACCACCTAGGTACGTGCTGGCCGTGCACCACCTAGGTACGTGCTGGCCGTGCACCCCCTAGGTACGTGCTGGCCGTGCACCCCCTAGGTACGTGCTGGCCGTGCACCACCTAGGTACGTGCTGGCCGTGCACCACCTAGGTACGTGCTGGCCGTGCACCACCTAGGTACGTGCTGGCCGTGCACCACCTAGGTACGTGCTGGCCGTGCACCATCTACGGACGTACTGGCCGTGCACCATCTACGGACGTACTGGCCGTGCACCATCTACGGACGTACTGGCCGTGCACCACCTAGGTACGTACTGGCCGTGCACCACCTAGGTACGTACTGGCCGTGCACCACCTAGGTACGTACTGGCTGTGCACCATCTAGGTACGCAATGGCCGTGCACCATCTAGAGACGTATTGGCCGTGCACCATCTAGGTACGTACTCGCCGTGCACCACCTAGGTACGTATTGGTCGTGCACCGCCTAGGTACGTACTCGCCGTGCACCACCTAGGTACGTATTGGTCGTGCACCGCCTAGGTACGTACTCGCCGTGCACCACCGAGGTACGTACTTTTCGTGCACCACCTAGGTACGTACTGGCCGTGCACCACCAAGGTACGTACTGGCCGTGCACCACTTAGGGACGTACTGGCCGTGCACCACCTAGGGACGTACTGGCCGTGCACCATCTTGGGACGTACTGGCCGTGCACCACCTAGGTACGTACTGGCCGTGCACCACCTAGGTACGTACTGGCCGTGCACCACCTAGGTACGTACTGGCCGTGCACCACCTAGGTACGTACTGGCCGTGCACCAGGTAGGTACGTACTGGCCGTGCACCAGGTAGGTACGTACTGGACGTGCACCACCAAGGTACGTACTGGACGTGCAACACCAAGGTACGTACTGGCCGTGCACCATCTTGGTACGTACTGGCCGTGCACCACCAAGGTACGTACTGGCCGTGCACTATCTTGGTACGTACTGGCCGTGCACCACCAAGGTACGTATTGGCCGTGCACCATCTTGGTACGTACTGGCCGTGCACCATCTTGGTACGTACTGGCCGTGCACCATCTTGGTACGTACTGGCCGTGCACCACGTAGGTACGTACTGGACGTGCACCACCAAGGTACGTACTGGCCGTGCACCACCTAGGACGTACTGGCCGTGCACCATCTTGGTACGTACTGGCCGTGCCCCACCAAGGTACGTACTGGCCGTGCACCACCTAGGGACGTACTGGCCGTGCACCATCTTGGTACGTACTGGCCGTGCACCACCTAGGGACGTACTGGCCGTGCACCATCTTGGTACGTACTGGCCGTGCACCACCTAGGGACGTACTGGCCGTGCACCATCTTGGTACGTACTGGCCGTGCACCACCAAGGTACGTACTGGCCGTGCACCACCTAGGGACGTACTGGCCGTGCACCATCTTGGTACGTACTGGCCGTGCACCACCTAGGGACGTACTGGCCGTGCACCATCTTGGTACGTACTGGCCGTGCACCACCTAGGGACGTACTGGCCGTGCACCACCTAGGGACGTACTGGCCGTGCACCACCTAGGTACGTACTGGCCGTGCACCATCTTGGTACGTACTGGCCGTGCACCACCTAGGACGTACTGGCCGTGCACCATCTTGGTACGTACTGGCCGTGCACCACCTAGGGACGTACTGGCCGTGCACCACCTTGGTACGTACTGGCCGTGCACCACCTAGGGACGTACTGGCCGTGCACCACCTAGGTACGTACTGGCCGTGCACCATCTTGGTACGTACTGGCCGTGCACCACCTAGGTACGTACTGGCCGTGCACCACCTAGGTACGTACTGGCCGTGCACCACCTAGGACGTACTGGCCGTGCACCACCTAGGGACGTACTGGCCGTGCACCACCTAGGGACGTACTGGCCGTGCACCACCTAGGGACGTACTGGCCGTGCACCACCTAGGGACGTACTGGCCGTGCACCACCTAGGGACGTACTGGCCGTGCACCACCTAGGGACGTACTGGCCGTGCACCACCTAGGGACGTACTGGCCGTGCACCACCTAGGGACGTACTGGCCGTGCACCACCTAGGGACGTGCTGGCCGTGCACCACCTAGGGACGCACTGGCCGTGCACCACCTAGGGACGTGCTGGCCGTGCACCACCTAGGGACGTACTGGCCGTGCACCACCTAGGGACGTACTGGCCGTGCACCATCTTGGTACGTACTGGCCGTGCACCACCTAGGGACGTACTGGCCGTGCACCACCTAGGACGTACTGGCCGTGCACCATCTTGGTACGTACTGGCCGTGCACCATCTTGGTACGTACTGGCCGTGCACCATCTTGGTACGTACTGGCCGTGCACCATCTTGGTACGTACTGGCCGTGCACCATCTTGGTACGTACTGGCCGTGCACCATCTTGGTACGTACTGGCCGTGCACCATCTTGGTACGTACTGGCCGTGCACCATCTTGGTACGTACTGGCCGTGCACCACCTAGGGACGTACTGGCCGTGCACCATCTTGGTACGTACTGGCCGTGCACCACCTAGGGACGTACTGGCCGTGCACCATCTTGGTACGTACTGGCCGTGCACCACCTAGGGACGTACTGGCCGTGCACCATCTTGGTACGTACTGGCCGTGCACCACCTAGGGACGTACTGGCCGTGCACCATCTTGGTACGTACTGGCCGTGCACCACCTAGGGACGCACTGGCCGTGCACCACCTAGGGACGCACTGGCAGTGCACCACCTAGGTACGTACTGGCCGTGCACCATCTAGGTACGTACTGGCCGTGCACCACCTAGGTACGTACTGGCCGTGCACCATCTAGGTACGTACTCGCTGTGCACCACCTAGGTACGTACTAGCTGTGCACCATCTAGGTACGTACTCGCCGTGCACCAGCTAGGTACGTACTGGCCGTGCACCACTTAGGTACGTACTCACCGTGCACCACTTAGGTACGTACTCACCGTGCACCACTTAGGTACGTACCCGCCGTGCACCACTTAGGTACGTACCCACCGTGCACCACTTAGGTACGTACTCACCGTGCACCACTTAGGTACGTACTCACCGTGCACCACTTAGGTACGTACTCACCGTGCACCACTTAGGTACGTACCCGCCGTGCACCACTTAGGTACGTACCCGCCGTGCACCACTTAGGTACGTACCCGCCGTGCACCACCTAGGTACGTACCCGCCGTGCACCACCTAGGTACGTACCCGCCGTGCACCACCTAGGTACGTACCCGCCGTGCACCACCTAGGTACGTACCCGCCGTGCACCACGTAGGTACGTACCCGCCGTGCACCACTTAGGTACGTACCCGTACGTACGTAAATAGACTAAGATTATGCACCAAGTGGACTAAGAATTTCCTTAACTATTTCTACTTAAATATAATTTTTTTAATATATTTGAAGCAGTCAGCTGATGAAACAGTCAGCTGATGAAACAGTCAGCTGATGAAGCAGTCAGCTGATGAAGCAGTCAGCTGATGAAACAGTCAGCTGATGAAGCAGTCAGCTGATGAAACAGTCAGCTGATGAAACAGTCAGCTGATGAAGCAGTCAGCTGATGAAACAGTCAGCTGATGAAACAGTCAGCTGATGAAACAGTCAGCTGATGAAACAGTCAGCTGATGAAACAGTCAGCTGATGAAACAGTCAGCTGATGAAGCAGTCAGCTGATGAAACAGTCAGCTGATGAAACAGTCAGCTGATGAAGCAGTCAGCTGATGAAACAGTCAGCTGATGAAGCAGTCAGCTGATGAAACAGTCAGCTGATGAAGCAGTCAGCTAATGAAACAGTCAGCTGATGAAACAGTCAGCTGATGAAGCAGTCAGCTGATGAAGCAGTCAGCTGATGAAACAGTCAGCTGATGAAACAGTCAGCTGATGAAGCAGTCAGCTGATGAAGCAGTCAGCTGATGAAACAGTCAGCTGATGAAGCAGTCAGCTGATGAAGCAGTCAGCTGATGAAGCAGTCAGCTGATGAAGGAGTCAGCTGATGAAGGAGTCAGCTGATGAAGCAGTCAGCTGATGAAACAGTCAGCTGATGAAGCAGTCAGCTGATGAAGCAGTCAGCTGATGAAGCAGTCAGCTGATGAAGGAGTCAGCTGATGAAGGAGTCATCTGCTACTACCAGCAAGGAAGCCTGAGCATGGGGGTGTTGGCTCTCTCAGAGCTTGCAGAGAACCCGTCACAGTGCAACAGTCCTGTGCAACACTGTGCAGGAGACAGCTCTTGTTGCATAAGAGCGTCTGAGAAACACCCCCGAGGCTCTTGAAGATAAGAGATAGTACTTATTATGTATGCAATAATTATTGCAAGGATTATTAGTCAAATGTTGCTGTCTTCGGGCTGGGGAGTGGTTGAGGAACACGTTGGAATATTGGGTGTTGCAAGCTGGCTCTACTCACTTGTGGCAGTCTTGACCACCTGACCTCACTCACCTGGGCAGGACCTGGGTGGACTCACCTGGGTACCACGAGACCTTACTGACCTGGGCAGGACCTGGGTGGACTCACCTAGGCAGGACCTGGGTGGACTGACCTTGGCAGGACCTGGGTGGACTGACCTGGGCAGGACCTGGGTGGACTCACCTAAGCAGCACGCGGTCGTGGACGTCAGCGAGGGTGTTGAGGGAGAAGAGATGGTAGACGCCGCCGCCGGCCACCAGGAGGACCACGCATACCAACACTCGCCTCCCGTGGAACCTCACCGTCATCATCATCACCCGCCACACACCGCGCCCTGGGTGATAGACATAAATGGGTAGATGTATGGATAGATGGATAGGTAAATGGATAAATAGATGGACAGATGACAGACAGACTAGGACAATGGCACGTACACTCCGCTAGTATACTATAAGAGAGAATTTCTCTCTGTCCAAACTTGTTGTTGTTGTGTTGATTTAGGGGCGACGACGATCGTGGGATCGGATGCGCCTCGGCTGCCTGATACCGGGAAATAGCGGAGGGATGGGGTCCCTATAGTCTCTTCAAGCCATAGACCCTACAACTTCCTCAGGCCACAAATTTTACAGTCTCTTCAGGCCACGGACATGACGGATGAAGCAGAAGGTATGGCGAAGGATGTCATGATGGACGTCTTCGTCTCTCGCACCTGCCCCGTCAAGGAGAACGGGCTCTGTGAGGCGGGGAATATTCAGCCTACGAATGGCACTCTGTAGTCTGACGCGAGCGCTATGAAATCGAGGGCAGTGAAGAAGGGTCTCCACTGTATCCTCCTGGGTCGGACACCACTGGCAGTATGGGGAATCTACCAGCCGTAGACGATGGAGATGTGCGGCCAGGCAGGTGTGCCCAATCCGGAGACGAGTGATGGCAGTGTCGAGGAGTCGAGAATGATGACGAGTCCATGGACGCGGGGAGGAGTCCTCCCGGAGACCCGCCAGAGAGGAGGACCTAAGTGCTGGCTCCATCATTGCCCCCCAACTCGTGAGGCAAGCCGCCTGGAGTTGCGGGAGAATTTCGGAAAGGTCTAGAGGCACATTTGTAGAGTCATGGAGAGCATGCACCATCCCTGCTGCTGCGTCGGCCACCTCATTGCCATTAATACCGACATGTGACGGAACCCATTGGAGATAGATGGACCAACCCGGAGTACCAGAGTATGACAGCAGTTCTCCACGGATCTGTGACACAGTATGACGATGGACTCGTGGACGCCGAGATGATATGAGATGTAGGGCTGTAACTGAGTCCACGTAGAAAACGACTGCAGAGGGCCCTGAAACTTGTCGAAGGAGTCGTAAGGCTAGTAAGATTGCAAACAGTTCCCCAGCCAGGCACGAATGAGCAGGGGAGAGTTTCCACGTCTGACAGAAGGAAAAAGGAGCAAAGTATGCTGCCGCAGATGTAGATGGTGGCTGATCTTTGCGGGACCCATCCGTGTAAACCTCCAAGTATCCAGAGTATAAGGAGGCTCGTAGGTCTGCAAAAATTAAAGGGGCCAAACCCTCTAAATCTCTCTTCCGACGAGGAGGCTTGGAAAAGTCGACAGAAACCCGAATGAGCTCTTCTGCCCACGGAGGCACCGATGAGATGATCGGGCCAGGGGTGAGTACAGGGACGGGAAGGGAAAACTGTGAATATGCATCCAAGGCCCGGACGACGAAAGGCAACTGACGACGTCTGGAGTGTCCAGCCGGCACATTCCACCAGTTAGCCTCGAGCTGGAGGCGAGTAAGTGGATGGGTAGCAGGGAGACGCACTATCCGTTGAAACTGGCGGCAGTGGGCGAGAAGACGTTCAAAGCTCAGGGGCCATAGCCCCGACTCGGCATGGAGAGAAAGAACTGGCGAGGAGGGCATAGCTCCTAGCGCTGAGCGAAGGGCACCATTTTGAATGGGATCCAGCCTTGCCAAGACAGATGCTGCTGCTGAGCCATAGACTTCACTCGCATACATGATCTTGCTACGAATGAAGGCCTTATAGAGAGCTAGGAGCGACTCCCGTGAAGCCCCCCATGCCGCACCAGAGAGCCGTTTCATGATGTTCACGCGACGAAGGCATGAGGCCCGAAGGTAGTCCACATGATGCCTCCACGTCAGCCGAGGGCTATCTAGAACGACCCCCAGCCACCTGTGTTCCGTAGCGATCGGGAGACGACAGCCCCCGACGGTCACCACTGGCTGGTCTGGTAAGCGGGTCCAGGTGAAACTCATGACGCAACTTTTCACAGGGTTAATGGAGAGCCCCTTCCCCAGCACAGTTGCTGAGAACACAGTCACGGCATTTTGCAGGAAGCCTTGTGCCTCTAGGAGAGTGGCACCATCCGCCACGAGGGTTACATCGTCGGCATAGGCTAAAACCTGGACCCCCGGAATACAGGGAGATCAGACAGAAGAATAGAGAATAATAGTGGGCTCAGAATCGCTCCCTGGGGGACACCACGCGAGACAGGGCGGGACGTAGAGACGACTCCACCAACCGCCACTTTGAATGAGCGGCCCTGTAGATAGTTTTGGAACCACCTCAACGCCGGACCCGAGAGACCTAGTCGAGCCAGACTCTGAAGGACAGCAGAATGAGACGCAGAGTCAAATGCACTCTTGATGTCGAAGAATGCTGCAAGGAGCACTCTTCTCCGGCGATAAGTGTCCATTATTCGATGTTCCAAGGAGAGGAGGCAGTCCATCGTGCTTCTTCCCGGCCGAAATCCACTGATACCCTCTGGTAGAAGACTTGAGGTTTCCACCACCCATTGTAGCCGGGTGTGAACAAGACGTTCCATCAGTTTCCCAAGACATGGAAGCAGACTTATGGGTCGATATGAACTCGGGACAGACGGATCCTTCCCTGACTTGGCCAATGGTAGAAGAATGGCGTGTTTCCACGGGGCAGGGAAGACACCAGAGGACCAGCAGGCGTTGTAGAAGTGAAGGAGGTGGGACTGAAGGATCTTGGGTGCCCTCCGAACAAATTCATATGCGTCGTTGTCTATCCCTGGCATAGTGCCCGACCTAGAGAGTGACAGAGGGTCCTTCAGCTCAACAGATGTAAATGGACGATCCAGGTCCTGAGCTAGTCCTATACCCTGTCGGGAGTCCCATCCTATAGAAGTCACAGAAAGGAGCTAGGAACAGTAAACATCTTCAAAGTGGTCAGCCAAGAGTTTGGCTATTTATACTTCCTCCAGGCCCCCATTACCGCTGGGGTCTCTGAGTGGGATGGAAGGCTGAGAGTACCTACCTGTCATCTTGCGAACAAAGACCCAGGCTCCTGCAGAGGAGGATTCGAATTGGAGAGAGGCACAGTAATCAGCCCAGGCCTTGCGTTTGGCAAGGAGGACTGTTCGTCTAAACCTGGCGTCCGCCCTGCGGAAGGTCTGCCGCTGCAGTGGAGTGGGGTGGCGCCGCCACGAATTCCATGCACGTCGCCGGTCCAGTACTGCCTGCCGACATTCAGGATTCCACCACGGTGCCACACGGCGGGAAGGATTGGTTGTCTGGCCACTAGTCCTTCTGAAATGCCGAGAGCTTACACTGACGAGGGACTCGGAGAGAGCATCCGCTGACCCATGCAGATCTGCAGTAACTGCGGGAAGGGTTGACCAGTCATCCGCCTCATAGCCATGCCACCCCTCTTCCGAGAAGATCCATTTGGATCTTCGGGAGGTCAGAGCAGGACGAACAGTACCCCCGAAGGAGATGACGATGGGCAGGTGATCACTACCCAGGTACGGCCTGGTCCATATCTGCGCCATCGTGAAGGGGCCTCTTCCAATGCAAAGATCGAGCGTTGAAGTATGTCCATTTAGTGGGTCTATCCGAGTTCCCAAACCTGGTGGCGTCAGTAAGGAGAGGTCTGGGGAGTCAAGGAGAAACTGAAATAGGGCTCGGCCAGCCATGTTGTGGTGGCGACCCGATAGCATAGGTTGCCATAATGAGTGCCGAGCGTTAAAGTCACACATGACGAGGCAGGTGTCTGTGATCTGACCAAAATAGTGTTCTAGTTCCTTCTTCGTTACCGGTAGACAGGGGTTATACAGAACCCCAAAGGTGCCCCACCCATGGGAGAGGGCCACCTTCACTGCCATGAATTCTAAATGCCCACCCGGGAAGGAGTGAATTCGGAGGAAGGAGCTGGGAACTGAGTCCCTTACCAAGAGGGCAAGTCCCCCTCCACCCCGTACTGGCCGATCTTGTCTATAGACCGAATACCCCGGCACTGTGAAGGAAAGATCGTCAGTAAGCCAAGTCTCACAGAGTCCCACGATCAACGGTGGTGCGCTGGCGATAAAATTGCGTAGAAATTGCGTATCTTAAAAAGGGAGCGGGCATTCCAAAACACCACAGTATTCTTTGGATGGGGCTCCATTATCCCTGAAATACAACAGCTAACTTTTTGAAAACCTGTGCACAGACGTCTCCAAAGGGGGAACCACTAGAAAAAGCCATAAAACCCTCATACAAAGTAAGTAAAATGTGTGGTATCAACGTCAGTCAGTCCAGAGGATGTTGATCAATGCTTCTCTCTGCCTGACGGAAGCGGTGATCGGCTCACGAACTCTCTTGACGGCGCCTGAGACTGGTGGGTGCTTCATTCTGGGCCTCATGTTCCACCGGTGTCACAATCCCCTGGGAAAGTGCCTGGGGGACCAGAGGATCATCAGGGCTATCTGTTGGAGCAGTACCTCTTGATCGATGGGTGTGTCGACGACGCCGGTGTTGGCTTCTTTGGGGAGAGGCAGGAGGGTGAGGAGTGCCGGGCTCCGGCCGAGACTGAGCGTCCATGTCTGAATCCGTGGATGAGTTTCCGTCAGTGTCAAGGCTACCCAGGAGGGAAAATCGATTAGCAACCTGGGCGTATGAGGCATGTGGCTGGGACTGGTAAGAGCGTCTGCTAGTTCCTACTTGTGAAGAGGCCCGACCAGGGAGAACCTGGAGGCGAGAAGAAGCGATAGGTTGATTGAGGGCGCGCAGCCTCTGGAACAGCTCCTGTCGAGGGGTCCCCGCTATTTTATGACCGATGTCCAACTGGAGGGCCTTAAGATACACAGGACAACTCTTGGACATAACCTTATGATGGCCATGGCATAAAAAGCAGCGAGGTGCAGCAGAGCACCCACCGTTATCTCTGCCTGAATGTCCTGTTTTGCTGCAGTTTGCACAACGTGCTGCATTACGGCAGGTGAGGCGACTGTGGCCCAATAGATGACAAGCGAGGTCCTGTGTAGTGCCACCCGGTCAGGGAGGTGCCCATCGAACTTTACACGGACCATGGATGTCGGTCCTGCTGCTCCGCGAATCCTGGTAACTTCCAATAATCCCGCTGATGCACCCCCTAACACCTGCAGAGCTGCCTGGATGTCATCCACATCAACACTCTGGTCAATTGGGCCAATCTTCCCATACCGGGCCCGAGACTCCTCCTGCGACAATACCTGTCGGCACCTGACAGGCCAGTCCCCCAACTTAATAATGTCAGGTACACGGATGTGTGATAGAGCCTCCTTTCTGATGTGTAGCTTCAGTGCTGCACCCCTACCCAGGATGCGTATGGTCTCGGGCAGGCAATATTGCCACAATACCAAAGCCTCAATTGCTGCACCTAAGGTACGAGGATTAGCAAACACACACTGACCTGATTGTGACTGGATTAGGACAACCACAAACGAGGAGTGGGGTACCACAAGACTACGGTCTTCTGAAGGCGAAGACATCCTCTTAGCATCTCGCTCTGGGGCAGCATCAGCCGACTCATTTTCCAGCAGACGTTTTCCTCTCTGGGACTTGCTGTCAACATCAATGGCGCCCCCGCTCGGGGAGGCGTCCTTTAGGGAGGCTCCGGCCTCCCCCGGTGCTGTGAGCCCCTGGGTAGCTGCAGTGAGCACACACTGGCCCAAAGAAGCCAGCTGAATTCAAAGATGAGCTCCAGGTAAAGTGTGGAAAGAAAGACTAGCCAGGAGCGTTCAATCTGCCCGCCAAGATGTCACTCGACGGATGTTGTCCGGAGCTCCTCTGATGCCTGTCCAAACTTGGAGGCCAAACGTGAGGCTATTGTTGTTGTTGTTGTTGTTGTTAACACTGGTCGCTGGTCGTAACTGTACTCACCTAGTTGTGCTTGCGGGGGTTGAGCTCTGGCTCTTTGGTCCCGCCTCTCAACCGTCAATCAACTTATGTACAGATTCCTGAGCCTACTGAGCTCTATCCTATCTACATTCGAAACTGTGTATGGAGTCAGCCTCCACCACATCACTGCCTAATGCATTTCATTTACTAACTGCTTTGACCGACAACATGTTATCATACATTCAGATTCGAGAACAGCCATTGAAACCTTGCAATGAGAACACATATGTGATAACATCCATCTGATCACAAATGTCATATCATTAATGCAAACACTCAAACGACAAAGCCGACAGGCACTTATCAACTGGGTGCCAAGTCATGTGGGAATAATAGGAAATGACATTGCAGACAAAGCTGCAAAACTTGCAACTAAGAGAAGAAATATAGACATTTCAACCCGTCCTCGCAAATTCGTATAGTCAATATTGACTTATTAGTTACGTGCATAGGTGACATACTAAACATAATAGTTTCCCTTGAAAAGCTTCATAGAAAACACCGACCTTACCTAACCTACTTAGTATGTTAAAATATGCATCTTATAGCTTTGTAATTACAATTGTTACTTAACCTATTATAGGTATAGGTTAGGTAATAATTGTAATTACGAAGCAATAAGATGCTTATCTTAACATACTAAGTAGGTTAGGTAAGGTCGGTGTTTTCTATGAAGCTTTTCAAGGGAAACTATTATGTTAAGTATGTCACCTATGCACATATTTAATAAGTCAATATTGACTATACGAATTTGCGAGGACAGGTTGAGACATTTACATACCACAGAGTTTATCACAGATCAAGAAAGTAATTAGAAAGAGAGCAATGCAAAAGATGTAGAGTGACCACAACACAGGGAAAAAAGACCCAATGCTCTCGTTGTGACACAGGGCTTGAGGCCTTCTGAAGGGTTAGGGAGTAAGACCTCTAACCCACAGTGATTGGACCTGCTTACCCCATTCTTATCGAAAGGGAGACTACTTTTGTCTGAGGGTTCTTCCTGGAAGGACGTGGTGATCTTCCGAGACACCGGTGCCATCCAGACTTTAATTTTAGAGAGTGCTTTGCAAGGTGCCAACACTCTCGACACTGGAGAGGTGGTACTGGTCGAGGGTGTCACTAGTGATACTCGAGCAGTACCCCTCCGTAAGGTTACCCTGGAATCTGATTTCCACAAGGGTGTTTGTACAGTCGGTGTCACTTCGTACCTACCTTTCCCTAATGTTGATGTAATAGTGGGTAATGATTTGGCAGGGGATAAGGTAGGGGACTCCAGACTGCCTATTATGTTGCCTACCCTAAGGTTTCCCTGGATCTACCCGCAGCAGAGGATAATGTTGTGTACCCTGCGTGCGCGGTGACCAGGTCTATGGGACTTAAATGTAAGGGCAGCCCTGTGCTTGACAAGGTGGTAAATCCCGAGAACACGAGGAACTTTCCGAGTGGTGAAAGCCAAGTGGACTTTGCGGACACATTCATGGCCCGACTCGATGACGTGGCTGAGGACATTGTGGAGAGCCTGCCACCGCCGCCTACCGAGAGTAGTGAGGAGGTGGAGGAGAACACTGTTGAGCCTCGGCCAATGGCATCTGACCAAGGCCTGGACGCCTCCTTGAGTGAGTTACAGAAAGCTGACCCCAGTCTTGCAGAATGCTATGAAGTAGCCATCTCTAAGGAGGAAATTGTAGATGCAGCAACTGGGTACTACTACAATGATCGGATTTTGATGAGAAAATGGAGACCTCAGAGTGCTCCCTTGTCAAATGAGTTGGAGGTAGTCCACCAGGTTATGTTGCCGACCTGCTATAGAGAGAATGTTTTGTCAGCTGCCCATGATGATCCTATGGGGGGACATCAAGGTATTAATATTACTTATCACAAAATCTGCAAGTATTTTTTTCTGGCCCAAGCTGAAAAGTGATGTGGCAAAATTTTGTAATGCATGTCTTGCTTGTCAACTTGTTGGGAAACCAAACCAGACACCACCTAAAGCTCCTCTAAGGCCTATTGTCGTGCCGGAGGAACCATTTTCTCATGTGGTAATGGACTGTGTTGGTCCAGTACCTAGAACTAAGTATGGTAATATTTACCTAATCATGATGATGTGTATCACGACCCGTTACCCAGAGGCTTTTGCTGTAAGGAACATCCGAGCAAAGACTTGTTGCTCGTATGTTGCAATTTTTTTCCACTTTTGGACTGCCTCGGGTCGTGCAAACTGACAATGGTACTAATTTTAAGTCTGATACTTTTGAACAATTTTGTAAGGACCATGGAATAACTCATAAGATTTCCAGCCCATACCATCCACAGAATCAGGGGCTAATTGAGCGGTTCCATCTAACTCTGAAGCAGATGTTGAAGACATCGTGCGAGAGTTCCCACACCTTCTGGGATGAGAACTTGCCGTATGTTTTGTTTGCTGCTCGAGAGGGGTTACAAAGTTCACTGGGTTGTTCTCCTTTTGAGTTAGTCTTTGGCCATAAAGTTCGTGGACCCTTGCAAATGTTACAGGAGAATCTGTTAGGGAATGTAACGTTAACCGAAGGTTCGGCTTTCTTTGCGCAACACCACCAGAGACTCAAGGACTGCAAGGCGGCTGCACTAAAGTATCTTGGGAAGGCCCAAGAAAATATGAAAGAACGAAACGATGCTAAGGCTAAGTTGCGGGTATTTCAGCCTGGGACCCTGTCCTGGTATTAAAGCCTCGACTAGGGAACACTGTCCCACAAGTACGAAGGCCTCTACATTGTGACAGAAAAGACTGGGGACCTCACGTACAAAGTGAGGCACTCTGACAAGCGTAACCAGGTAATGCTCGTACACTTGAATCGGCTGAAGAAGTTCCAGGGCCCCAGGCCCATTGCACTAATCAATGTTTCCATTTCCAGTGAGGGAGAGGATGATTGTTCTAGGGACCCAACTAATCTTATTCTCAATAATTCTAGTTCTGTGAATGCTGTGGAGGAGGGACTGTCCCATTTGCAGATGGTCCAACGTGAAGAGATGCAGAGACGTTGCTTGACGAATTCTCCAGTCTGTTCGGGGAGGTCCCGACCCAGACTGATGCCATTTACCATGATGTCAAGTTGACGGACTACACCCCCATTCGCCTTCAACCCTATCGAATGACTCCGGAAAAGAAGGCCATCGTACAGAAGGAGGTTGATTTCCTGCTCCAGCATGGCCTCATCCAGCCGAGCCAGGGTTCTTGGTGTTCGCCCTGCCTGTTGGTCCCCAAACCAGACAGCTCCTGGCGATTATGCATCGACTATCGGCAGCTCAACAAGGTGACCATTGTGGATGCCTATGCGCTGCCCGTCCTCGAAGAATGCATTGACGAGATTGGAAACGCCAAGTACGTCTCGAAGTTCGACCTCTCGAGGGGTTATTATCAGATCCCGCTCACTGAACGTGCTAAACAACTAACTGCGTTCATAACACCCGATGGTATCTTTCAGTATCAAGTGTTACCGTTCGGCTTGCGTAATGCCCCTGCCACGTTCCAGAGGCTAATGAACTCTTTGCTCGCTAATGTGCCAAATTGTCGGGCGTATTTAGATGACATTGTGCTCTTTGATAGTAATTGGGCTGACCACATAGCTAGGTTACGCCAGTTGTTAACAGTTTTGAAAAATGCAAATCTAACCTTAAATGCAAAAAAGTGTCATTTTGGCCAAGGCACAATGACGTACCTCGGTTATGAAGTGGGCCAGGGAAAAGTGTTACCTCGACAAGATAAAATCAGTGCCATTCTGGAGTATCCCATGCTAAAGTCTAAAAAGGACATTCAAAGGTTTATCGGTAGTGTGCGTACTATCGACGCTTTTGTCAGAACTTTTCCAGTGTTGCCACTCCTCTCACAGACTTGTTGCGGAAGGCCCTTAAATTTAAGTGGTCATCAGACTGTGCAGAGGCATTTAAAATCTGAAATTGATCTTAGCTTCCGCCCCAGTGCTCGCTAGTGCAAGGTTCGACCGACCGTTTAAAATTCATGTTGACGCATCTGACTCGGGTGCTGATGCAGTGTTGTTGCAAACTGGGGATGATCAAGTGGAACACCCAGTATATTATTACTCTGTGAAATTTGACAAGGCACAACGCAATTATTCAGTGGTAGAAAAAGAGGCGTTGACGCTAGTGTTAACATGTAAAAAGTTTGAAGTCTACCTCACAGGTAATATAGTGGAAGTGTACACGGACCATAACCCACTAGTATTCATGAATCAGATGGAAAAAAATAAATGCATCCTCAGGTGGGCTGGTGGGTACATCCTTAGGTGTACCTACAGGACTTCAATCTTTCCATTATCCACCTACAGAACCGGCTCAACATGATAGCCGATGCTCTGTCCCGGTTGCCTGAGTAACATTCATCTGAGCCACAGGAAGCCATATACCAACTGTCATGCTTTAGTTATTTTTTTTTTTTTTTGTAGGTTCTCCTGTGACATTAAATATTCCGTGTCAAATTTATTTCCCCGTTTTTTTTTGTATGTTTTTTTCAGATTACCTTTGTACTTTTTCTTGCAGAGAAATTGTTGTTTTGATTGATTTTCGTTTTTGGCATAGATTTTCCTTTTTATTCTCTGTATACTCTTACAAAAAAATATGACTACTATTCTAGTAGCCACATTTTTTTTTCTCTGAAGGGGGGAGGAGTGTTACAACCCTGGGTTCCTCAGTTAGAAACCAGAGGTCAAATTGAGCTAAATAAACTACTTTATATTTGACATGTTTGCCGACGTGTCTCTGTTCGTATCTTCCTTGCCAAATGTAGGACAAATCTTGTTGCTCACAAAGCATTCAGACTCTTGAGCTTGTTGTGGAATAAGTATAACATTGTAGTAATTATTAACTATCCTTAGAACGAGTAAAGTAAACAATATTGTACATTGGTGAAGATTTTAATGTGTATAGCTGCACAATCAATTAGGCTCTTCCCGGCACCACAACAACTCGGGAGCCCTGGACGGGACGCTGGATGTGGTCTTGTCTGGCTGGCGTTCGAGGTGTAAACATCTATACTGTGTGGCTCTGCACCTCTCTCCCCTTCCTCTACTATTCTCCCTTACCTATTTCTGTGTCTAGTTTACTAAGATAAGTATTGTGTATTTAATTGTGCCTACTCTGGGATTGTAAGATTTGTGTAGACCTGGGGTAGTATTTGCCAGTGTTTTGGGTACCCTAAGTGTTGTGTTGTGTTAGGGTACCACGTGGGCTCACTACCCCTAAGCTGCCTCAAGCTTCAAGTTCTTCACTAGTAGACTTTACCCTAGCTTGTGTTCAGTGTAAAACCTTGTATCCTGCCTACGTAGACCAAGGCTTTTAATGTAAGATAGTGTGGTAAAGTAATTATTATTATTGTTATTGGTGTGGATGTATATGGGGGGTTGTTAAGGGGTTAATAAATAAGTAAGCTAGTTTTAAAGGAGTATCCATTCTTCCTGTGTAGGAGATCTATCATCTACCTCTAGACTGACAATGTCTTGTAGCCAATTTATAATCACTGGTTATATTTTTATTGGGAGCCGGGCTTATATGATTTCCATTACTAGGGATACCTCTTGTGTCTAACTGCTGCACCTACACCAAATTAATACTAGATTCCCCATAGCAGCCAACTTTTTATAACACCTCTAAACTTTTTCCAGCTTCGTCTTGTGCTTGACAAGGTACGGGCTCCATGCTGGGGCCACATACTCCAGGATTGGTCTTACATATGTGTTGTACAAGGTTCTGAATGATTCCTTACACAGGTTCCTGAAGGCTGTTCTGATGTTAGCCAGCCTCGCATATGCCGCAGACGTAATTCTTTTTATGTGGGCTTCAGGAGACAGGTTTGGTGTGATTTCAACTCCTAGATCTTTCTCTCTGTCCTTTTCATGAAGTAATTCATCTCCCATTCTGTATCCTGTGTCTGGCCTCCTGTTTCCACTGCCTAGTTTCATTACCTTACATTTACTCGGGTTGAACTTTAGTAGCCATTTGTTGGACCATTCATTCAGTCTAAGTCATCTTGTAGCCTCATGCTATCTTCCTCTGTTTTAATCCTCCTCATAATTTTGGCATCGTCCGCAAACATTGAGAGAAATGAATCTATACCCTCCGGGAGATCATTTACATATATCAGAAATAAGATAGGATCGAGTACAGAGCCCTGTGGGACTCCACTGGTGACTTCACGCCAATCTGAGGTCTCGCCCCCTCACCGTAACTCTCTGTTTCCTATTGCTTAGGTACTCCCTTATCCACTGGAGCACCTTACCAGCTACACCTGCCTGTCTCTCCAGCTTATGTACCAGCCTCTAATGCGGTACTGTGTCAAAGGCTTTCCGACAATCCAAGAAAATTCAGTCCGCCCAGCCTTCTCTTTATTGCTTAATCTTTGTCACCTGGTTGTAGAATTCTATTAAGCCAGTCAGGAAAGATTTACCCTCCCTGAACCCATGTTGGCGATTTGTCACGAAGTCCCTTCTCTCCAGATGTGTTACCAGGTTTTTTTCTCACGATCTTCTCCATCACCTTGCATGGTATACAAGTCAAGGACACTGGCCTGTAGTTCAGTGCCTCTTGCCTGTCGCCCTTTTTGTATATTGGGACCACATTCGCCGTCTCCCATATTTCTGGTAGGTCTCCCGTCTCCAGTCACCTACTATACACTATGGAGAGTGGCAAGCAAAGTGCCTCTGCACACTCGTTCAGTACCCACGGCGAGATCCCGTCTGGACCAACAGCCTTTCTAACATCCAGATCCAGCAGGTGTCTCTTGACCTCCTCTCTCATAATTTCGAACCATTCCAAGGCCGCCTAGTTCACTTTCCTTTCTCCTAGCACAGTGACTTCACCTTGTTCTAATGTGAAGACCTCCTGGAACCTCTTGTTGAGTTCTTCACACACCTCTTTGTCATTCTCTGTATACCTGTCCTCGCCTGTTCTAAATCTCAATACCTGTTCTTTCACTGTTGTTTTCCTTCTGATGTGACTGTGGAGTAGCTTTGGTTCGGTCTTGGCTTTGTTTGCTATATCATTTTCATAACTTTTCTTTGCTTCTTTTCTCACCCTGACATACTCATTCCTGGTTCTCTGGTGTCTCTCTCTGCTTTCTGGTGCTCTATTATTCCAGAAGTTCCTCCACGCCCTTTTGTTCAGTTTCTTTGCTTCCATACATGCCCTATTCTACCATGGATTCTTCTTTTGCTTCTCGGATTTTCCCTTTGGGCCGAGATAAACCTGTTTACTGCCTCCTGACACTTTTGGGTAACATAGTCCATCATATCTTGTACAGACTTTGCTCTGAGGTCTGTGTCCCAAGGTATTTCCCTTAGGAAACTTCTCATCTCCTCATAATTCCCCTTGCGGTATGCCAGCCTTTTGTTTCCTAGTTCTTTTTTGGGGGGAGATAATAACCTAGCTCTACCAGGTACTCAAAGTTCAATACGCTGTGATCACTCATTCCCAAGGGTGCTTCCATCTTAACTTCCCTTATACCCACTCATTTAGGGTAAATATCAAATCAAGCATTGCTGGTTCATCTTCTCTCATTCGTGTTGGTTCCTTGATGTGCTGGCTTAGAAAGTTTCTTGTTGCCACGTCCAGCAGCTTAGCTCTCCATGTTCTGGTCCTCCATGTGGGTCTCTGTTCTCCCAATCTATCTTCCCATGGTTGAAGTCTTCCATGATTAGTAGTCCAGATCCATTCCTGCTAGCAACAGAAGCTGCTCTCTCTATTATGTTAATGGTGGCCGTGTTGTTTCTATCATATTCCTGTCTGGGTCTTCTGTCATTTGGTGGTGGATTATATATGACTACGACTATAATTTTGTCCTCCAGTTGTTATTGTGCCTGTTATGTAGTCACTGAAACCTTCACAGCCCTGAATAAACCATCTCCTCAAAAATCCAGCCTTTTCTTACCAGCAGAGTACACCACCACCACCTCTTCCTTCCTCTCTTCCATCACATAAACATAACATAATAGTCCTGAGGGAACACTGCATTTGTTATGGTTTCGTTAGCTTGTTTCAGTGAGAGCTATTATGTCTGGGTTTTTTCTCTAGTACCCATTCTCAAGTTCATTTGCTTTATTGTAATTCCATCTATGTTAGTGAGCCTTGAGGCTCACTTTCTTCTGTTCCTTCTCAAATCACCTCCTTGGTGAGTGTTCTGCTGGTGGGGGAAGCTGTTTCATGGGCGAGAGAATTTGTGAGGTGGATAACAGGGTCTCAGAGGATACTGGGAGGATGAGGGGTGTGGGGTCAAGTGAAGGGGAGGGACAGGGAGAGTATGTGTTGAGGTGAAAGGGGAGGGAGGACAAGAAGGAAAAGGAGGGAGGAGGATGTGGCGGGAGGAGGAGAGAGGTAGAAGGGTGGGGATTGGGTGTTGGGGAGGGAAATTTGGCTGAGCATTTGAGTGGGGGCAGGGAGGGTTTGGGGTAGGGGGGTGTTTCTATACAGAGGAGGGTGGTGGGGTTGCCCTCCCCGCTGATGTTGTTGGGTAGCTGGTTGTTGGTTCCCCCTTGCCTCTGGAGAAGTTGTGTTGGGAGTTGTGATTTCCTAGTTTTCCCCTCTCGCCCTGCGCTTCTTCCTTGCTTCTGTCACCATGGCTCTCTCCTTCCTCGTCATGTTCCTCTGGAGGAATACATTTTGGAATTCTCCCACATATTGTGGTGTGTGTGTGTGTACTCACCTATTTGTGCTTGCGGGGGTTGAGCTTTGGCTCTTTGGTCCCACCTCTCAACTGTCAATCAACTGGTGTACAGATTCCTGAGCCTACTGGGCATCATATCATATCTACATTTGAAACTGTGTATGGAGTCAGCCTCCACCACATCACTGCCTAATGCATTCCATCCGTTAACTACTCTGACACTGAAAAAATTCCTTCTAACATCCCTGTGGCTCATGTGGGTACTCAGTTTCCACCTGTCCCCTTGTTCGCATACCACCAGTGTTGAATAGTTTATCCTTGTTTACCCCGGTCGATTTCCCTGAGGATTTTGTAGGTTGTGATCATGTCTCTCCTTACTCTTCTGTCTTCCAGTGTCATAAGGTGCATTTCCCGCAGCCTTTCCTCGTAACTCATGCCTCTTAGTTCTGGGACTAGTCTAGTGGCCTACCTTTGGACTTTTTCCAGCTTCGTCTTGTGCTTGACAAGGTACGGGCTCCATGCACGGGCCGCATACTCCAGGATTCGTCTTACATATGTGGTGTACAAGATTCTGAATGATTCCTTACACAGGTTCCTGAAGGCTGTTCTGATGTTAGCCAGCCTCGCATATGCCGCAGACGTTATTCTTTTTATGTGGGCTTCAGGAGACAGGTTTGGTGTGATATCAACTCCTTGATTCTTCTCTCTGTCCGTTTCATTAAGTACTTCATTCTGTATCCTGTGTCTGGCCTCCTGCTTCCACTGCCTAGTTTCATTACTGTACTTTGCATTTACTCGGGTTGAACTTCAACCGCCATTTGTTGGACCATTCACTCAGTCTGTCTAGGTCATCTTGTAGCCTTCTACTATCATCTTCTGTTTCAATCTTCCTCATAATTTTTGCATCATCAGCAAACATTGAGAGAAACGAGTCCATACCCTCTGGGAGATCATTTACATGTATCAAAAACAGTATAGGTCCAAGGACGCACCCCTGCGGGACTCCACTTGTAACGTCTCGCCAATCTGAGACCTCACCCCTCACACTGACTCGTTGTCTCCTATTGCTTAGGTACTCCTTTATCCAATGGAGTACCTTCCCTTTCACTCCAGCCTGCATCTCCAGCTTTTTCACTAGCCTCTTGTGTGGTACTGTATCAAAGGCTTTCTGACAATCCAAAATATATGCAGTCTGCCCACCCTTCTCTTTCTTGCCTGATTTTTGTTGCCTGGTCAACAAAGTAACCCTGTGAGGCAGGACCTGCCATCCCTGAACCCATGTTGATGCTGTGTTACAAAGTTCTTTCGCTCCAGATGTTCCACTAGCTTTCTTCGCACAATCTTCTCCTCAGCTTGCATGGTATGCAGGTTAGGGACACTGGCCTGTAGTTCAGTGTCTCCTGTCTATCCCCTTTCTTGTATATCGGACTACATTAACTGCTTCCAAATTTCTGGCAGTTCCCCTGTTGCCAGTGATTTGTTATACACTATGGAGAATGGCAGGCACAGTTTCTCTTGCTCCCTTCCTTTAGTATCCAAGAGGAGATTCCATCTGGCCTATAGCCCTTTGTACACATCCAACTCTAGTAAACACTTCACTACTTCCCCGCTGGTAATCTCAAACTTTTCCAGTGGTTTCCTGGTTAACTATTCCCTCTCTTACCTCTGGGATTTCTCCTTGCTCTAAGGTGAAGACCTCTTGGAATTTCTTGTTGAGTTCCTATTACACTTCCTTGTCGTTTGTAGTGCTTCCTTCTGCCCCTATCCTTAATTTCATAACCTGTTCCTTTAACTGTTGTTTTTCTCCTGATGTGGCTATGCCTTTCCAGCCATCGGATGTTTACAGCAATAACTCCGGTCCCATTTCCCTATCATACCTGGTTTTAGAATTATGAATAGTATATTTCTTCCACAACC
>WNGS01132208.1:85285-97548 GCA_020271785.1 Procambarus virginalis
CCCTTGCCCAGGGTGCGCACACGGTTCTTGATGTTCTCACTGGAGAACCACTTCATGACCACTGTAATATTGGGTGTTTTAGCCGGTTCTACTCTCTAGAGTCTTCTCCCAGAATGTGTTGTGTTGAGTGAGGCACTTATGGGAGTATGGACGCGCTCCCAGGTTCTCTCTCACAACTTGCAATTTCACCCATTTATTGCACATCGTTGAGCGTGTAAACTGCAGCAGCAGCAGCATGCAACCCCTCACAGCTGCAGCACTCGGCGGCTCTTCCCCCCCCAAGCAAGCTTACTGGTCACGGGCTGCTGATGTGCAGCTTACCCCAGCATGACGTGCCAGCTTGTCAGTGTGGCACTGTGCGCCACTCCCCCGCCCTCAGCTTCACAAGGGCCACACTGGGCTGACCTTCCACAGTTGCATGAAATCAATCTATGACTTGAATAATAATATCTTTTCATGCACTTGGATCATTGAAGATTGGATGTTGAGCCTCATGAGCAAGACACCTGTTGTGGCCCCACCCACACACCATGGATGCCCACAAGATGGAAGGATCTTAGAAGTACCAAACTGCTGCCTAACTGAAACCTTTGAAACAATCCCATTAAAGTTTCTGCAGGTATTGAAACCGCTTCATCCAACGGTCGAATGAAACATGGAACTTCAAAGATCCAAGTGAATGAAATGTCTGCCTACCACTTTTGTGGATATATATATATCTATATAATGTCATACCTAGTAGCCCGAATGCCCTTCTCGTCCTACTATGCAAGGCTCGATTTGCCTAATAAGCCAGTTTTCCGAATTTATATAGTTTTCGAGTTTTTTTCTTATGAATGATAAAACTATCGCTATTTCATTATGTATGATTTAAGTTCTTTTCATTTTGAGGTAAAACTAACGTAGATATAAACCTAACCCTAACCAACCCTACCTAACCTAAAAAACCCTAACCTAACCCTAACCTAATAACTAGTCAGTAATTCATGTTCTTAACATAATATAATAATAAAATTTTAGATAAACTAATTAGAAACAACTTTATTGAAATAACGAAAATCACTCGGCCTAGTAGGCAAATCGAGCCTTGCATAGTTGTCCGTGAAGTGCGTTCTGGCTACTAGAGTACGACATAGCTATATATATATATATATATATTCTATATATATATATATATATATATATATATATATATAATAGATATATATATGTCGTACCTAGTAGCCAGAACTCACTTTTTGGCCTACTATGCAAGGCCCGATTTGCCCCATTAAGCCAAGTTTTCATGAATTAATATATTTCTCTAATTTTTTCTTATGAATGATAAAGCTACCCATTTCATTATAGTATGAGGTCAATGTTTTTTTTATTGGAGTTAAATTAACGTAGATATAGACCAGAACCTAACCACCCTACCTAACCTAACCTAACCTATCTTATAGGTAGGTTAGTTAAGTTAGGTAGCCGAAAATGTTAGGTTAGGTTAGGTTAGGTAGGTTAGGTAGTCAAAAAAACAATTAATTCATGAAAACTTGGCCTATTAGGCAAATCGGGCCTTGCATAGTAGGCTGACAAGTGCGTTCTGGCTACTAGGTACGACATATATATATATATATATATATAATATATATATAATATATATATATATATATATATATATATATATATGCATGTTAATTCTTATTTTGCATGATTCTAATTGATATGTGTAGTTTACGATGTTCTCAGCCTGTGTTCTACTTGGTAGTTAAGGTGGGAGATAATGACCCGCCTGATCTGTCAACAGGGCCATAGTTCACCGCGGAGTGTACCAAGCTGACAACGCCAAGCCCAGGTACGTCACCACCCACGGTCACCCACCCAGGTACGTCACCACCCACGGTCACCCACCCAGGTACGTCACCACCCACGGTCACCCACCCAGGTACGTCCCCGCCCACGGTCACACACCCAGGTACGTCCCCACCCACGGTCACACACCCAGGTACGTCCCCACCCACGGTCACACACCCAGGTACGTCCCCACCCACGGTCACACACCCAGGTACGTCCCCACCCACGGTCACACACCCAGGTACGTCCCCACCCACGGTCACCCACCCAGGTACGTCCCCGCCCACGTCCACCCACCCAGGTACGTCCCCCCACAGTCACCCACCCAGGTACGTCCCCACCCACAGTCACCCACCCAGGTACGTCCCCACCCACAGTCACCCACCCAGGTACGTCACCACCCACGGTCACCCACCCAGGTACGTCCCCACCCACGGTCACACACCCAGGTACGTCCCCACCCACGGTCATACACCCAGGTACGTCCCCGCCCACGGTCACACACCCAGGTACGTCCCCGCCCACAGTCACACTCCCAGGTACGTTAATTGAAATGCTGACTGAGGTACAGGTGACAGGAAGACTGAGGTACAGGTGACAGGAAGACTGAGGTACAGGTGACAGGAAGACTGAGGTACAGGTGACAGGAAGAACAATGGGCCAGAGAGGACAATCTTGAGGTTATCTTGAGATGATTTCGGGGCTTTAGTGTCCCCGCGGCCCGGTCCTCGACCAGGCCTCCACCCCCAGGAAGCAGCCCGTGACAGCTGACTAACACCCAGGTACCTATTTTACTGCTAGGTAACAGGGGCATAGGGTGAAAGAAACTCTGCCCATTGTTTCTCGCCGGCGCCTGGGATCGAACCCAGGACCACAGGATCACAAGTCCAGCGTGCTGTCCGCTCGGCCGACCGGCTCCCTGTACACAAGGGACAATAGCACACACACAGTAGCTTAAATTAGCATATTAAAAGCACTACAATCATCTTCTGGTGGTTGATGGCTTAATAAATCACTGAACTATATGTTTAACAGGTCTCCAACCCTGTCCATGGAGGACAGCGGAAAATGTATATATGCTGGTTAGCATTGTAAATGTCCGGCCAAGTCTGTGGTAGACAATAATATATGTTTAAAAATGGATATACACAGCATCTAGTTGGTGGGGGGGGGGAGGGGTAGTTGGTAGCACACCTGTTGTGCCCTATGCAGGTGTAACGCCTGGGGGTGGGGGGGGGTGGGGGTGGTGACAGAGGGCCTTCAACACGCACGGATCAACAGGTGAGAATATCTTCTTTATTTTCTAATAAAAATGATTAATAACGCTTTACTTTACAAACTTATTCAACAAACTGGACCAGATTCACGAAGCAGTTACGCAAGCAATTACGAGCCGGTACATCCTTTCTCAATCTTTGGCGGCTTTATTTACAATTATTAAACAGATAATGAGCTCCGAAGCACCAGGAGGCTGTTTATAACAATAACAACAGTTGATTGGCAAGTTTTCATACATGTAAACTGTTTAATAAATGTAACCAAAGGTGTCAAAGATTGAGGAAAGATGTCCACGTTCGTAAGTACTTGGGTAACTGCTTCGTGAACCTGGCGCCAGGCCTTTACCAGTACTGACAACGAACCTTATAACAACTTGTTATACCCGCTTGTGTTTACAACCACCCGTCAGTACCCGCTTGTGTTTACAACCACCCGTCAGTACCCGCTCATGTGGCACTGTAACACTGCCACTATTATGTGATTGTACCTGCAGCAACACACAACTGTACCAGCAGCAGCAACACACAACTGTACCAGCAGCAGCAACACACAACTGTACCAGCAGCAACACACAACTGTACCAGCAGCAGCAACACACAACTGTACCAGCAGCAACACACAACTGTACCAGCAGCAGCAACACACAACTGTACCAGCAGCAGCAACACACAACTGTACCAGCAGCAACACACAACTGTACCAGCAGCAACAACACACAACTGTACCAGCAGCAACAACACACAACTGTACCTGCAGCAAACACACAACTGTACCAGCAGCAACACACAACTGTACCAGCAGCAGCAACACACAACTGTACCAGCAGCAACACACAACTGTACCAGCAGCAGCAACACACCAACTGTACCAGCAGCAACACACAACTGTACCAGCAGCAACAACACACAACTGTACCAGCAACAACACACAACTGTACCAGCAACACACACAACTGTACCAGCAGCAACAACACACAACTGTACCAGCAGCAGCAACACACAACTGTACCAGCAGCAACAACACACAACTGTACCAGCAACAACAACACACACTGTACCAGCCAACCACAACTGTACCAGCAGCAGCACACACAACTGTACCAGCAGCAACAACACACAACTGTACCAGCAACAACAACACACAACTGTACCAGCAACAACACACAACTGTACCAGCAGCAACAACACACAACTGTACCAGCAGCAACAACACACAACTGTACCAGCAGCAACACACAACTGTACCAGCACAACAACACACAACTGTACCAGCAACAACACACAACTGTACCAGCAGCAACAACACACAACTGTACCAGCAACAACAACACACAACTGTACCAGCAACAACACACAACTGTACCAGCAGCAACAACACACAACTGTACCAGCAACAACAACACACAACTGTACCAGCAGCAACACACACACTGTACCAGCAGCAACAACACACAACTGTACCAGCAGCAACACACAACTGTACCAGCAACAACACACAACTGTACCAGCAGCAGCAACACACAACTGTACCTGCAGCAACAACACACAACTGTACCAGCAACAACACACAACTGTACCAGCAGCAACAACACACAACTGTACCAGCAGCAACAACACACAACTGTACCAGCAACAACAACACACAACTGTACCAGCACACAACACACAACTGTACCAGCAGCAACAACACACAACTGTACCAGCAACACAACACACACAACTGTACCAGCAGCAGCAACACACAACTGTACCAGCAGCAACAACACACAACTGTACCAGCAGCAACAACACACAACTGTACCAGCAACAACACACAACTGTACCAGCAGCAGCAACACACAACTGTACCTGCAGCAACAACACACAACTGTACCAGCAACAACACACAACTGTACCAGCAGCAACAACACACAACTGTACCAGCAGCAACAACACACAACTGTACCAGCAGCAACAACACACAACTGTACCAGCAGCAACAACACAACTGTACCAGCAGCAACAACACACAACTGTACCAGCAACAACACACAACTGTACCAGCAGCAGCAACACACAACTGTACCAGCAGCAACAACACACAACTGTACCAGCAGCAGCAACACACAACTGTACCAGCAGCAACAACACACAACTGTACCAGCCAACAACACACAACTGTACCAGCAGCAACACACAACTGTACCTGCAGCAGCAACACACAACTGTACCAGCAGCAACAACACACAACTGTACCTGCAGCAACACACAACTGTACCTGCAGCAACAACACACAACTGTACAAGCACACACAACTGTACCAGCAGCAACAACACAAACTGTACCAGCAGCAACAACACACAACTGTACCAGCAGCAACACACAACTGTACCTGCAGCAACAACACACAACTGTACCTGCAGCAACAACACACAACTGTACCAGCAGCAACAACACACAACTGTACCTGCAGCAACAACACACAACTGTACCAGCAGCAACAACACACAACTGTACCTGCAGCAGCAACACACAACTGTACCAGCAGCAGCAACACACAACTGTACCAGCAGCAACAACACACAACTGTACCAGCAGCAACAACACACAACTGTACCAGCAGCAACAACACACAACTGTACCTGCAGCAGCAACACACAACTGTACCAGCAGCAACACACAACTGTACCAGCAGCAACACACAACTGTACCAGCAGCAACAACACACAACTGTACCAGCAGCAACAACACACAACTGTACCTGCAGCAACAACACACAACTGTACCTGCAGCAACAACACACAACTGTACCTGCAGCAACAACACACAACTGTACCAGCAGCAACAACACACAACTGTACCAGCAGCAACAACACACAACTGTACCTGCAGCAACAACACACAACTGTACCAGCAGCAACAACACACAACTGTACCAGCAGCAACAACACACAACTGTACCAGCAGCAACAACACACAACTGTACCAGCAACAACACACAACTGTACCAGCAGCAACAACACACAACTGTACCAGCAGCAACAACACACAACTGTACCGCAGCAGCAACACACAACTGTACCAGCAGCAACAACACACAACTGTACCAGCAGCAACAACACACAACTGTACCAGCAACAACACACAACTGTACCAGCAGCAGCAACACACAACTGTACCTGCAGCAACAACACACAACTGTACCAGCAACAACACACAACTGTACCAGCAGCAACAACACACAACTGTACCAGCAGCAACAACACACAACTGTACCAGCAGCAACAACACACAACTGTACCAGCAGCAACACACAACTGTACCAGCAGCAACAACACACAACTGTACCAGCAACAACACACAACTGTACCAGCAGCAGCAACACACAACTGTACCAGCAGCAACAACACACAACTGTACCAGCAGCAGCAACACACAACTGTACCAGCAGCAACAACACACAACTGTACCAGCAGCAACAACACACAACTGTACCAGCAGCAACACACAACTGTACCTGCAGCAGCAACACACAACTGTACCAGCAGCAACACACACAACTGTACCTGCAGCAACACACACTGTACCTGCAGCAGCAACACACAACTGTACCAGCAGCAACAACACACAACTGTACCAGCAGCAACAACACACAACTGTACCAGCAGCAACACACAACTGTACCTGCAGCAACAACACACAACTGTACCTGCAGCAACAACACACAACTGTACCAGCAGCAGCAACACACAACTGTACCTGCAGCAACAACACACAACTGTACCAGCAGCAACAACACACAACTGTACCTGCAGCAGCAACACACAACTGTACCAGCAGCAGCAACACACAACTGTACCAGCAGCAACAACACACAACTGTACCAGCAGCAACAACACACAACTGTACCAGCAGCAACAACACAAACTGTACCTGCAGCAGCAACACACAACTGTACCAGCAGCAACACACAACTGTACCAGCAGCAACACACAACTGTACCAGCAGCAACAACACACAACTGTACCAGCAGCAACAACACACAACTGTACCAGCAGCAACACACAACTGTACCAGCAGCAACAACACACAACTGTACCTGCAGCAACAACACACAACTGTACCAGCAGCAACAACACACAACTGTACCAGCAGCAACAACACACAACTGTACCTGCAGCAACAACACACAACTGTACCTGCAGCAGCAACACACAACTGTACCAGCAGCAACAACACACAACTGTACCAGCAGCAACACACAACTGTACCAGCAGCAACAACACACAACTGTACCAGCAGCAGCAACACACAACTGTACCAGCAGCAACAACACACAACTGTACCTGCAGCAACAACACACAACTGTACCTGCAGCAACAACACACAACTGTACCAGCAGCAACAACACACAACTGTACCTGCAGCAACAACACACAACTGTACCAGCAGCAACAACACACAACTGTACCAGCAGCAACAACACACAACTGTACCAGCAGCAACAACACACAACTGTACCAGCAGCAACAACACACAACTGTACCAGCAGCAACAACACACAACTGTACCAGCAGCAACAACACACAACTGTACCAGCAACAACACACAACTGTACCTGCAGCAACAACACACAACTGTACCTGCAGCAACAACACACAACTGTACCAGCAGCAACAACACACAACTGTACCAGCAGCAGCAACACACAACTGTACCAGCAGCAGCAACACACAACTGTACCTGCAGCAACAACACACAACTGTACCAGCAGCAACAACACACACTGTACCTGCAGCAACAACACACAACTGTACCAGCAGCAACAACACACAACTGTACCAGCAGCAACAACACACAACTGTACCAGCAACAACACACAACTGTACCAGCAGCAACAACACACAACTGTACCTGCAGCAACAACACACAACTGTACCAGCAGCAACAACACACAACTGTACCAGCAGCAACAACACACAACTGTACCAGCAGCAGCACACAACTGTACCTGCAGCAACAACACACAACTGTACCAGCAGCAACAACACACAACTGTACCAGCAACAACACACAACTGTACCTGCAGCAACAACACACAACTGTACCAGCAGCAACAACACACAACTGTACCTGCAGCAACAACACACAACTGTACCTGCAGCAACCACACAACTGTACCTGCAGCAACAACACACAACTGTACCAGCAGCAACACACACAACTGTACCTGCAGCAGCAACACACAACTGTACCAGCAGCAACAACACACAACTGTACCTGCAGCAACAACACACAACTGTACCAGCAGCAACAACACACAACTGTACCTGCAGCAACAACACACAACTGTACCTGCAGCAACAACACACAACTGTACCTGCAGCAACAACACACAACTGTACCAGCAGCAACAACACACAACTGTACCAGCAGCAACACACAACTGTACCAGCAGCAACAACACACAACTGTACCAGCAGCAACAACACACAACTGTACCTGCAGCAACAACACACAACTGTACCAGCAGCAACAACACACAACTGTACCAGCAGCAACAACACACAACTGTACCAGCAGCAACAACACACAACTGTACCAGCAGCAACACACAACTGTACCAGCAGCAACACACAACTGTACCAGCAGCAGCAACACACAACTGTACCAGCAGCAACACACACCTGTACCAGCAGCAACACACAACTGTACCAGCAGCAACACACAACTGTACCTGCAGCAACAACACACAACTGTACCAGCAGCAACACACAACTGTACCAGCAGCAACACACAACTGTACCAGCAGCAACAACACACAACTGTACAAGCAGCAACACACAACTGTACCAGCAGCAAACACCAACTGTACCAGCAGCAGCAACACACAACTGTACCAGCAGCAACACACAACTGTACCAGCAGCAACACACAACTGTACCAGCAGCAACAACACACAACTGTACCAGCAGCAACACACAACTGTACCAGCAGCAACACACAACTGTACCTGCAGCAGCAACACACAACTGTACCAGCAGCAACAACACACAACTGTACCAGCAGCAACAACACACAACTGTACCAGCAGCAACAACACACAACTGTACCAGCAGCAACAACACACAACTGTACCAGCAGCAACAACACACAACTGTACCAGCAGCAACAACACACAACTGTACCTGCAGCAACACACAACTGTACCAGCAGCAGCAACACACAACTGTACCTGCAGCAACACACAACTGTACCAGCAGCAACACACAACTGTACCAGCAGCAACACACAAATGTACCAGCAGCAGCAACACACAACTGTACCTGCAGCAACACACAACTGTACCAGCAGCAACAACACACAACTGTACCAGCAGCAACAACACACAACTGTACCAGCAGCAACACACAACTGTACCAGCAGCAACAACACACAACTGTACCTGCAGCAACAACACACAACTGTACCAGCAACAACACACAACTGTACCAGCAACAACACACAACTGTACCAGCAACAACACACAACTGTACCTGCAGCAACAACACACAACTGTACCTGCAGCAACAACACACAACTGTACCAGCAGCAACAACACACAACTGTACCAGCAGCAACAACACACAACTGTACCAGCAACAACACACACTGTACCAGCAGCAACAACACACAACTGTACCTGCAGCAACAACACACAACTGTACCAGCAGCAACAACACACAACTGTACCAGCAGCAACAACACACAACTGTACCAGCAGCAACAACACACAACTGTACCTGCAGCAACAACACACAACTGTACCAGCAGCAACAACACACAACTGTACCAGCAGCAACAACACACAACTGTACCAGCAGCAACAACACACAACTGTACCAGCAGCAACACACAACTGTACCTGCAGCAACAACACACAACTGTACCTGCAGCAACAACACACAACTGTACCAGCAGCACAACACACAACTGTACCAGCAGCAACAACACACAACTGTACCTGCAGCAACAACACACAACTGTACCAGCAGCAACAACACACAACTGTACCTGCAGCAACACACACAACTGTACCTGCAGCAACAACACACAACTGTACCAGCAGCAACAACACACAACTGTACCAGCAACAACACACAACTGTACCAGCAGCAACAACACACAACTGTACCAGCAGCAACAACACACAACTGTACCTGCAGCAACAACACACAACTGTACCTGCAGCAACACACAACTGTACCAGCAGCAACAACACACAACTGTACCTGCAGCAGCAACACACAACTGTACCAGCAGCAACACACACAACTGTACCTGCAGCAGCAACACACAACTGTACCTGCAGCAACAACACACAACTGTACCTGCAGCAACAACACACAACTGTACCAGCAGCACAACACACAACTGTACCTGCAGCAACAACACACAACTGTACCTGCAGCAACACACAACTGTACCAGCAGCAACAACACACAACTGTACCAGCAGCAGCAACACACAACTGTACCAGCAGCAACAACACACAACTGTACCTGCAGCAGCAACACACAACTGTACCAGCAGCAACAACACACAACTGTACCTGCAGCAGCAACACACAACTGTACCAGCAGCAACAACACACAACTGTACCAGCAGCAACACACAACTGTACCTGCAGCAACAACACACAACTGTACCTGCAGCAACAACACACAACTGTACCTGCAGCAACAACACACAACTGTACCAGCACAACAACACACAACTGTACCTGCAGCACAACACACAACTGTACCTGCAGCAACAACACACAACTGTACCAGCAGCAACAACACACAACTGTACCAGCAGCAACACACAACTGTACCAGCAGCAACAACACACAACTGTACCAGCAGCAACAACACACAACTGTACCTGCAGCAACAACACACAACTGTACCAGCAGCAACAACACACAACTGTACCAGCAGCAACAACACACAACTGTACCAGCAGCAACAACACACAACTGTACCAGCAGCAACAACACACAACTGTACCTGCAGCAACAACACACAACTGTACCAGCAGCAACAACACACAACTGTACCAGCAGCAACAACACACAACTGTACCAGCAGCAACAACACACAACTGTACCTGCAGCAGCAACACACAACTGTACCAGCAGCAACAACACACAACTGTACCAGCAGCAACAACACACAACTGTACCTGCAGCAACAACACACAACTGTACCTGCAGCAGCAACACACAACTGTACCAGCAGCAACAACACACAACTGTACCAGCAGCAACAACACACAACTGTACCAGCAGCAACAACACACAACTGTACCAGCAGCAACACACAACTGTACCAGCCACAACACACAACTGTACCAGCAGCAACAACACACAACTGTACCAGCAGCAACAACACACAACTGTACCTGCAGCAGCAACACACAACTGTACCAGCAGCAACACACACAACTGTACCTGCAGCAACAACACACAACTGTACCAGCAGCAACAACACACAACTGTACCTGCAGCAACACACACAACTGTACCAGCAGCAACAACACACAACTGTACCTGCAGCAGCAACACACAACTGTACCAGCAGCAACAACACACAACTGTACCTGCAGCAACAACACACAACTGTACCTGCAGCAACAACACACAACTGTACCAGCAGCAACAACACACAACTGTACCTGCAGCAACAACACACAACTGTACCTGCAGCAACAACACACAACTGTACCAGCAGCAACACACAACTGTACCAGCAGCAACAACACACAACTGTACCAGCAGCAACAACACACAACTGTACCAGCAGCAACAACACACAACTGTACCAGCAGCAACAACACACAACTGTACCTGCAGCAACAACACACAACTGTACCAGCAGCAACAACACACAACTGTACCAGCAGCAACACACAACTGTACCAGCAGCAACACACAACTGTACCAGCAGCAACAACACACAACTGTACCAGCAGCAACACACAACTGTACCAGCAGCAACACACAACTGTACCAGCAGCAGCAACACACAACTGTACCTGCAGCAACACACACAACTGTACCTGCAGCAACAACACACAACTGTACCAGCAGCAACAACACACAACTGTACCTGCAGCAACAACACACAACTGTACCAGCAGCAACACACA
>WNGS01132220.1:48557-59810 GCA_020271785.1 Procambarus virginalis
GATGGGGTTCTGGGAGTTGTACTACTCCCCAAGCCCGGCCCGAGGCCAGGCTTGACTTGTGAGAGTTTGGTCCACCAGGCTGTTGCTTGGAGCGGCCCCCAGGCCCACATACCCACCACAGCCCCGTTGGTCCGGCACTCCGGACCAACTATCATCAGGATGACAATTTAGATGTCAGCATGCTGACCCTCACGCTGTGATTATCTCACCTCCGTCATGCTAACCACGCAACGTAGCCTCCTGTATAGATTTGTGTAACTATGCCCACCAAACACACACCGAAACTACGACGTTGGTGCAACGTTCGAACAAATTTTAGCACTTCCTAACCAGTTATAACAACCAATGTAGCAAGTTGTAACAACGTTCAAATACGTCATAAACACGTTAAGCCAAGATGTAACAACTTTATTACAAGTTGTAACAAGCGGAAAATAGAGACAGTTTCTGTTTGTGTTTCCAGGGTGTGGACAATCGTACATACATAGATCTAATGGACAATTATATAGTAGAATTTGGTACTATTCACTTTATAGTTCGAGAAAAAGCAAAGCGAAAAACCAATCTTAACTATTCCTAGGCCTATTATAGTACATATATATACTATATTTAGTCCTCAGAGACGTGTATTAAGTCTAGGAAGGTTAGGTTAGTGTTTTTTTCTTTGCAACGTCAGTAAAAAAAAATCTGTTTGTCCAGATTCAACAGTACCGATTTCTACTTTCTAATGGCCTTTTTCGTCAATATAATGTGCGCTGGTTCACATCGTATGTTTGGGGAGTATAAGTACTACCTGAACAGGTGGGATGGACTAAACACACACACACGCACGCGCCCACACACACACACACACACACACACACACACACACACACACACACACACACACACACACACACACACACACACACACACACACACACAGGTGGAAACTGAGTGCCCAAATGAGCCACAGAGATATTAGAAAGAAATTTTTTAGTGTCAGAGTGGTTGCCAAATGGAATGCATTAGGAAGTGATGTGGTGGAGGCTGACTCCATACACAGCTTCAAGTGTAGATATGATAGAGCCCAGTAGGCTCAGGAACCTGTACACCAGTTGATTGACAGTTGAGAGGCGGGACCAAAGAGCCAAAGCTCAACCCCCGCAAGCACAATTAGGTGAGTACAATTAGGTGAGTACACACACAAGGAAGCACCCCACACATAAGGGTCAACATGGAGCCAGCCAGCAGATTGCTCCCCAACACATCATTGTACCCCCCCCCCCTTGAGGATATAATGTATAAACTGCCAGCAAGAAGGTGAGGAGGAGGAGGAGGACCTGACCCATAATTACCAGCGACCATCATCATGAGGCTTGACATGACACGCTGGTATAATGAGGCAGGTGCCTCTATAATGCAGCCTGACTCATTATACCGGCTCTAGGCTCGTATAATGAGTTCCTCCTGCGTTACGAGTGGTGCCTTATACTCCCAGGGTAGGTGTTGAAGGTGTTTAAGTGGCCGCATGTATTCACTTTATATATATATATATATATATATATATATATATATATATATATATATATATATATATATATATATATATATATATATATATATATATATATATTTGGCGGATTGTATGTATGTATATTTTAATGTATCAGAATATATGTATGCATCCAGTTATGTATGTCTGGAGCTATTTTATGTGAATCGAGAAATATTATATGTCTAGATATATTTTATATATTTCTAGAGATATTGTATGTATTTCTATATATATTTTATATATTTCTAGAGATATTGTATATATTTCTATATATATTTTATATATTTCTAGAGATATTGTATGTATTTCTAGAGATATTTTAAGTTTTTCTAGACATATCCTCTCGCCTCCATCTTCGTGTTCATGATCTCTGTGCTTCCTTCCTCTAGGAAAGGTCACATCTTAAACACCAACACTAAAGACTTACGCCATTACCCCGAGGCTGAGTGAGAAGTGTATGCGGGGAGCAATTTACGCAACCGTTAGGCCGCCACTAAAAGGTCTAATTATACGTAGTGAAGGTCATTAGTTTTGTCTCTTAACAGTTACTTGGCCCGTCGATAATGGCGTAACCGTGGCTTGAGAGGGTGAATGGTCTGGTGTTTGTCAGTATTTATGGTTTCAGAACTAAGAGGTATGAGTTATGTGGAAAGGCTGCGTGAACTGCACCTCACGTCGCTGGAAGACAGAAGAGTGAGGGGAGACATGATCGCTACATACAATATTCTTAGGAGAAATGACAGGGTAGATAAGTATGGATTATTTAACACGGGTGGTACGCGCACAACGGGACACAGGTGGAAGCTGAGTATCCAAATGAGCCACAGAGACATTAGAAAGAACTTTGTCATTGTCGGACTAGTTAGTAAATGGAATGCATTAGGCAGTGATGTGGTAGAGGCTGACTCCATACACAGTTTCAAATGTAGATATGATAGAGCCCAGTAGGCTCAGGAATCTGTACACCAGTTGATTGACGGTTGAGAGGCGGGACCAAAGAGCCGAAGCTCAACCCCCGCAAGCACAACTAGGTGAGTAGTATACTTCTGGAACTGTAAAACAATAACCACTTAATCACCACGTACAAAATACTAACAGAAATCCACCAAATTCCTGAAACCAGCAAGTTCACGAACAATAGAACACAGATTCAAACTAAGGAAACTAAGCTGCCGACAAAATATTAGAAAGTTTTCTTTTGCAGAGTGGTAGACGGTTGAAACAAGTTAAGTGAAAAGGTGGTGGAGGCCAAAACCGTCTGTATTTGCAAAGATTTATTCGACAAAGAGTAATGGGAAGACAGGACACCACGAGCGTAGCTCTCATCCTGTAACTACACTAGGGTAATTACACTTAGGTAATTACATACACACACACAGAATGTGTGTGTGTGTATGTGTGTATATGAGAGTCCCATGTAATCGTCTGTAGTCGCATGTAATCTATAGTCCTATATTACCCTGAAGTCCTATAGCCTATAGTCCTATGTACTCTACAGTCACATATAGTCTCTATAGTTCTGTGTAGCCTGCAACCCTATTAATTCTACAGTCCTGTATAGTCTGCAGGACACAAGATTTTGCAGTCCCCTTGCAACCTGCAGTCAGCTGTAGCTCCAAGTCCTGTGTAGTCTTAGATCTTATATAATCTACAGGTCACTGTAGTCTACAGTCAGGTGTATATAGCTTACAGTCCTATATAGTCTATCACCCACCAGGGTTGTGTCAGTGTAGACTGGTTGAACAGGTTGTTGTCCTCTTGGTTGTATATACAGTGTGTATACAGCTGGCTGGTTTTAGTATTTCTTGAAGGTGTTGTGTGTATATAATTAGTGTATTTGCTGTATTTTATTATGTATTCTTTGGTGTATTTAGGATATTGTTGACAGTGTTTAATACTGTCTGCATCTAAACAATTTGGCGTAGTTGGCACCCGAAATATCTTGATAAATCTTGAAGGTCGTTTAATAATTTTTACAGGTTGTTAATTCTTAAAAGGTTGTTAATACACATATGTTAAAGGCACTTGTGCCAGTGCCAACGTGACCCTGTATTCACCTAGCTGTGTTTGCGGGGGTTGAGCTTTGCTCTTTCGGCCCGCCTCTCAACTGTTTACTAACTACTTCCCCCCCCCCACACACACACACCACACACATACACGCACACCCCTCCAGGAAGCAGCCCGTGACAGCTGACTTACTAACTCCCAGGCACCTATTTACTGCTAGGTAACAGGGGCATTCAGGGTGAAAGAAACTTTGCCCATTTGTTTCTGCCTCGTGCGGGAATCGAACCCGCGCCACAGAATTACGAGTCCTGCGCGCTATCCACCAGGCTACGAGGCCCCAGTGTGGGTTACCCACTGTACATACGCCCGGCCCCTCGGATAGTACACCGTATTTTGACGTATAAACCCCTCAATAGGCAAAAAATATGTACTAAAAAAAAATCAGAGCAGCTGGCAAAAAAAATGACGTGATATCCCGTTTTCTATCTGTGGGTCCTGGGTTACAGGTTAGGTTCGGGCAATTTGATGCAATTTTGTGACGTTGTGTAATAAGGTGAGAGTTCTTGAGCGTTCACATCGTCAGAAAAAAAACCTAACCTAACCCAGGACCAACAGATAGAAAACGCGGCATCACGTCACTTTTGCGAGCTGTTTTGATTTTTAAGTACATAAATTTTTTGACCTTGGGGGGTGGGGGGGGTGGGGGGGGTATTTATAGGTCAAAATACAATGTACTGTTGTAAGAGAATGGGTTGTGTGAGGCGAATTCTCTTATGTTGACTAGTGCCTCGTTTTTCTTAACTTATTATGAGTGAGTTGAAGGAGAAAAAGGAGAAAGAATGAGAGAAAGTGAGGTATGGAATGTGGGAGGGAAGGGGGGGGGGGGGGGGGGGAGGGGGTAAGATGGCTAATTAGCCTTGAGGGAGTCTGTGTAATATTTCTCACTGGATCTCATCAGCTGAGTGGGTTGGTCACTGTTGGTTGGTCACTGTTGGATGGTCACTGTTGGCTGGTCACTGTTGGCTGGTCACTGTTGGCTGGTCATTGTTGGTTGGTCATTGTTGGTTGGTCATTGTTGGTTGGTCATTGTTGGTTGGTCACTGTTGGTTGGTCACTGTTGGCTGGTCATTGTTGGCTGGTCATTGTTGGTTGGTCACTGTTGGCTGGTCACTGTTGGTTGGTCATTGTTGGTTGGTCACTGTTCGATGGTCACTGTTGGTTGGTCACTGTTGGCTGGTCACTGTTGGTTGGTCACTGTTGGCTGGTCATTGTTGGTTGGTCATTGTTGGCTGGTCACTGTTGGCTGGTCACTGTTGGCTGGTCACTGTTGGCTGGTCACTGTTGGTTGGTCACTGTTGGCTAGTCACTGTTGGCTGGTCATTGTTGGTTGGTCACTGTTGGTTGGTAATTGTTGGTTGGTAATTGTTGGTTGGTCACTGTTGGTTGGTCACTGTTGGTTGGTCATTGTTGGCTAGTCACTGTTGGCTGGTCACTGTTGGTTGGTCACTGTTGGTTGGTAATTGTTGGCTGGTAATTGTTGGTTGGTCACTGTTGGTTGGTCACTGTTGGTTGGTCATTGTTGGTTGGTCACTGTTGGTTGGTCACTGTTGGTTGGTCATTGTTGGTTGGTCACTGTTGGTTGGTCACTGTTGGTTGGTAATTGTTGGCTGGTAATTGTTGGTTGGTCACTGTTGGCTGGTCACTGTTGGCTGGTCATTGTTGGCTAGTCATTGTTGGCTGGTCACTGTTGGCTGGTCATTGTTGGTTGGTCACTGTTGGTTGGTCATTGTTGGTTGGTCATTGTTGGTTGGTCACTGTTGGCTGGTCATTGTTGGCTGGTCATTGTTGGCTGGTCACTGTTGGTTGGTCATTGTTGGCTGGTCATTGTTGGTTGGTCACTGTTGGTTGGTCATTGTTGGTTGGTCACTGTTGGCTGGTCATTGTTGGCTGGTCATTGTTGGCTGGTCACTGTTGGCTGGTCATTGTTGGTTGGTCATTGTTGGTTGGTCATTGTTGGTTGGTCATTGTTGGTTGGTCATTGTTGGTTGGTCATTGTTGGCTGGTCATTGTTGGTTGGTCACTGTTGGCTGGTCATTGTTGGCTGGTCACTGTTGGCTGGTCATTGTTGGTTGGTCATTGTTGGTTGGTCATTGTTGGTTGGTCACTGTTGGTTGGTCATTGTTGGTTGGTCATTGTTGGCTGGTCATTGTTGGTTGGTCACTGTTGGCTGGTCATTGTTGGCTGGTCACTGTTGGCTGGTCATTGTTGGCTAGTCATTGTTGGCTGGTCACTGTTGGCTGGTCATTGTTGGCTGGTCACTGTTGGCTGGTCACTGTTGGCTGGTCATTGTTGGCTGGTCATTGTTGGCTAGTCATTGTTGGCTAGTCATTGTTGGCTGGTCATTGTTGGCTGGTCACTGTTGGTTGGTCACTGTTGGTTGGTCACTGTTGGCTGGTCATTGTTGGCTGGTCACTGTTGGCTGGTCATTGTTGGCTAGTCATTGTTGGCTGGTCACTGTTGGCTGGTCATTGTTGGCTGGTCACTGTTGGCTGGTCATTGTTGGCTAGTCATTGTTGGCTGGTCACTGTTGGCTGGTCACTGTTGGCTGGTCATTGTTGGCTAGTCATTGTTGGCTGGTCACTGTTGGCTGGTCATTGTTGGCTGGTCATTGTTGGCTAGTCATTGTTGGCTGGTCACTGTTGGCTGGTCATTGTTGGTTGGTCACTGTTGGCTGGTCACTGTTGGCTGGTCATTGTTGGCTGGTCATTGTTGGCTGGTCACTGTTGGCTGGTCATTGTTGGCTGGTCACTGTTGGCTGGTCATTGTTGGCTAGTCATTGTTGGCTGGTCATTGTTGGCTGGTCACTGTTGGCTGGTCATTGTTGGCTGGTCACTGTTGGCTGGTCATTGTTGGCTAGTCATTGTTGGCTGGTCACTGTTGGCTGGTCACTGTTGGCTGGTCATTGTTGGATGGTTATTGTTGGTTGGTCACTGTTAGTTGGTCACTGTTGGTTGGTCACTGTTGGCTGGTCACTGTTGGCTGGTCACTGTTGGCTGGTCATTGTTGGCTGGTGTTGCGGTCGTGGTTGATTGGTGGTGTTACTGCTGACGGACCACCCAACCCACAACTTGACAGAGTGCTTATATTCCACTAGGATATCACACCAGGCACTTCAGGCTCTAGGAGAGGGGCTCAACGTCACACGTTTAGGGGATGCGGCTCCAGCACTCAGCCTCGTTGTCACGTGTACACACCCACTCGAGCCGCTGTGACTCCCCACTCTCTCCTTATGGGATATGACCTCCTCAATCCCCTTTGTCTTACTAGACTTCCGTCTTACCCTGTCCACAGCAGTGGTTCCTTTCTCTCTCTCTCCTTCTGTACTATTTCCTGGGAAGCCTCACTAGGACAAGTGCAAACACCAGCAAATTTGAATACATTTACTGGACGAAGTACATATACAATACACGCATACATATAATAATAATAATGAATCCTATACTCTATACTATTATAATCAGGATGCACTCCAACACCATCAGAACTCTTATCATCAGCTTGTCAAGTGGTATCCTATATGGTATTACCTAATATTATCAACCTCCTCAAGTTGATTAAGTCTTACAATATAATGTTACACTACCAGCGAGAGAATGTGCACATATATATACCTATAAACATGTACAAGGCAAATCAGCATATGAATGCAATAACATACATATATGTATCAGTATAAATGATCCGTGCCACTTTACGAATCAGTCGATCATTCTATCAATCTTAGAATACGTATATATATCTATAGGTACTCCTGCCTACGTCTGTAACTCAAAACTTCAGTATAAACACTTTGTGGTACAAAAATTGCAAACGATCACTCACCTCTCACTGCGTCTTTCACGCTAATGACAAACACTCTATCGCCTCCCTACAAGTGATCATTTAGAACTATTTCACTACCCTGATAACTTCAGGTTCCTCAGGGCTTAACCGCCAGGATCCTCTGCAGCTCCTCCAGGCTGCTATCACGAAGTTTCCCTGAACAATTATGGTGCTTCTCTACTCCCACTAGGGTCATCCACAGTTCTCCTGGCTGCTGCACCATAAAGTTTCCTCGAATAACTGTGGTACTTCACGGCCTCCGCAGAAGCACGTGACACTCCTCCTCACAGCTCGGGGTCCTCTCCTCCACTGCCTTGGAGTCTCACCAACTACTCCTTTTGTGCTGGCTTCGAAGTCCTCAGCAACTTCTTCCCCAAAGACAAACCACAGATTATCTGGTCGAGGGCGCTTCTCCCTCTGACAACGTCTGACCAGGGCGCTTCCCAAAGCCCACAAAACTGTCTCTGGGCGGCTTAATACTCTCCCCGCCGTCCAGGACTTGAGACCGCAACGTCTTCAGCTCGACTCCACAGCTGGCACGTCTGCACACTTCTCTTCTCTTTGGAGATATATCACTAGGGGTTCCCCTCTGGCGGGAGCTCGACGAAGCGCGGCTTTCCCCCTGCGTTGTCTGGCCTCAAGTGAGGTCAAGGCTCTCCCAAAGCGAGCCTCACACCTCCAGCCAACTTGTCCACATCTCTTAACCAGTCATTTATCTGTTTCCTTGTTCATTGCCCATAATCTCAAATTTTTATTTAAATCGACCAAACTATCTTACCTAAGTATTATCGCCTCTATGATTCCTGGACCTTCCAGTTAGGTCAGGCTTGCTGAATAACTCTCAAGGGGGGAGACTCGTTTCTCCTGCAGGCTGAGATCATAACAGCTGGTCACTGTTGGCTGGTCACTCAAGCCGATTGTGAGAATCGACTTGAGAATGGTCCAGGACGGACCGAAACGTCGTCGTCCCTCACCTTCTAGTGTGTGGTCTGGTCAACAATTAACAGCTTAGCTGTGAAAATAAGAGATGTGAAATCAGTTGCCACACTCCACTGATGACGTGTTGCGTCGGGCAAATTGTTTCACGTGCCGGTGGGGAGCCTAACAGCTCTGGTTGACGTGGACTCGGGAGCTGTAAGGCAATTACAATGTAGAAATCTTCTACGTAAATAATCAAGGATATATCTAATAATACGGAATTCTTCCTTATGTAATTTAAAACGCTTTGCGTAATAGTGGCTTTAGGCATTGTATGTACTAGCTCTATCTATAAATTCATTAACTTTTGTATCTTACCTTGTATGTATGTACCTTACCTGAATAAAAATTTATTTATTTATTTATTTATTTAAACGATATATCTGACACTGTAGAATTCTTCTACAGACATTAATGAAATATATTCCTATATAAATTACAGAATACGGCTAGAGAGTAAATGTACTGGATTGTTATTATATATAAATGGCCTAACGACAACTAGTCTAAATGTTAACAGTGATCACTAGGAAGCAAATAGAAAATTAATAGTTGCCGGGCCAAGTGTCCGTTGGTCGAGGGAACGACTCCAGTCCTCCGTCCTCAACTGCTGTTGCTAAGACGTTAACTACGGGCTGAAGAGTTAATTAATTCCAGGACACTGCCGTTATGTGCCGAAATAACATGGCGCCGCTCTCATGGTTGTAGGCGCGCATAAAATGACACTTTCTTGTAAAGTTTCTTGTAATGGCGCCTCTAGTACGAATGACGTCTGTAGTAACGTTGCTAATGTGGCGTGCTACCGGGCTGTGGTGGGTATGTGGGCCTGCGGGGCGCTCCAAGCAACAGCCTAGTGGACCAAACTCTCACAAGTCAAGACTGGCCTCGGGCCGGGCTTGGGGAGTAGAAGAACTCCCAGAACCCCATCAACCAGGTATCAACCAACCAGGCATCGTCTCCTTCCTCCCTGGCTGCCATACGCATGCGCAGAACGCTCCAAAGTATTCTCGGGCGTAAAGTATTTTACTTATAATTAATTAGGGAAGTAAGGAATAGTGACAGGTATTTATGTCACTAATAAATGTATTAAGGTGCAATATAATTTTGCATAATGCAAGTCAGCTTATTAAGACTGCATAAAAATCAGGAAAGGAATATTGTATTGAATTGTTATACATTATAATATTTTCCACTGTAGTTGTTAATTCACCTAAATAAGCGAGTTCAGTAAGCAGTAATATGCTATATAAATAAAACAACTAAATAAACGATTATCCTTAATAAAGGAAAGTAATTAACTGGACTCTGTTTAAATTCATCTAAATGTGGAGAGAATTTCATGTATCAACATGCTGCCACCTCCCGGCGTCACGGGGACTGTTGGAAGGATATGGTAAAATACTGCTGTGGGAACCAACTTGTGAGATTTATATTTAATTTATATGAATTTATATAGCATTTATATTTACGTTAATTTATATATTTCGATAGCAATTGGTATGATGTTAAGTGGACTGTATTTCTGCAATGATCCCACAAATCGATCCTTACACATTAGGGGGGTTTATATTAAATTTATATATATGCAGCCAATCAACCTACAGTATTAACTACATATATTAGTAAATAAATTGGAGGTGCCTTATCTTATTGTACAGCAGGCTTAGTCCACCAGGTATAACTAGGATGTAGACACCAAATTATCCTCGTTTGAGGCTGGCTTCCATCACCCTGGTAACTGATATACCAAGCTTGCTTCCTCTTCTTGACCTGTCAAAGGGCACTAGCTATAAAGCCACAATCCTAATATATGACAGCTATATCAGAGAAAACACTGTATAATAGATAAGATAAGGACCAAGGCTTAATTACCTTTTATTAAGAGGCTGTTCACATCCTAACCAATTCGCCCTATATCTATTAACATTAACTGGCCAGAAATGATTAGATAAACGGGTTTCTGTAAGACACTTCCCTTGTGGTTGTTGACAGCATGTTGATGATGGCAGAACACTACTCTGATCATAACACTTCGTCCAAGAGAAATTATAGGAGCTGAATTTGCTCCCGTGCGCCTCTGGTCTTAACAAACAATGGCTGATCACTCCCTATTGACGCCTTGGCACTTTGTTCAGATATCAGTAAGTGATAGAAGGGTCACATTTACTCTATATTGATACTGATAATTAAGTTAATTTATATGTGATGTTTTTATGATGGCAAAAGTCCAGACTAGTGCATTTAAGAATAATTCCCAACAGAATAGCTGGTGAATTTATAGTACTACGTGGCAATGATATCCCGTTTTCTATTGACGGAAAATTCCACTACAAGCTACATTTTCTATGGGTGACTTGTGTATACAACACAGCAGCAGTATTATCTGCAAATTGCATGTAACACTATTAAATGGTGTCGGCTTTTCCGACAACTGCGTCGCAATAGAAACATTAATTGGATTAATTCTACGAATTAGTAAAATTAGTAATTATTATGGTTAATACAATTATGATGTATTATTATACAAAAATGATGTATAAGTGTTGGATAATTTTCAACAGGTACGTCTTTTCCTTTCTAAATTCCATGTTGGTCAATCGTTACCTAACACTACACTACACTATTTGTTCCATTTGGATTGTGGATTTTTTCATTTCATTTGGATTTGGAAATCCATTTGGATTGTGGATTTGTTCAATCGTTACATAGTTTTTCTCTCCTCTCCATCATTCTCGTCTCGTATTTTTGTTTTCATCATTTTACAAGGTGATGGTAATTAATTCGTATTAATTTCACTGTCAATAACAGTGGTCTGTAATTTAGTGCCTTGTGTCTGTCCCCATCTTTGA
>WNGS01132225.1:0-12884 GCA_020271785.1 Procambarus virginalis
AACTACTACAGAATTTCCTGTCTTCCTGCAGCTCCAGTTCTTGTTCCGGCCGGTCTACTGATCCATCTGTGAGGTATGTGAAGCTGTTAAATGCCAAGTTTGCTTTTATATGCATCTGTGCAATGTTGTGTAGCAGATGAGGATTAGTCTGGTTCTTTTTTTTTTCAAGAGCCATAATCTTAAAGTCTGCTGGCAGTAATTCCCAAGAGGCTTGCATAACAAAGTCTGCATGTATTTCGTCGACACCCTTCTCAGTGACTGTATTTGTTATATCGAATGTATTGATGGTGTTTATTGCACAATGGGTCACCTATTGCTATTGGAAGCTCTTCTGTCCCGAGTTAGTGCTCTAGTGATTATATATTTAAGTGATTCTTGGTTCTTGGTCTAGTCAATATCTTGGTCAGCATGCATGCAGTAATCCCTTTTACCCTTATTTCAATCAATGTTAGTTTGGTTTTCTAGTCTTAGGCTCAGAATTTTTGTCCATCTAGGAGCCCCTGTTATGACTCGCATTGCATCATTTTATATAACCTAAACGTTTGCCCACTGGCCAGGAGATAGAGTGAGTAAGGCAGGTACTTCATAATCAACTAGGGAACGAACAGCGTGTGTGTAAAACATTAATAGCACTTTTTGTCCCGCTCCTAGATGGGCCCTGTGATTGCTCTCATTTACTCAGTCGTGATTTTGCTTTATTCTTCAAATATTCAATTTGCTTGATGAATGTCATTTTAGAATCTATCCACACTCGAAGAGATTGATAGTGTGTAACCCACTGAAAGTTAATATCTTGAATGCGTAGGTGCACCTTGTGCTGCTAAATTACTCAGTATTTTGCAATTTACAACTACAACTTCGTCAATGTAATTTATTATAGTGCTACTTTATGCTGCTGCTGTAGTTATTATGTGAATTTAGTTTGTTTCCAATCACTACTCTTATTTTTTATTCACTAAATACTATTGGTGGTGGTGTGTCTAATTTGATGGCCTGCAGGAAGCTGTGTTTGTGGCTGTACAATGTTCCACTACATCACCAACATGTGTACTCTCACAACCCATTGTACCTTCTTGTATATACCAATAAATGCTTAAAAATAAATAACCCCAGTACCAGAGGCTTACAGTACAAACCCCAGTACCAGAGGCTTACACTACAAACCCCCAGTACCAGAGGCTTACATTACTATAAGTTGTCTGTTCTGACCAGTACAAACCCCAGTACCAGAGGTTCTCTGTACCGACCAACAAATCTCGCTAATTTCGAGACTTGAAGTTCCTGTGTTCTAAACATCTTTAGTATGTACAACTTATATTCGTTTAAGTTCACCCACCGTGGACAAGGAGCAGAGGCGCCAGCATCACCACAACGAGTAGTGTGTTCATCCTGTCGGTGACCAAGAACAACTGAGGGTCTTAGAGTTGTAACCACTTTATATACCCGCCGGGAGGGGGCACCGCACGTCGCTTGTTCAGCAACATCTTTTGACTGAACTGGTTTAAACTTATTACCCACTTGGTGAGAGGAGGTAACATGAACAAATATTGCACCCTGTAAGATATGTAATGTAAGGCTCGGAGAGGACAATGACATCCTCAGGATAGCCTCGCCACGACCCAGTGTCCAGCATTAAGGACGACTCTTGACTAGCACTAAGCTGGGGCTACTAATACACTACATCCAGCAGAGAATGTATTCGTCAGACCTTATAACTGTGCTTGTCGCTCAGAGCAGATGCCATCATGTCCATGGTTGATGCAGCAATGAGCGTGTGTCCAGGTAACTGCAAGGTGTCTGCTTGCCCTGGCCGCCTCTGTCTCCCATGTCTGCTCGCCCTGGCCGCCTCTGTCTCCCGTGTCTGCTTGCCTGGCCGCCTCTGTCTCCCGTGTCTGCTTGCCCTGGCCGCCTCTGTCTCCCGTGTCTGCTTGCCCTGGCCGCCTCTGTCTCCCGTGTCTGCTCGCCCTGGCCGCCTCTGTCTCCCGTCTGCTTGCCCTGGCCGCCTCTGTCTCCCGTGTCTGCTTGCCCCTGGTCGCATCTGTCTCCCGTGTCTGTTCGCCCTGGCCGTCTCTGCTCGCCCTGGCCGCCTCTGCTCCTCCAACACAAAACACACATCTAAGTAGTTTTTCACAACTTTTTATAAAAAGTTGTGAATTAGATAATATTAACAATTCCAGGATTATATTAATTAGTTTTATAATTGGTGAGATTTGTGATAGGTATAAAATGATGTAAATAATAATTGCATGTGCAATACATTTCAAGAAATAGGCAAAACCCATTTAATTATCCCACTTTTTGTTTATGTACCTTTATCTACTCATGTGTAGGTGGGTATATATATACACCATCTACCATCTACAGGGTGATTACGGGCTATTCATGCCTGTACTCACCTAATTGTGCTTGCGGGGATTGCGCTTTGGCTCTTTGGTCCCGCCTGTGGCATCTCTTGGGTGACTTAATCTTCACCAATCAATCTAGATAGTGAATTACGGCTCACTACAGCCCGTGCTACATGGACACTTCCTTCCGAGTAGCTAAATCTAAAGCAACAAAGAGGGTGAAGACTCTAGATCTCTTCATCTTTTCATTTTATTGTCAGCGACGTGACATCTTCAAGAATACACACTATGCCCAGAAGACAGATATACTAAGCTTACATGCTTCTTGTTGTTGGTCAACAAGGTTGTTCAACTTACATGTTGTTGTTGATTTAGATTTAGCTACTCAGAACGAAGTGTCCATGTAGCACGGGCTATAGTGAGCCCGTAAAACTTACAAGCAGAAACATAGACATTTATAAGTTTGGCTTCACCTCACTCTACGAGTCATGTACGGAATCTACGGTACTCGTAGGCAGCGCCGAAGGATAAGATGAAGTGATAGACGCCTGACTACAGCTTCTATTTGTCCCCCGGTCTGCTGTCTTCTCTCTGGGAGAATGGAGGACCGTCTAACAGTGTAGGGGAGGGCGACCAGTGTAGGGAAGGGTGACCAGTGTAGGGGAGGGTGACCAGTGTAGGGGAGGGTGACCAGTGTAGGGAAGGGTGACCATATAGGCAAGTGCACTCTAACAACATAACGAATTACATAAAGCAGACTCCATACACAGTTTCAAATGTAGATATGACAGAGCCCAGTAGGCTCAGGAATCTGTACACCAGTTGATTGACGGTTGAGAGGCGAGACCAAAGAGCCAAAACTCAACCCCGCGCAAGCACAAATAGATGAGTACAACTAGGTGAGTACAAAAGGGAGAGGTTTGCGTAAGTGTTGAGCGGAGTGAGATAGAGCGAGACCCAGCAGGATGCCGGCATCCTTACTGTAGCGGCTGCGCTGTGTAATCTCTGATGTCATCCTCTGCTCCTCTGTGTATCTGATGCTCCATCTGCACGTGTTCAGTCGCCGAGGCTTGCTTTTGTTGACACAATTGTTCCAATAATATTATAGTGTGGTAGCAGGTTTACTTGTAGGTTTATATTAATATTAATAAATGTGATACAATGGGATATATATATATATATATATATATATATATATATATATATATATATATATATATATATATATATATATATATATATATAAGGAGGAGAGGTTAGATAAAACAGCAGTTTTATGATAGTTTTAGATATGATTTATTTTGTTTATATATTGACATAAAAAATTAGGATATATTTGAGTATAGAAAAAACATACCAATTAAGAGTTAATGTTATCTTTATCAAGAGAAAGTCTTTAAAACATTTAAATATTATATTCACTCCTGTTGGGGGTATTGGGGTATTTCTTTGTATATTTAGAAGGCCCATCTAAGCCACATATATACTGTCATGTCTGTAATGACCTCAAGACGACGTATACAACGTGAGGTATACCCGCTTTTTGGTGTATATAAGCTGAGTAGTATACTTTAGTCCTGGATTATAACAGAAAGCCATTGTGTAGCTTTAACAACCCTCCAGAGCTTGATAGGCCTTAATAACCCTCCAGAGGTTGATAGGCCTTAATAACCCTCCAGAGGTTGATAGGCCTTAATAACCCTCCAGAGGTTGATAGGCCTTAATAACCCTCCAGAGGTTGATAGGCCTTAATAACCCTCTAGAGGTTGATAGGCTTTAATAACCCTCCAGAGGTTGATAGGCCTTAATAACCCTCCAGAGGTTGATAGGCCTTAATAATCCTCTAGATGTTGATAGGCCTTAATAGCCCTCCAGAGGTTGATAGACCTTAATAACCCTCCAGAGGTTGATAGGCCTTAATAACCCTCCAGAGGTTGATAGGCCTTAATAATCCTCCAGATGTTGATAGGCCTTAATAACCCTCCAGAGGTTGATAGGCCTTAATACCCTCCCGAGGTTGATAGGTCTTAAGCCCAACACAGCACCAGGGACGTCAGGAGGGCGTCACAGTCAAGGAGGATGGTCTACAGATAAGAGAAGGGAAGGAAAACTTTACATAAAGACGCAAAATAAACATTGTCAGTAACGAAGCAGTAAAAAATAAATTCACACGAAAATAGTATTTAACACTAACACGTGGGAGGATGTAGTTGTTATTCACTTATACCCTCATACTGTACCTCACAGCACACTTATACCCTCACAGCACACTTATACCCACATACTGTACCTCACACCACACTTATACCCTCATATTGTACCTCACAGCACACTTATACCCTCATATTGTACCTCACAGCACACTTATACCCACATACTGTACCTCACAGCACACTTATGCCCTCATATTGTACCTCACAGCACACTTATACCCACATACTGTACCTCACAGCACACTCATACCCTCACAGTACACTTATACCCACATACTGTACCTCACAGCACACTTATACCCTCATACTGTACCTCACATCACACTCATACCCTCACAGTACACTTATACCCACATACTGTACCTCACAGCACATTTATACCCTCACAGCACACTTATACCCACATACTGTACCTCACAGCACACTTATACCCACATACTGTACCTCACAGCACACTTATACCCTCACAGCACACTTATACCCACATACTGTACCTCACAGCACACTTATACCCACATACTGTACCTCACAGCACACTTATACCCTCACAGCACACTTATACCCACATACTGTACCTCACAGCACACTTATACCCACATATTGTACCTCACAGCACACTTATACCCACATACTGTACCTCACATCACATTTATACCCACATACTGTACCTCACAGCACATTTATACCCACATATTGTACCTCACAGCACACTTATACCCTCACAGCACACTTATACCCACATACTGTACCTCACAGCACACTTATACCCACATACTGTACCTCACAGCACACTTATACCCACATATTGTACCTCACAGCACACTTATACCCACATACTGTACCTCACAGCACACTTATACCCACATACTGTACCTCACAGCACACTTATACCCATATATTGTACCTCACAGCACACTTATACCCACATACTGTACCTCACAGCACACTTATACCCACATACTGTACCTCACAGCACACTTATACCCACATACTGTACCTCACAGCACACTTATACCCACATATTGTACCTCACAGCACACTTATACCCACATACTGTACCTCACAGCACACTTATACCCTCACAGCACACTTATACCCACATACTGTACCTCACAGCACACTTATACCCTCATACTGAACCTCACATCATACTCATACCAGTGTCTGTACTCTCATGCTAGTGCTCACACGCACAATCACACTTGTGCTCACCAACACACTTGTACCCTGACACAAGCCCCCGCGACGCTACCAGTAATCTCATGCTAAAGTTTTCCAAGACCCGCCACATGAATATTCTAGTGTTGTCATCTTGCTAACGTTACACAGATTAATAATAATAATATACTGCGTCACTCTCCTGAGATATTCCTTCATCAGCACAAACAATACTAACATAATATAACTATTATATAACTATGTGGTAGATTATACACCAGTTATACGTACATGGGGACAGAAAACATACAGGAACAATGGTACATGTATACAAATAAGAAAAGCAGTGTAAATAGCCATAAAATGAAGATACATAACTTGGTACGCATAACAGAACATATAAATAAATTATTATAAATAACGTAACTATACATAGCAGAGAGAAATATACATATTTATGCATAATAGAAACAGCTAAGAGAGAGACGTAGAGAACGAAGCAAGCCAAAACCTCCATTGTCTTGCTGTGTACATAGCATACAAGGGCCGGTACACTGTACAGTATACAAGCCCCGGTACACTGTACAGTATACAAGGGCCGGTACACTGTACAGTATACAAGGGCCGGTACACTGTGTAGTATACAAGCCCCGGTACACTGTACAGTATACAAGCCCCGGTACACTGTACAGTATACAAGGGCCGTTACACTGTACAGTATACAAGCCCCGGTACACTGTACAGTATACAAGGGCCGGTACACTGTACAGTATACAAGCCCCGGTACACTGTACAGTATACAAGCCCCGGTACACTGTACAGTATACAAGCCCCGGTACACTGTACAGTATACAAGCCCCGGTACACTGTACAGTATACAAGCCCCGGTACACTGTACAGTATACAAGCCCCGGTACACTGTACAGTATACAAGCCCCGGTACACTGTACAGTATACAAGCCCCGGTACACTGTACAGTATACAAGCACCGGTACACTGTACAGTATACAAGCTCCCGTCTTACTCCTCCCTCACACGGAACTAAAACATATAAAGCCATACACAATACCTTTACAGAGAAAGTTCAGAAATTAAGAGAATATCCTCCAAATACCCAAGTTTTTATTGCTCTTTGTGTTTGTAATAATAATGGTGAGAATTTATATATATATATATATATATATATATATATATATATATATATATATATATATATATATATATATATATATATATATATATATATATATATACACACACACACACAAAGGAAGGATTAAGACAGGAATTTCCTTAGGTACTTTCGTAGTAAATTATACATCTTCAAAAGGATGTATTATTCAACACATCCTGCTGAAGATGTATTATCAAATACGAAAGTACTTAAGGAAATTCCTGTCTTAATCCTTCTTCCTTCGTGGTGTGAGTGTCAGAGTGTCCACAGACAAAGGCCGGCGGCACAAGACAGCCTGGAGGATGGTGGCGGGAGGGTCGGTCAGGGGGTCCCGGCCGACCACCAGGCCAACCCACGCTCATATAAAAACAGTTCCGGACGGTCCGACACCGTCAGACCGGTCACCGCAATACATAATTAGTGGAATAGACAATAACACTAATTATGTATTTCTTCTGAAAAGATTACCATGACTGTATATGGCCTTTGAAGCCAGTTCAAGGTGAACTAAAGCGTTCAACTTATGTTATATTATTTGTAAGAATTGAACGTTAATGTATTAAATTTAATAGTGATGATTTCCATTGTCTTCAAAAGCATTTCTAATTTCAAATAACTATATCAATTATATTTCACGGTAATGACCGAGTCAGTAGACACCGAGACCGTCTTTCTTTCTATGGAACGGCTACACACCTTCGTAAATACACACACACCCACACTATATATATATATATATATATATATATATATATATATATATATATATATATATATATATATGTATTATATCTCAGAACAGTATACAAATTAAAAATGGTTGCAAAATGAAATGGCAGCAGCCGCTGCGTAAAGGTGTTGCGCACTAGTCCCCGTCCTCCCCCCTCCCTGTGCCTGGTGACAACACAATGTCTATAATTTGTCTTAATTAAATACATATATATATATACACTCGTTGCTTCCCGTGGGAGGTAATTACACACTGAATGCTTGGTCCACAATTCCATAATACTCGCAACTGCAAAGTTATACGTAAATGAGTAAAGCCTCATGTCTCGTTCACAGGAACTTATGTAATGTAAGAGTAATGTTTATCAATACTGTAACAAGCATAATGTAGGGTAATACTAGGAAATAAATCATTATATATATATATATATATATATATATATTATATATATATATATATATATATAATATAATGTTACATAAGATTTTCCGAAGGCTTGCACTATACTTAAAGACATTGAAGGGGACCTGAAGTTACAAAGAAGGTTAGCAGGACATTTGACACATTTTGGCACATAATATCAGGTGACATATCAACAGCAGGCTGGACCTGTCTACAGTGACCTCACTACAGCAGGCTGGACCTGTCTACAGTGACCTCACTACAGTAGGCTGGACCTGTCTACAGTGACCTCACTACAGCAGGCTGGACCTGTCTACAGTGACCTCACTACAGTAGGCTGGACCTGTCTACAGTGACCTCACTACAGTAGGCTGGACCTGTCTACAGTGACCTCACTACAGCAGGCTGGACCTGTCTACAGTGACCTCACTACAGTAGGCTGGACCTGTCTACAGTGACCTCACTACAGTAGGCTGGACCTGTCTACAGTGACCTCACTACAGTAGGCTGGACCTGTCTACAGTGACCTCACTACAGTAGGCTGGACCTGTCTACAGTGACCTCACTACAGCAGGCTGGACCTGTCTACAGTGACCTCACTACAGTAGGCTGGACCTGTCTACAGTGACCTCACTACAGTAGGCTGGACCTGTCTACAGTGAACTCACTACAGTAGGCTGGACCTGTCTACAGTGACCTCACTACAGCAGGCTGGACCTGTCTACAGTGACCTCACTACAGTAGGCTGGACCTGTCTACAGTGACCTCACTACAGTAGGCTGGACCTGTCTACAGTGACCTCACTACAGCAGGCTGGACCTGTCTACAGTGACTTCACTACAGCAGGCAGGATCTGTCTACAGTGACCTCACTACAGTAGGCAGGACCTGTCTACAGTGACCTCACTACAGTAGGCTGGACCTGTCTACAGTGACCTCACTAAAGCAGGCTGGACCTGTCTACAGTGACCTCACTACAATAGGCTGGACCTGTCTACAGTGACATCACTACAGCAGGCAGGACCTGTCTACAGTGACCTCACTACAGCAGGCTGGACCTGTCTACAGTGACCTCACTACAGCAGGCTGGACCTGTCTACAGTGACCTCACTACAGCAGGCTGGACCTGTCTACAGTGACCTCACTACAGCAGGCTGGACCTGTCTACAGTGACCTCACTACAGCAGGCAGGACCTGTCTACAGTGACCTCACTACAGCAGGCAGGACCTGTCTACAGTGACCTCACTACAGCAGGCTGGACCTGTCTACAGTGACCTCACTACAGCAGGCTGGATCTGTCTACAGTGACCTCACTACAGCAGGCTGGACCTGTCTACAGTGACCTCACTACAGCAGGCTGGACCTGTCTACAGTGACCTCACTACAGCAGGCTGGACCGGCCTACAGTGACCTCACTACAGTAGGCTGGACCTGTCTACAGTGACCTCACTACAGTAGGCTGGACCGGCCTATAGTGACCTCACTACAGCAGGCTGGACCGGCCTACAGTGACCTCACTACAGCAGGCTGGACCGGCCTACAGTGACCTCACTACAGCAGGCTGGACCTGTCTACAGTGACCTCACTACAGTAGGCTGGACCTGTCTACAGTGACCTCACTACAGCAGACTGGACATGTCTACAGTGACCTCACTACAGCAGGCTGGACCGGCCTACAGTGACCTCACTACAGCAGGCTGGACCGGCCTACAGTGACCTCACTACAGCAGGCTGGACCGGCCTACAGTGACCTCACTACAGTAGGCTGGACCGGCCTACAGTGACCTCACTACAGTAGGCTGGACCGGCCTACAGTGACCTCACTACATCAGGCTGGACCGGCCTACAGTGACCTCACTACAGTAGGCTGGACCGGCCTACAGTGACCTCACTACAGTAGGCTGGACCGGCCTACAGTGACCTCACTACAGCACTGACTCATCTATATAGAAGCTGCTAACTCTTTACATAGTTCAAGTATAGCCTTAGCTCTAATTCCATCTTTCTCATACAAACAGAATTGATTATTACAATTCATAATGTTGGTTTATGATATAAAAGATTCAACTATGAACCTCGTGTACGGCTGGGGGGGGGGGGGGGGCCGCTGCCTGAGGACATGTCTCAGGACAAGGCTGCAGGAGGCTGGGGGGGGGGCTGCCTGAGGACATGTCTCAGGACAAGGCTGCAGGAGGCTGGGGGGGGCCGCTGCCTGAGGACATGTCTCAGGACAAGGCTGCAGGAGGCTGGGGGGGGGGGGGGCTGCCTGAGGACATGTCTCAGGACAAGGCTGCAGGAGGCTGGGGGGGGGGGCTGCCTGAGGACATGTCTCAGGACAAGGCTGCAGGAGGCTGGGGGGGGGGGGGCCGCTGCCTGAGGACATGTCTCAGGACAAGGCTGCAGGAGGCTGGGGGGGGGGGGCTGCCTGAGGACATGTCTCAGGACAAGGCTGCAGGAGGCTGGGGGGGGGGGCCGCTGCCTGAGGACATGTCTCAGGACAAGGCTGCAGGAGGCTGGGGGGGGGGGGCTGCCTGAGGACATGTCTCAGGACAAGGCTGCAGGAGGCTGGGGGGGGGGGGCGCTGCCTGAGGACATGTTTCTCTCAACTGATTTTGTTGCATATTAATTTCTATGACCAATGTTCGTTTTAATAAAATTCTCGCGTGGAATAATGTGTGTTTGCATTGTTTTCTGAAGGTGGCGCTGTCCTGGCTACTTGATTCGTAACTAAACTTACATTGTTCAGCCCTTCTTGTAACTGTTACCCGCGAAAATGTCTTAAAATATAGATGAAAGCTTAGAAAAGTATTGTTCATCTTCTATGAAATATGAAATATATATTAAGTATGTTGTGCTCTTTAAACGTGGGCTGAGAATGAAGGCGTGAGGCAGGGCTTACTGGTGGCCCTCCAGCCCCGGGACACACGTCAGCTTTGACCAGTGTCAGAGGCCTGCTTCCCCTCTCAATTAACACATTAATACTATTAAAATACTCATTCCATCCTCGTCTGTGGCTCCTTCGGGAGGATCTAGGGTTGGCCCGCGAGGACGCCACGGTCTCGACCACACCGCCATCAATTGCGGTCAAGCCAGTGAGGTGGCATGACCTGGATATTCCACTTGGGCTTATCCAGGTCCATCTAGGCCAACTACTGTCTTTTTCCAGGATGCAACCCACAACAGTTGCCTGACTCCCGGGTACTTATTTGCTACTAGGTGGACAAAGATATCAGGTGATAGGAAACGGTGCCCAAACGTTTCTGTCCTGTCGCAGGAAGTGAACTCGGGATCTTCCGGCTGCAAGCCGACTGCACTTAGTGAATCAAGATGTCAACAGGACTAGCTGTGTGAGTGAGCCCAGATGTCAACAGTACTATATTATGCACAACCCCAGATGTCAACAGGACCAACTGTATACACAAACACATGTGTTGGACGCACATTGGACACACACATGTGGTGACCATTAATAAACTCATCTCGACTGCATATATCGACTGCATAGTCAACACCGGAGTCAACAGAACTGCAGATGAAGTATCACACGAAAACATCGCCCAACTTCAGACCATCTTGAGCCTCCGTCCTGCACACACACCATATAGCTAGCTCCTGCTCCAGCACAGAGTATTCATAACTTTGTAATAAAACAGAAGAAAAAGCCACAGGCATTTGGTACTCCCTTCCTTCCCGCTACCAAGAAAGCTACAACCACAACCAAAACAGCTGTTAACACGTGTCAACAGGACCAGTGGTGTGCAGGAGCACGTGTCAACAGGACCAGTGGTGTACAGGAGCACGTGTCAACAGGACCAGTGGTGTGCAGGAGCACGTGTCAACAGGAACAGTGGTGTACAGGAGCACGTGTCAACAGGACCACTGGTGTGCAGGAGCACGTGTCAACAGGACCAGTGGTGTACAGGAGCACGTGTCAACAGGACCAGTGGTGTGCAGGAGCACGTGTCAACAGGACCAGTGGTGTACAGGAGCACGTGTCAACAGGACCACTGGTGTGCAGGAGCATGTGTCAACAGGACCAGTGGTGTACAGGAGCACGTGTCAACAGGACCAGTGGTGTACAGGAGCACGTGTCAACAGGACCAGTGGTGTACAGGAGCACGTGTCAACAGGACCAGTGGTGTACAGGAGCACGTGTCAACAGGACCAGTGGTGTACAGGAGCACGTGTCAACAGGACCAGTGGTGTGCAGGAGCACGTGTCAACAGGACCAGTGGTGTGCAGGAGCACGTGTCAACAGGACCAGTGGTGTACAGGAGCACGTGTCAACAGGACCAGTGGTGTGCAGGAGCACGTGTCAACAGGACCAGTGGTGTGCAGGAGCACGTGTCAACAGGACCAGTGGTGTGCAGGAGCACGTGTCAACAGGACCAGTGGTGTGCAGGAGCACGTGTCAACAGGACCAGTGGTGTGCAGGAGCACGTGTCAACAGGACCAGTGGTGTACAGGAGCACGTGTCAACAGGACCAGTGGTGTGCAGGAGCACGTGTCAACAGGACCAGTGGTGTGCAGGAGCACGTGTCAACAGGACCAGTGGTGTGCAGGAGCACGTGTCAACAGGACCCGCCACCAGTAACATTCAATTCAGTAATGTATAATCTTTCGTTGTGAGTGAATGATATATTAGGCAATTATTTGTCATAACAAATTAACAATACGTGAAGAGGCATATTGTTGAGCACTTGGCATAGTTTGAACAATAAAACAATAATCTTGACACTAGTGACTTAAGAGAATATTTTTGTACAGTGACATCATGAGTTCGATTTAGATTTTTTGATTAATTTTATAATTTACGTCAATATCTATATTTTGTTTTACATAAGTAAACTAAAAAACACTTA
>WNGS01132233.1:0-2500 GCA_020271785.1 Procambarus virginalis
ATAATCTCTACCTGTGTTAACTTCCAAGGCTGCAATTACGTCTAGTAACTCCTTAATAATATTGAAAATTAAAACCCACGACTACGGCGATATTCAATTTGAAAAGCAGCGCTGCAACCCTGCACTCTTCTGCAACAAAACTCACCCTTTTCTGCCTTAAAGAAATAGACGGGTAACAGAGGCGTGCTACGCCAGACGTCGGAAGCGGACGCATGGACGGGAGAACGGACAGACGGACGGGAGGACGGGCTAGCGGACAGAGAGTGTTTCCCGTCTTCGACCGCAGGATCCCTCAGTGACGGGAGAGCCGTGGGAGCAATTCATCAAGGTATTATCTTTTCAGCGGCGCTACTGCTGTCGTGTAGTACAAAGCCGTCGAGGGCGGCCCATGGCAGCGTCAGCAGCAGTTTACACGTGTTCCTCCGGATCGCTCGTGTCAGTCGGTTATCGACGATTGTATCGCAGTGGCGGAGACTCCTGTAAACAGGGGCAGTTTATCAACAACCTCCCTCCTCTCCCCCCGCTGTGAATTTCTTCCCAGGACAACTTGTGTAATCCAACAAAGTCAACGCGGGTTTAATTGAGGGGGGAACTAAGCTTTTACACCAGCTGGTAAAACACAAACACGAACGGATAAGCGCATGTGAGTGCGTGTGTGGGACCTGAGTGGCATAGATGTACAAATGACAAACAGTTTATGAGAAAATGCATAATGTCGTAATTAAGGAAAGGAGCCGAGAGAAGGTGAAGAATATTTCATCCTGGAGATTTCAATGCGCGTCTGGGAGTAATCCATTTAATTATTCGCGAAATGTATTTAGAAGAAAATGTGAATTGTTTTCTCTTGTCTCCTCTTGTTTACTAAACAATATCTCACTGCGATACGCTTCGTAGACCTTTTTTTAATATAATAATATGAATTATATATAAATGCACACATGTTCCGTTCACTTGGGCTCTTGGAGACTCGAACTGTGGATCCCACACGTGTGTGAGGCCGAAGCTGTATCGACCGAGCTATTGAGGAGTATTAATAAGGAATCATTTCCTTAAGTAATCTTTTTTGGCACACAAGTTGTTGACCTTTAAAGGTATTTCCAACTGTGGAATAACTAGACGAGCGTTACACTATCATTTAAAAGTGAGGGTTGTAAGTCTGGGCCAAAATGTTAGGAGAGGTGTAACTTATTTACAGTTTCATTATCATGCACCATAAGCAAATCTTGCATCATAAGCTCATTATCAACAATAACTCCAAGAAAATGATGCCAGCAATACAAGCGTGACGGAAAAATGATTCATAACAAGGCTCGCCTTATTGCTGACTTGTAATGGATCTTACGATATACTTATCTAAATATCTACTAAATAGTCCTGGACTCTTAAGTGGTAGGAATCTTACACATTAACACTCGGTGTCAGAGGACCACGACAGAACATCCGTGGAAGGGAATTAAAGAATAGTGGAGTATTTCCAGTTACAATTTTAAAAGCGTAACTAATTTAATCTTAGCAAGGAGGGGCGGGGGAGGGGCAATATTTACAGATTATGAAGGTAATTATCGTCCCGGGTTTAAGGAGGTGTTCCAACCGCTATTTCATTTATTGCAGTAAATGAGATAGCCTCCTTGGTTTGATGTAAACTCCTTGATCTTTCTCTCTTTCTCTCTGCCCACTTCTTGGAAGACTTTTGTCACTCATTTGGTACCTTAAGTCTGGCCTCCTAGCTCCCTCCCCCCCTAGTTTAATTACTTTACATTACTTGAGTTAAACTCCAGTAGCCTTCAGTTCCACTCAGTTCCAACTAACTCCAGTAGATGGAACATTCCTTCAGCTTGTACAGTTCATCTGGCAGCTTCTTGCTATATTCCTCTATCTTAATCCTCACCATTTTCGCATAGTCAGCAAACATCGAGAGGAATGAGCCTATTCCCTCTTGGAGATCGTTTAAATGTATCAGAAACAGAATAGGTCCAGGACTGAATCCTGTGGGATTCCACTGGGGACGTCTCACCATTCTGAGACCTCACCCCCCCTCACAGTGACTCGTCTCCTTCTGTTGCTTAGGTACTCCCTTATCCACTGGAGTACCTTTCCTATTATTCCTGCCTGCATCTGCAATTTATGTCTGCACTCGTCTCTAACGGAGTACTGTGTCAAAGGCTTCTTGGCAATCCCAAAATTTGCAATCTGCCCAGCCCTTCTCTTTCTACACTAATTTTTGTCGCCTGGTCACATAATTCTATTTAACCTGTGAGGCAAGATTTTCTTGCTTCACAGGTTAAGGAGACGTGACCATCCGTGACTCAGAATGGGAGGCAGCGGAGAGTTGCTCTATACACAGACTCGAATGTGAACACAACAGAGCACAAGCAAGTCGGGAGACATCATACCTGACGATTGAGAGGGGTGAAAAGGGGTAAAAAGGGATTGAGTGGGTTAAAAAGCCCTGGGCAAAGGAGGAAGATCCGGGCAGGGGGGGGGGGAAGTTCATATAAAT
>WNGS01132233.1:5000-14694 GCA_020271785.1 Procambarus virginalis
CACAGGATTCAGTCCTTGGACCTATTCTGTTTCTGATACATTTAAACGATCTCCAAGAGAGAATAGGCTCATTCCTCTCGATGTTTGCTGACTATGCGAAAATGATGAGGATTAAGATAGAGGAATATAGCAAGAAGCTGCCAGATGAACTGTACAAGCTGAAGGAATGTTCCATCTACTGGAGTTAGTTGGAACTAGAGTGGAACTGAAGGCTACTGGAGTTTAACTCAAGTAATGTAAAGTAATTAAACTAGGGGGGGGGGGAGCTAGGAGGCCAGACTTAAGGTACCAAATGATGACAAAAGTCTTCCAAGAAGTGGGCAGAGAGAAAGAGAGAAAGATCAAGGAGTTAACATCAAACCAAGGAGGCTATCTCATTTACTGCAATAAATGAAATAGCGGTTGGAACACCTCCTTAAACCCGGGACGATAATTACCTTCATAATCTGTAAATATTGCCCCTCCCCCGCCCCTCCTTGCTAAGATTAAATTAGTTACGCTTTTAAAATTGTAACTGGAAATACTCCACTATTCTTTAATTCCCTTCCACGGATGTTCTGTCGTGGTCCTCTGACACCGAGCGTTAATGTGTAAGATTCCTACCACTTAAGAGTCCAGGACTATTTAGTAGATATTTAGATAAGTATATCGTAAGATCCATTACAAGTCAGCAATAAGGCGAGCCTTGTTATGAATCATTTTTCCGTCACGCTTGTATTGCTGGCATCATTTTCTTGGAGTTATTGTTGATAATGAGCTTATGATGCAAGATTTGCTTATGGTGCATGATAATGAAACTGTAAATAAGTTACACCTCTTCTAACATTTTGGCCAGACTTACAACCCTCACTTTTAAATGATAGTGTAACGCTCGTCTAGTTATTCCACAGTTGGAAATACCTTCAAAGGTCAACAACTTGTGTGCCAAAAAAGACTACTTAAGGAAATGATTCCTTATTAATACTCCTCAATAGCTCGGTCGATACAGCTTCGTCCTCACACACGTGTGGGATCCACAGTTCGAGTCTCCAAGAGCCCAAGTGAACGGAACATGTGTGCATTTATATATAATTCATATTATTATATTAAAAAAAGGTCTACGAAGCGTATCGCAGTGAGATATTGTTTAGTAAACAAGAGGAGACAAGAGAAAACAATTCACATTTTCTTCTAAATACATTTCGCGAATAATTAAATGGATTACTCCCAGACGCGCATTGAAATCTCCAGGATGAAATATTCTTCACCTTCTCTCGGCTCCTTTCCTTAATTACGACATTATGCATTTTCTCATAAACTGTTTGTCATTTGTACATCTATGCCACTCAGGTCCCACACACGCACTCACATGCGCTTATCCGTTCGTGTTTGTGTTTTACCAGCTGGTGTAAAAGCTTAGTTCCCCCCTCAATTAAACCCGCGTTGACTTTGTTGGATTACACAAGTTGTCCTGGGAAGAAATTCACAGCGGGGGGAGAGGAGGGGGTTGTTGATAAACTGCCCCTGTTTACAGGAGTCTCCGCCACTGCGATACAATCGTCGATAACCGACTGACACGAGCGATCCGGAGGAACACGTGTAAACTGCTGCTGACGCTGCCATGGGCCGCCCTCGACGGCTTTGTACTACACGACAGCAGTAGCGCCGCTGAAAAGATAATACCTTGATGAATTGCTCCCACGGCTCTCCCGTCACTGAGGGATCCTGCGGTCGAAGACGGGAAACACTCTCTGTCCGCTAGCCCGTCCTCCCGTCCGTCTGTCCGTTCTCCCGTCCATGCGTCCGCTTCCGACGTCTGGCGTAGCACGCCTCTGTTACCCGTCTATTTCTTTAAGGCAGAAAAGGGTGAGTTTTGTTGCAGAAGAGTGCAGGGTTGCAGCGCTGCTTTTCAAATTGAATATCGCCGTAGTCGTGGGTTTTAATTTTCAATATTATTAAGGAGTTACTAGACGTAATTGCAGCCTTGGAAGTTAACACAGGTAGAGATTATCTTGGCGAGGTGACGGCTGGCGTTAAAAAGTCGACGTCCTTGTGGGTTAAATCGTCGACATCCTTTGCGCACGTGCCGCGTTACTTGGCAACGCTGCTCGCTACCGTTTCGCATCCCTTGGCTGTGACTTCGGCTCCAGTTACCGATATATTTCGCACATCAGAATCGTTCTTCGGGATTCCTCGCGCCGGTTCGTAGGTCTTAAGTCACGTCGATAGAGATGATTAGGTGCAAGCGGTTCTCAAGCCGTCAGGAGAGCAGTAACAGCCATGGAACATGACTGACATGAAATCGAAATGACGCTGAGCGCAGTTGTCTGGAAAATGACGGAGAAACCCAGATCGAGACTGTTTGGTTGCTTGAAATTGGTTGGAAATGAGTATAGCAACGGCTTAATGACAGCAAGGTGATCGAGGCCATCAGTGGACACAACAGTGGACGCAAACATGCATAACAAACAGGTTCTATTTGTGCCTCCATGCATCATATCATTCGTTTTAAAACAAGCTGGCGGTTCGTCGGTACGTCGGTACGTCGGTACACTTGGCCTACACTGATGCGTTCACTCCACCTGAGGCGTGCCTCGGACGACGCATTTCGGGCAGGAAAGGAACAGAGTACAAATTAGGCTGTGTTGGATGAACTGTCGTGACGCAAGACAGAGTTCACACACTGTCTCGCTGGTCTGAGGGACGGGGGGGTCCACCACGGCCTCGAGATCAAGATCTCTACCGTCTAAGGAAAGCGACGGTCGTTGAGTTAGGCCCCAGAAGACGACGACGACGAAGGGCGTCCGCTAAACGACGGTGTTCAGGCTCGTTACAACGAACTGAGTCTTGCGGTCTCTACGCGAATTTATGTGCGACCATAAGAGGCCGATTGGGCGCAGTCTTAACTGACCGTAGACGATGAGAGACAAGGTCCTTAATGACCATGAATGGCAAGACGCGGGTTGTTCGCTGTCTGGCCCGACGATTCTCAGGGCGTTTACAAGCCAATAAGAGAGACAAGTGTCGTGTTAGGAACGCTGAGAAATATTTATATTAGTAGACCGCATGCCTGTACACAACGGCTTTCTCATTGAGGGAGGAAAGGAGGGTTCTTGAAGCCTCTAGCCCCATATTGGTATGGTGGTGGAGGCTTCATTGCACACCTGTATGGTGGTGGAGGCTTCATTACACACCTGTATGGTGGTGGAGGCTTCATTACACACCAGTGTGGGGGTGGAGGCTTCATTACACACCTGTGTGGGGGTGGAGGCTTCATTACACACCAGTATGGTGGTAGAGACTTCATTACACACCTGTATGGTGGTCAAGGCTTCATTACACACCTGTATGGTGCTGGAGGCTTCATTACGCACCTGCATGGTGGTTAAGGCTTCATTACACACATGTATGGTGGTGGAGGCTTCATTACACACCAGTATGGTGGTGGAGGATTCATCACACACCTGTATGGTGGTGGCTTCATTACACACCAGTATGGTGATGGAGGCTTCATTACACACCTGTATGGTGGTGGAGGCGTCATCACACACCTGTATGGTGGTGGAGGCTTCATTACACACCTGTATGGTGCTGGAGGCTTCATAACACACCTGTATGGTGGTGGAGGCTTCATAACACACCTGTATGGTGGTGGAGGGTTCATTACACACCAGTACGGAGCTGGACTCTCTCAAGGGCATGACAAAGGGATTGAAACATGTTAATTATAACATAAATATTTGTATGGTAAGTTAAATAATTCAACTCAAGCTCATGTTCAGATGGTAGTTTTTATAACATTGTGCTCCATAGTGCAAATAATGACTTACTAAGCAATTAGATAGTAGAAATTTTGTACTATTCATTTTATACAGTCCGAAAAAAATTAAGTTAAAAAAACATATAAATAAATATATATTTCTATATAATATCTAATTCTATAATAAAAACATATTTCAAGGCCTAGTATAGCACACATACGTACTATATTAGGCCTCAGATTGCGTTTATTAGGCCTATAGGAAGGTTAGGGTTAGTTTATCTTTGCAATATAAATAGAAAATCTTTTCCGGTTTGTTCAGATTCAATAGTACCGATTTCTACTTTCTAATTGTGTTGTACGTCGGTATGTGTACTATGGTGGTCGTCGGTACTGTAAGTACTACCAAGACAGGAAGATGGGCTGAATAATTAATATAACTCTGACGGTGAAGTGTTTGTATTTGTTTGTATGTGTTTTGTCTGAAGTGCTGAATATACATACCTGGTCCACCTGTCCCATATACACACACCTCTGACACACACACACACACATGTGACATATGACACACACACACACACAAACACCTTTTCCATCTAACACATTTATAAATACAAGCAAACATTGAAAATGAGGTTTGTAAATGGCTGAATTATCATGTATTCTGATGTTTTCACAGTTTTGTTTTAGTCCGCTTTTTTTTAGGGGAGTAATTTATATGCAAATTTGCATCTGATGTCATAATACATTTATAATAAATATTTACCAAAGCATTAATTAAATCTATTATTTTATACATAACTTATCAGGGGGATTTTAGTTACCTTGTCTCTTATGTTTAATTAACAACCTTTTACATTAATTTCACTCATTTGTATCTTATTTTCGATTTTTATTTTATTTTTAGTTTGTGATGAATCACAGTTCATGATGAATTAGTTCACGATGAATCATGAACGTCTAAGGAATAATAATAACCAAGTGGATAGATTGTTTGGGGTTAAGATCTTCAATAAGTACACCAGATCTGGCCGCTCATAACCTAATAAACATATTTGGCAACATAAATAATAATTCATCTTTACTGGTAAGATGCTCTGAAAATTGATATACGTCAAAACGTACGTACGTTATGACAACGTCATAAATAGTAAAGTATATATAATTATATATATATATATATATATATATATATATATATATATATATATATATATATATATGTATATATATATATATATATATATATATATATATATATATATATATATATATATATATATAATATATTCTTTGATGAATATATGGCTCCATATGATGAGTTGATGGCTCCACACCCAGTTGCTGGCTCCACACCCAGTTGCTGACTCCACACCCAGTGGCTGACTCCACACCAGTTGCTGTCTCCACACCCAGTTGCTTTCTCCACACCCAGTTGATGCCTCCACACCCAGTTGACACCTCCACACCCAGTTGCTGGCAGTTGCTTGGCCATGACCCAGTGTGTTTGCCCCTCTAAAGGACAATGCACAGTTTAACTCTCCCAACTGAGTTGAAATGGAAGGGGTCCCAGCGGTCGGGCAGGACTCCACAAGCCTTGAGGTGCCAACAACTACTCTTAAAAGAGGTTTTGTCGCGTATGCAACAAAAACACCGCCATAAACGCCAACGGTGGTGTCATCCGCTTTCATACCTTCAACGAGGTAAGATGCAGTGGTTCCCACCAGCTTCCAAAGGGAAGCAATGGCCAGCTGCCATTGACGGTTAGGGAAGAGACTCCCATTAACCTAATCTCATCTGCAAACCTCACCCAAGCAATCATAGCGACGTCTGCTAGAACATTACCACACATTCCAAAAGCAGCCCGCCCAAATGCAGCAGCCAAACTTTGTAATCTTCTGAAAAGGGTTAATGATGCCCCGGAAAACATTCAAGCGTGCATAATGTCCTTCTGTTTGGCAATGTATGCCTCACCGTCCCTCCAAGGAGGGACAAATCACTTGCTTCCTCGGTCCAGAGGGCGATAAATGAATACCCAAGGGGGGATAACCTAGTTCGCCTGCCTCTCCGAGCAAAACACACACACCGCAGAAATGGTAACAACAACATACCGGAAAAACAAAATCAGAGCACAAATCACCAAGAAAATTGAAGAGGGAAATACCGCAAGCGCTATTAGAGTCCTCACCAGTGACGAGAAAATTGCTCCTCGAAACTCAGCCACAGCGCGGGCCCTGCAAAGCAAGCACCCACCCAGAGCCCGACAAGGCGACAACATCGTTCCGCCATCAGCCGACACCATTTCAGACCCATTAACCGTCGGTGAATCTGAGGTCTACAAAGCAGCCCTTTCTTTTCCACCTGGGTCAGCAGGAGGCTTTACAGGGTTAAAACCTCAACACATCAAGCAAATGTTAAATCCTGCGGTTGGTGATGCTGCACAAGATCTTCTTATGGAACTAACAAGGTTCGTTAACATGTGCCTGGCTGGTGATATACCTGAGGTCATCAGGCCTCTCTTTTTCGGTGCCTCCCTCTGTGCTCTCAAAAAGAAGGACGATGGAATCAGGCCAATAGCTGTTGGCAACACTCTCCGACGCTGATTGCCAAGGCTGCTACGGGTTGTCAGCCAGCAAGCGGCTGAATTACTGAAACCAATCCAGCTAGGATTTGGAATCCCCCAAGGCTGTGAAGCGGCTGCCCATGCAGCACGAGCATACATCACCAACATTTCTGATGAAAAGGCCCTGCTCAAACTGGATTTTAAGAATGCCTTCAACATGGTCAGAAGAGATGCAGTACTTTGTGCCGTACATCGCCATTTCCGCCCCTCTACCCGTTCATACTATCGTGCTACAGTGGTGAGTCAAAACTGCTCTTTGGTGAACATGAAATCAGATCATGTGAAGGCGTTCAGCAAGGTGATCCTCTTGCTCCCCTTCTTTTCTGCTTAGTCTTAAAAGAAATCACCGAAAGCTTGTCCAGCGAGTTCAACATCTGGTTTTTGGATGATGGCACTATAGCTGGCACCGTAGACGACCTCTTGGCAGACATCAGGAAAATAAGGGAGCAAGAAGTAAGCCTGGGTCTTGTCCTGAACCCTTCCAAGTGTGAAGTAGTCTCCTCCAACCCAGACATCGTAGCTAGAATAAGGTCTGCCTTGCCTGGAGCCCATGTCATTAGGGCCGAGAACAGCACCCTCCTTGGAGCCCCCCTCGGGTCTAATGCCATTGAGGAGATCCTTGACAAGAAAATCGCAGACCTTAGGAGGATGGAAGACAGAATAGGTGACATCGATGCCCACGATGCTTTTTATCTCCTCACCAAATGCCTATCCCTTCCGAGGCTAACCTACTTTCTGAGGTGCGCCCCATCTTACGACAACCGAAAGCTTGAAGAGTATGACCTCTTACTGAAGACCATGCTGGAAAAAGTTGTTAATCTCTCCCTCAACGAGTGCCAGTGGAAACAAGCCACTCTTCCTGTTAGGCTCGGTGGCTTGGGTGTCCGCACCGCCACCCAAATTGCTGTCCCAGCCTTCCTGTCTTCCTCCTCAGCATCAGATGACCTGGTTAAGGAAATTCTACCTGACACCCTCAGTGATGTAGCGGGGATACAGGACCCCCACTACACGGAATGCGACACGAAATGGGGTGCCATGGCAGACCAGCACTCAGACCAGCCATGCCGAAAGCCAAGAAACAATCCAGTTGGGACAGCCCCATTGCAGACAAAGAAGCCACAGCTTTGCTGGAGGCAGCAACAACCCCCAGTGATCGTGCACGCCTCACAGCTGTGCAGGCTCCCCATGCAGGGGACTTCCTTTTGGCAGTCCCTATGTCTGCGACAGGCACACGTCTTGATCCGCAGGAGCTCCGTATTGCAGTCGCTCTCCGTCTTGCTGCCCCTATCCACACTGTTCATAGGTGTATTTGCGGCGAGGCAGATGCTGACGAATATGGATTGCATGGCCTGCACTGTGGAAAATCTGGTGGTTGGCACACTAGACACGACGAAGTAAACGACATCATTAAAAGAAGCCTTGCCTCTGCCCAGTGTCCAGCGGAGAGAGAGCCCCGCAACCTTCTGAACCGTGACTCTGTTAGCTTTGCCGGCCGACCAGACGGAATCACACTGCGTCCGTGGAAGGGTGGCAGACAGTTGGCATGGGACTATACTTGCGTATCCACCCTGGCAGCCACATACATCAACCTCTCTGCCGGCACAGCAGGAGCCGCGGCGACACACAGAGAAAGAGACAAGTCAGCCAAGTATAGGCAATTAGATCATCGGTACAACTTCGTTCCAATAGGGTCTGAGACCCTAGGCCCATGGGGAGAGAGTGCAAGAAGGTTTCTAAAGGATCTTGGTTCCAAGCTCATTGACACCACAAGAGACCCTAGAGCGGCAAGTTTTCTCTTTCAGCGCCTCAGTGTCGCGATCCAGAGGGGGAATGCTCGCTGCATCCTCGGTTCCTGCCCAACGTCGGAGGAGTTCGAGGAAATCTACAGCCTCTAGGAAGCGAACTATTTTGTGTCCTCTTAATGCTCATTTTTTGTATACAATCAGATATGTAACTGTATAACCTTGCTTAATAAAGTGTACACCATAAAAAAGGGGGGTGGTAGGAGAAGCGAACACCCTCATGTATTCAGAGTTAAATGGCAAGTTTTTCCCTGAATGCTCTGTGTTCCCTTCTCTGAGGCTGTGGGTCCCTATAATTGCACCAGAGGTGGTACCCCATATATATATATATATATATATATATATATATATATATATATATATATATATATATATATATATATATATATATATATAGTATATATATATATATTCATATAGATAAACTAAAGTCTTTGAAAATGTAATAAGTTTTACGAAACGCGCTCAAGTGTCGCGTCAGACTAGAAATAAAGAATGAATTTTGGAGAATTGATTTTCATTTACCGTCACCAGTAAAAGAAACATAAGGAAAATTCGAGAAAAGTTGTGTTAGAATTATTAATCTTACTTTTTTCGGTCATATTTTAAATATATATATATATATATATATATATATATATATATATATATATATATATATATATATATATATATATATATATGTCGTACCTAGTAGCCAGAACCACTTTTTGCCTACTATGCAAGCCTCCGATTTGCCTAATAAGCCAAGTTTTCCTGAATTAATATATTTTCTCTAACTTTTTTCTTATGAAATAGATAACCTACCCATTATCATTATGTATGAGGTCAATTTTTTTTATTGGAGTTAAAATTAACGTAGATATATGACCGAACCTAACGCAACCCTACCTAACCTAACCTTTAACGTAGTTAGTTAGTGCGAAAATAGGTTAGGTTAGGTCAATAGGTTAGGTAGTCGAAAAACAATTAATTCATGAAAATCTTGGCTATTAGGCAAATCAGGGCTTGCATAGTAGGCTGAAGTGCGTTCTGGCTACTAGGTACGACATATACTATATATATTATATATATATATATAATATATATATAATATATATATAATATATATATATAATGTTGTACCTAGTAGCCAGAATGCAGCATTTGGTCTACTATACAAGGCCCGATTTGCCTAATAAGCCAAATTTTCCTGAATTTATAAATTTTTCCATTTCTTTTCCTATGAAACTATAAAGCTATCCATTTCATTATGTATGAGTTAATTTTTTAAAATTTGAGTTAAAACTAATGAAGTTATATGACCGAACCTACCCTACCTAACCTATCTTAACGTAACCTAAACTAACACAACTATATCAATAATTTATGTTCTTAATATAATATAATAATAATAATTCAAATAAACAAATTGGAAACAATTTATTGAAAATAAAGAAAATCACTCTGCGTATTGGGCAAATCGGGCCTTGCATAGTAGGCCGAGTACGACGTTCTGGCTACTAGGTACAACATTATATATATATATAT
>WNGS01132237.1:0-18203 GCA_020271785.1 Procambarus virginalis
ACACAATGGTACCATGACACCAGTGCCGACACTAACGCCAGTCACACAGATACATATACAAAGTGAACCTAAACAGTGCCATAGCCCATCTGATGCCAAACAACCTCAAAATGGATTATCACAGTGAAGAACATCTCACTATACTACAATGAAGTTCGCAATAGAATTAATGACATCATACAGTATGTCTGTGAACACCACACCGACGTCATAGTGCTACAGGAGACGATGTAGGTGATGACTTCAACCCAAGATTCAGCGATTATCACAAGTTCTCCCTGCCCGCTGGAGAAAGAAAACGGGCTCTCATCACTTTTGTAAATAACAACATTCCCGCACAGATTATTGATGACCTCCATATAGGGGATGAGTATAAGTCACTGCGGGTACCCTTCACCTAAACAACAATCCCCTCTTATAATATACTTATAACAATAATATAACCTATATGTGCCGTAGAGTAAACTTGACTTTGACACACTACCTGAGTTTGTCAATGAGAACCTACCCTACTGGTCGGTGACCTGAATGCCAGTTACCCACACTTTGGTGCCAACTGTCATCAATGGACGGAAACTGTCACTGTATGTCAGGGAAGTGAAAACCTTAGAGTCCTGGGTGATGAACAGTCAACTCACCTCAGAGGAGGAAGATTAGACTATGCTCTCCTGCTGAATGCACAGGACACGGATGCCAGTACACACATTGTGCACAGTTTATGTAGTGACCATTGGGCACTGATTACCACCGTCGACATGAACTAGAGAAGGAAGGAGACAAATAAAAGCAAAAGATTATCACTTGGATTATCACGGGGAGCCGGTCGGCCGAGCGGACAGAACGCTGGACTTGTGATCCAGTGGTCCTGGGTTCGATCCCAGGCGCCGGGGAGAAACAATGGGCAAAGTTTCTTTCACCCTATGCCCCTGTTACCTAGCAGTAAAATAGGTACCTGGGTGTTAGTCAGCTGTCACGGGCTGCTTCCTGGGGGTGGAGGCCTGGTCGAGGACCGGCCGCGGGGACACTAAAAAGCCCCGAAATCATCTCAAGATAACCTCTAGATAGGAGCGGATATGAGGCCGCACTTCATAAACAACACAAGTGGCTGGTTCACGGAATACCAAATCCCAGCAGACATTGATACATTGTTGATGACCTTAATCACCAAACTAAGAGCTGTCTCAGAGTTCTGCGCCGTACGACTGGGCGAAGTAACCACTCAGAAAAAGAAAATAATATGGTATGAGAACATTACATAAAGATGCTCATGCAAATGTACGAGAAATGAGTAGAGAGTACCGGAGACATCCCACTGACAGCAGTCAAGAGTTGTTTAAAACTGTGTGTCAAGTAGCCAGGGAAGAGAAGATTAAAGAGCGGGAAAGACAATGGCTTGACTTCACTAGCTCTATTGGACGGGAAACATCTGCAAGACAGGTGTGGGCAAAATTCAGATAGCTAAGGGTGGCAGAGCCCGGCCTGCGGCTCACAAAGACCCCAGGGTAAGGCTGAAGAACTAATTCACAAGTGGAGTGATGCAGCATCCTCCTCCTCTCTCCCTGCAGAAATCAGCAGGGAACAGCTCCTGCGACATGATGACAGAAGAATTAGGATAACAAGAGCACTGTCTAGTGATGACGAGTATGGGGAACCAATCACAGCCCAGGAAGTAAGGGGCGCTATGAAAAAGGGTAAAAGTACAGCACCTTGTGAAGATGGCGTCACCTACGACATACTCAATGCACTGTGTGAAGTGTCTGGGAATCCACTACTCCACCTGTTTAACAAGTCATTCCTAATTGAGTGTTGCCCACATAATGGAAACATGCAATAATCGTTCCCATACCGAAGCCCAATGACCCTGACAATTACAGACCTATCAGTCTCGTGTCATGCACTTGCAAGATGCTTGAAAGGATCATCCTAAACCGACTGTTGCACAAAATAGGCAGGTTAGGGGAGGGGGTCAATGGATTTGTTAAAGGACGGAGCACAGCAAATTGTATAGTTAATAATTTGGCTACACAGCTAGGCTGTGTAGCCAAGTAATTACACAGCTTGGCACTCTGTGTTTGTTGGCACCAATGGAGCCTTCAACAAAGCACAGGGGATTGCGATCCTGGACGAGCTTGCATGCATGGGTGTCAAGGGGAGACTCATGAAATGGATTGAAGACTACCTCAAAGGGAGGAAAGCCAGGTTTGCTTCAATGGAGCAGTCTCCAGAACAATGAATATGGAACTCGGGACCCCCCAAGGCGGAGTCTTAAGCCCTACACTATTCAATGTACTTATGAACGCCATTGCAAATATTGATTTTCCGGAAGGAACACAATAAGTGGGATATGCAGATGATGTTCTAATGCAAGCTCCAACCCTGGGAAAATTAAATAGTCCATTGAACTCGTTGGAAGGAAATGTATTGAGCTCGGTTTCACTCTCTCCACAAACAAGACGAAGGCATACTCCCATCACAAGCGGAGAGAAAATGAAGAACTACAATTAATGGTGTAACACTTGAATGGGTTGACCACTGTCGGTACCTGGCGCCACTGTCGGCTCTAACAAGGGGAAGAAAGAGGAGCTCAACCAACTCATAGGAACATGCAAAAGTCGACTCAGGGCACTGAAAGCTATGACCTGGAATGGACATGGAGCCTCTATTGCCGTGCTTAAAATGATGTACACAGCCTTTGTGTACATCATAGGCTATGCCGCATCAGTTTTATGCACTTACTCCCAAAGTGATATGAAATAGTTTGAAAGCATATAAAATGAAGCAATGACAATCATTTTTGGAGTCCCAAGAACTGCCAAAACAGCTAATTTACGTGAGGAGTTCTCCCTCCCTAGTGTTAAAAGCAGAATTAAGGAACAGAATGTTAAGCATGTAATTAAGATAGACAGAATCCCCACTACAATGATATTGTAAAAAACAAAACGAGTTCTGTGCTACTTACAGGGGAGAAACAGGAGTCTGCTACCTCGAAGAACCTCACCATCTTGAGGAAGCCCGTCAGCTCCTGCCTGTAGAGAGGTTACCTCCCTGGGAGGATGACTCATGCAGCATTATCATCAACGAGATGACAACGAAAAAGTCCACATGATACTACAAGAAATGAGGCACAAGTATCTCGAGGAAATTTGTAAAGAAGCCGGAGATGAACTAGATCAAATCTACACTGTTGGGTCATCTAACCCTGTCAATGGCAGGGCTGGTGCAGCATACACTGTAATTAGGAATAATGCCTTTCAGTGCAGAAATGAAGAAAAAGCACGCATTGAGAACTATGCCTCTTCAACGCAAGCAGAGCTAACTGCCATTGTTATGGCATTAGGATTCCTTGAACAAACACTAACAGTGCAGTGATCTGCACTGATTCAAAAGCAGCACTACAAAGCCTAAGTAAAAATCGGGCAGAAAATCTTGCAATAGTCGTTGAAATCACGTACTAACCAACAAATCAGGTGAGGGTACTAACCAGGAAATCAGTACTAATCAGAAACAGGTGAGGGTACTAACCAATCAGGGAAGATCATCAAGTTTCTGTGGATCCCCTCACATGTTGGAATATGTGGAATTGAACGAGCAGATGTGCTGGCTGCTGAAGGCGCTGAAGGTGACCATATTGAATACTTCATACCCAAGACTCTTCTATAAATTAGAGGTATTAAGCTACAAACAAGCTTCTAACTAATTAGGGGGATCAGAGCTGCAAACTCAACAGTAAAAGAGGTACTTGGTTGTAAAAACGATTCTTCGCAGGGGTCGTATTCCAGGGAACATAGGATTAAGGACCTGCCCGAAAATGCTACGTGTACTAGTGGCTGTACAAGAACGTAAAAACTCTTGTATGTATATATTATATATATATATATATATATATATATATATATATATATATATAATATATATATATATATATATATATACATATATATACATATATATATATATATATATATATATATATATATATATAATATTAGTATATTTTTTGGTAGCAGTCTTTCCTGTAGACATGTATTATTAAATATGACCGAAAATATAAGATTAATAATTCTAACACGAATTTTCTCTATATTTCTTATGTTTCTTTTTACTGTCGATGGTAATTGAAAAATCAGTTCTCCAAAATTCATTTTTATTTCTAGTCTGACGCGACACTTGAGCGCGTTTCGTAAAATTATTACATTTTCAAAGACTTTAGTTTACACACACACAACTATAACTGAACAGAGTTAAACAGCTTCGATTTTGGGTGAGGTGATATGTTACAATAGTTTTGGATGAGGTGAAAACAAACTTTCAACACAACACAGAACACGAAACAATGGGTATAAGCTAAAGGGAAGAATAGAAGTAACTGCAGAGGGCCTATTGGCCCATATTTCTTGATGCTTCTATATTGGAGAGGAGTCTTGAAGTGGGTAGAATATAATTGTGCGTAATTAGCTGTTGTTTGCTGGTGTTGACTTCTTAATGTGTAGTGCCTCGCAGATATCAAGCCGCCTGCTATCGCTGTATCTATCGATGATTTCCGTGTTTTTTGGTAAGACTTCTCTGGTGATGGTCTGGTTGTGGGAAGAGATTATATGTTCCTTGATAGAGCCCTGTTGCTTATGCATCGTTAATCGCCTGGAAAGAGATGTTGTTGTCTTGCCTATATACTGAGTTCTTTGAGGCTTACAGTCCCCAAGTGGGCATTTGAAGGCATAGACGACATTGGTCTCTTTCAAAGTGTTCTGCTTTGTGTCTGGAGAGTTTCTCATGAGTAGGTTGGCAGTTTTCTTGGTTTTATAGTAAATCGTCAATTGTATCTTCTGATTTTTGTCTGTAGGGATAACGTTTCTATTAACAATATCTTTCAGGACCCTTTCCTCCGTTTTATGAGCTGTGGAAAAGAAGTTCCTGTAAAATAGTCTAATAGGGGGTACAGGTGTTGTGTTAGTTGTCTCTTCAGAGGTTGCATGGTGTTTCACCTTCCTTCTTATGATGTCTTCAACGAAATCATTGGAGAAGCCGTTGTTGACTAGGACCTGCCTTATCCTACAGAGTTCTTCATCGACTTGCTTCCATCCTGAGCTGTGGCTGAGAGCGCGGTCGACATAAGCGTTAACAACACTCCTCTTGTACCTGTCTGGGCAGTCACTGTTGGCATTGAGGCACATTCCTATGTTTGTTTCCTTAGTGTAGACTGTAGTGTGGAAACCTCCGCTCCTTTCCATGACTGTTACATCCAGAAAGGGTAGTTTCCCATCTTTCTCCATCTCGTAAGTGAAACGCAACACGGAATTCTGCTCAAATGCCTCTTTCAGCTCCTGCAGATGTCTGACATCAAGTACCTGTGTAAAAATGTCGTCAGCATACCTGCAGTATATGGCCGGTTTCAAGTTGATATCGACTAAGAACTTTTGTTCGATGGTACCCATGTAGAAGTTCGCAAACAGGACACCTAGGCGAGAACCCATGGCGACCCCATCTACTTGCTTATACATGTGCCCATCCTGGCTCAAGAAGGGTGCCTCTTTAGTACAAGCTTGAAGTAGTTTCCTTAGAATGCTTTCTGGTATGTCAAGAGGAGTACAAGCTGGATCACGATACACTCTGTCCGCTATCATCCCGATTGTTTCATCCACAGGTACGTTGGTAAACAGTGATTCTACGTCCAACGAGGCTCTTATCCCTGTGGCCCGTGTTCCCCGCAGTAAGTCAACAAATTCCTTTGGAGACTTCAGGTTGAATGCGCAAGGGACATAAGGAATCAGCAAGCCGTTGAGTCGCTTAGCCAGTCTGTACGTATTTGTGGGTATCTGGCTGATGATTGGCCGAAGTGGGTTTCCAGGCTTGTGTGTCTTGACATTTCCATATTTGATTTGGTCCTCAGTGAGGTTGATTCCTGCAAGGTTCAGGAAGCCGTCTCTTTGTCGTGGAATTGCCATACGTCCTCCATATAACGTTGTTAGTTTCTTGATTATCCTTGTTTCCGTGCTGAGGTGATGTCGGTCTGTGAGGATGTCGAGGTATTGTTCGATGCGAGTACGGAGACTTTCTTCAATGCTGCTGTTTCTCCATTCGTTTGTCTGTACATGGTTGACGTGTCCTTCTGTCTATCGGCCAATAGACAGAACACCGTCCGTTCCTCACTGTCAAATTAAACTCTGCGTTCTGCTCGATATACCAACGCTCGCCAGGAATAGCGACCGTGACTATATTGTTTAGAAATAATCTAGAGTGACAGAAGTCTGTGAATCACCAGAGAGAAACAGACTGGTATCAGGTAACACCTGTGAGATCGAGATCGTCTGTGAGTAAATCAGTGGTCTAGAGTGAAGTGCTGCTGCCTAAGTAATATGTGTGTGACTGTACCACAGTGTACCTGAATGGTACAATATAACGGTAGCCGCCGTCGCCGCCACTCAGTCCAGAGCATGTAGCCAGCCTCCGCCGCCAGCCGCCCTGCCTCACTGTACTATGGGACGTCACCGCTCGTCACAACCTTACTCACCGCCAGTGCCATCAAGTATGTGTGTGTCTGTTAGGCATACACCACGCCGTCCTGCGAGTACCCTCCGTGTCAAGTACGGTAGTTTTGGAAAAGCCTGTCATCAGTGTCTCTCGTTGTAACGCCGAAGCCGTAACTGTCAAAACACTGTTAAATTTTACAATACAACTGGAAAGGTCATCATCAAGACAAGTGGGGGAGCCACTAGGGTTAGTGTCCCTCAGGTAAATCAGGTAAGGTAAAGTCAGTAAGTGTACCCTATACCCATCACGAGGGGGGGGGGTAGTGTACCCATCCCGTGGGTGGTAGTGTACCCATCCCGTGGGTGGTAGTGTACCCATCCCATGGGTGGTAGTGTACCCATCCTGTGGTGGTAGTGTACCCATCCTGTGGGTGGTAGTGTACCCATCCTGTGGGTGGTAGTGTACCCATCCCGTGGGTGGTAGTGTACCCATCCCGTGGGTGGTAGTGTACCCATCCCGTGGGTGGTAGTGTACCCATCCCGTGGGTGGTAGTGTACCCAGTACCCATCCCGTGGGCGGTAGTGTACCCATCCCGTGGGCGGTAGTGTACCCATCCCGTGGGCGGTAGTGTACCCATCCCGTGGGCGGTAGTGTACCCATCCCGTGGGTGGTAGTGTACCCATCCCGTGGGTGGTAGTGTACCCAGTACCCATCCCGTGGGTGGTAGTGTACCCATCCCGTGGGTGGTAGTGTACCCATCCCGTGGGTGGTAGTGTACCCATCCCGTGGGCGGTAGTGTACCCATCCCGTGGGTGGTAGTGTACCCATCCCGTGGGTGGTAGTGTACCCAGTACCCATCCCGTGGGCGGTAGTGTACCCATCCCGTGGGTGGTAGTGTACCCATCCCGCGGGTGGTAGTGTACCCATCCCGTGGGTGGTAGTGTACCCATCCCGTGGGTGGTAGTGTACCCATCCCGTGGGTGGTAGTGTACCCATCCCGTGGGTGGTAGTGTACCCATCCCGTGGGTGGTAGTGTACCCAGTACCCATCCCGTGGGTGGCAGTGTACCCATCCCGTGGGTGGTAGTGTACCCATCCCGTGGGTGGTAGTGTACCCATCCCGTGGGTGGTAGTGTACCCATCCCGTGGGTGGTAGTGTACCCATCCCGTGGGTGGTAGTGTTCCCATCCCGTGGGTGGTAGTGTACCCATCCCGTGGGTGGTAGTGTACCCATCCCGTGGGTGGTAGTGTACCCATCCTGTGGGTGGTAGTGTACCCATCCTGTGGGTGGTAGTGTACCCATCCCGTGGGTGGTAGTGTACCCATCCTGTGGGTGGTAGTGTTCCCATCCCGTGGGTGGTAGTGTACCCATCCCGTGGGCGGTAGTGTACCCAGTACCCATCCCGTGGGTGGTAGTGTACCCATCCTGTGGGTGGTAGTGTACCCATCCCGTGGGTGGTAGTGTACCCATCCCGTGGGTGGCAGTGTACCCATCCTGTGGGCGGTAGTGTACCCATCCCGTGGGTGGTAGTGTACCCATCCCGTGGGTGGCAGTGTATCCATCCCGTGGGTGGTAGTGTACCCATCCCGTGGGTGGTAGTGTACCCAGTACCCATCCCGTGGGTGGTAGTGTACCCAGTACCCATCCCGTGGGTGGTAGTGTACCCATCCCGTGGGTGGTAGTGTACCCATCCCGTGGGTGGTAGTGTACCCATCCCGTGGGTGGCAGTGTACCCATCCTGTGGGCGGTAGCGTACCCATCCCGTGGGTGGTAGTGTACCCATCCCGTGGGTGGTAGTGTACCCATCCCGTGGGCGGTAGTGTACCCATCCCGTGGGTGGTAGTGTACCCATCCCGTGGGTGGCAGTGTACCCATCCCGTGGGTGGTAGTGTACCCATCCCGTGGGTGGTAGTGTACCCAATACCCATCCCGTGGGTGGTAGTGTACCCAATACCCATCCCGTGGGTGGTAGTGTACCCAATACCCATCCCGTGGGTGGTAGTGTTCCCATCCCGTGGGTGGTAGTGTACCCATCCCGTGGGTGGTAGTGTACTCATCCCGTGGGTGGTAGTGTACCCAGTACCCATCCCGTGGGTGGTAGTGTACCCATCCCGTGGGTGGTAGTGTACCCATCCTGTGGGTGGTAGTGTACCCATCCCGTGGGTGGTAGTGTACCCATCCCGTGGGCGGTAGTGTACCCACCCGTGGGCGGTAGTGTACCCAGTACCCATCCCGTGGGTGGTAGTGTACCCATCCCGTGGGTGGTAGTGTACCCATCCCGTGGGTGGTAGTGTTCCCATCCCGTGGGTGGTAGTGTACCCATCCCGTGGGTGGTAGTGTACCCATCCCGTGGGTGGTAGTGTACCCATCCTGTGGGTGGTAGTGTACCCATCCCGTGGGTGGTAGTGTACCCATCCCGTGGGTGGTAGTGTACTCATCCCGTGGGCGGTAGTGAACCATTCCCGTGGGTGGTAGTGTACCCATCCCGTGGGTGGTAGTGTACCCAATACCCATCCCGTGGGTGGTAGTGTACCCAATACCCATCCCGTGGGTGGTAGTGTACCCATCCCGTGGGTGGTAGTGTACCCATCCCGTGGGTGGTAGTGTACCCATCCTGTGGGTGGTAGTGTACCCATCCCGTGGGTGGTAGTGTACCCATCCCGTGGGTGGTAGTGTACCCATCCCGTGGGTGGTAGTGTACCCATCCCGTGGGTGGTAGTGTACCCATCCCGTGGGTGGTAGTGTACCCAATACCCATCCCGTGGGTGGTAGTGTACCCATCCCGTGGGTGGTAGTGTACCCATCCCGTGGGTGGTAGTGTACCCATCCTGTGGGTGGTAGTGTACCCATCCCGTGGGTGGTAGTGTACCCATCCCGTGGGTGGTAGTGTACCCATCCCGTGGGTGGTAGTGTACCCATCCCGTGGGTGGTAGTGTACCCATCCCGTGGGTGGTAGTGTACCCATCCTGTGGGTGGTAGTGTACCCATCCCGTGGGTGGTAGTGTACCCATCCTGTGGGTGGTAGTGTACCCATCCCGTGTGTGGTAGTGTACCCATCCCGTGGGTGGTAGTGTACCCATCCCGTGTGTGGTAGTGTACCCATCCCGTGGGTGGCAGTGTACCCATCCCGTGTGTGGTAGTGTAATCATCCCGTGGGTGGTAGTGTACCCATCCCGTGGGTGGCAGTGTACCCATCCCGTGGGTGGTAGTGTACCCATCCCGTGGGTGGCAGTGTACCCATCCCGTGTGTGGTAGTGTACCCATCCCGTGTGTGGTAGTGTACCCATCCCGTGGGTGGCAGTGTACCCATCCCGTGGGTGGTAGTGTACCCATCCCGTGTGTGGTAGTGTACCCATCCCGTGGGTGGCAGTGTACCCATCCCGTGTGTGGTAGTGTAATCATCCCGTGGGTGGTAGTGTACCCATCCCGTGGGTGGCAGTGTACCCATCCCGTGGGTGGTAGTGTACCCATCCCGTGGGCGGTAGCGTACCCATCCCGTGGGTGGTAGTGTACCCAATACCCATCCCGTGGGTGGTAGTGTACCCAATACCCATCCCGTGGGTGGTAGTGTACCCAATACCCATCCCGTGGGTGGTAGTGTACCCAATACCCATCCCGTGGGTGGTAGTGTACCCAATACCCATCCCGTGGGTGGTAGTGTACCCAATACCCATCCCGTGGGTGGTAGTGTACCCATCCCGTGGGTGGTAGTGTACCCATCCTGTGGGTGGTAGTGTTCCCATCCCGTGGGTGGTAGTGTACCCATCCCGTGGGTGGTAGTGTACCCATCCCGTGGGCGGTAGTGTACCCATCCTGTGGGTGGTAGTGTTCCCATCCCGTGGGTGGCAGTGTACCCATCCTGTGGGCGGTAGTGTACCCATCCCGTGGGTGGTAGTGTACCCATCCCGTGGGTGGTAGTGTACTCATCCCGTGGGCGGTAGTGTACCCATCCCGTGGGTGGTAGTGTACCCATCCCGTGGGTGGTAGTGTACCCATCCTGTGGGTGGTAGTGTACCCATCCCGCGGGTGGTAGTGTACCCATCCCGTGGGTGGTAGTGTACCCATCCCGTGGGTGGTAGTGTACCCAGTACCCATCCCGTGGGTGGTAGTGTACCCATCCCGTGGGTGGTAGTGTACCCATCCTGTGGGCGGTAGTGTACCCATCCCGTGGTGGTAGTGTACCCATCCCGTGGGTGGTAGTGTACCCATCCCGTGGGTGGTAGTGTACCCATCCCGTGGGTGGTAGTGTACCCATCCCGCGGGTGGTAGTGTACCCATCCCGTGGGTGGTAGTGTACCCATCCCGTGGGTGGTAGTGTACCCATCCCGTGGGCGGTAGTGTACCCATCCTGTGGGTGGTAGTGTACCCATCCCGTGGGTGGTAGTGTACCCAATACCCATCCCGTGGGTGGTAGTGTACCCAATACCCATCCCGTGGGTGGTAGTGTACCCATCCCGTGGGTGGTAGTGTACCCATCCCGCGGGTGGTAGTGTACCCATCCCGTGGGTGGTAGTGTACCCATCCCGTGGGTGGTAGTGTACCCAGTACCCATCCCGTGGGTGGTAGTGTACCCATCCCGTGGGCGGTAGTGTACCCATCCTGTGGGTGGTAGTGTACCCATCCCGTGGGTGGTAGTGTACCCAATACCCATCCCGTGGGTGGTAGTGTACCCAATACCCATCCCGTGGGTGGTAGTGTACCCATCCCGTGGGCGGTAGTGTACCCATCCCGTGGGCGGTAGTGTACCCATCCCGTGGGTGGTAGTGTACCCATCCCGTGGGTGGTAGTGTACCCATCCCGTGGGTGGTAGTGTACCCATCCCGTGGGTGGTAGTGTACCCATCCCGTGGGTGGTAGTGTACCCATCCCGTGGGTGGCAGTGTACCCATCCCGTGGGTGGTAGTGTACCCAGTACCCATCCCGTGGGTGGTAGTGTACCCAGTACCCACCCCGTGGGTGGTAGTGTACCCATCCCGTGGGTGGTAGTGTACCCATCCCGTGGGTGGCAGTGTACCCATCCCGTGGGTGGTAGTGTACCCAGTACCCATCCCGTGGGTGGTAGTGTACCCATCCTGTGGGTGGTAGTGTACCCATCCCGTGGGTGGTAGTGTACCCATCCCGTGGGTGGTAGTGTACCCATCCCGTGGGTGGTAGTGTACCCATCCCGTGTGTGGTAGTGTACCCATCCCGTGGGCGGTAGTGTACCCATCCTGTGGGTGGTAGTGTACCCATCCCGTGGGTGGTAGTGTACCCATCCCGTGGGCGGTAGTGTACCCATCCCGTGGGTGGTAGTGTACTCATCCCGTGGGCGGTAGTGTACCCATCCCGTGGGTGGTAGTGTACCCATCCCGTGGGCGGTAGTGTACCCATCCCGTGGGTGGTAGTGTACTCATCCCGTGGGCGGTAGTGTACCCATCCCGTGGGTGGTAGTGTACCCATCCCGTGGGTGGTAGTGTACCCATCCCGTGGGCGGTAGTGTACCCATCCCGTGGGTGGTAGTGTACTCATCCCGTGGGCGGTAGTGTACCCATCCCGTGGGTGGTAGTGTACCCATCCCGTGGGCGGTAGTGTACCCATCCCGTGGGTGGTAGTGTACTCATCCCGTGGGCGGTAGTGTACCCATCCCGTGGGTGGTAGTGTACCCATCCCGTGGGCGGTAGTGTACCCATCCCGTGGGTGGTACTGTACCCATCCCGTGGGCGGTAGTGTACCCATCCCGTGGGCGGTAGTGTACCCATCCCGTGTGTGGTAGTGTACCCATCCCGTGGGTGGTAGTGTACCCATCCCGTGGGCGGTAGTGTACCCATCCCGTGGGTGGTAGTGTACCCATCCCGTGGGTGGTAGTGTACCCATCCCGTGGGTGGTAGTGTACCCATCCCGTGGGTGGTAGTGTACCCATCCCGTGGGTGGTAGTGTACCCATCCCGTGGGTGGTAGTGTACCCATCCCGTGGGTGGTAGTGTACCCATCCCGTGTGTGGTAGTGTACCCATCCCGTGGGTGGTAGTGTACCCATCCCGTGGGTGGCAGTGTACCCATCCCGTGGGCGGAAGTGTACCCATCCCGTGGGCGGTAGTGTACCCAATACCCATCCCGTGGGCGGTAGTGTACCCAATACCCATCCCGTGGGCGGTAGTGTACCCAATACCCATCCCGTGGGTGTAGTGTACCCATCCCGTGGGTGGTAGTGTACCCATCCCGTGTGTGGTAGTGTACCCATCCCGTGGGCGGTAGTGTACCCAATACCCATCCCGTGGGCGGTAGTGTACCCAATACCCATCCCGCGGGCGGTAGTGTACCCAATACCCATCCCGTGGGTGGTAGTGTACCCAATACCCATCCCGTGGGTGGTAGTGTACTCATCCCGTGGGCGGTAGTGTACCCATCCCGTGGGTGGTAGTGTACCCATCCCGTGGGCGGTAGTGTACCCATCCCGTGGGTGGCAGTGTACCCATCCCGTGGGCGGAAGTGTACCCATCCCGTGGGTGGTAGTGTACCCAATACCCATCCCGTGGGTGGTAGTGTACCCAATACCCATCCCGTGGGTGGTAGTGTACCCAATACCCACCGAGAGCACCGAGTCATAATCACTACCATGTCTGCCAAAATTCTGTCGGTCGGGTCAAGGCTGTTTTAGCTCTGCCAACCCTCCTCCGAAGCTCCCCGCTTGGCTCCGGCTTCAGCTTGCTTCTCCGCGTCCGAACACAGGAAAGATGGCCTCAATCACCTAAAATAATGGAATCATGTTCTGCCTTGAGGTCCGCGGCACGCACCACATTGCCCTGCCTCCTGGTTCATGGGATATTGCCCTGGGAATGGCGGTAACCTCAGGAATTCTTCCATCTAAGTTGTTGCTCCAATTGTAATGTGTTTGGGAGTGTTGACCTTAAGGGTCTGTCAATGTCTGGTTAAGGCGGCCACCACAACCACTTGTTGACCAGTCAATACGAACACTTTTGTCCTGGACATATTCCAGGACTTGAATAAACTCTCAGTGTATGTACACCTAGAAGCTGTGTACACCTCTCAGTGTATGTACACCATGAAGCTGTGTACACCTCTCAGTGTATGTACCCCTTGAAGCTGTGTACACCTCTCAGTGTATGTACCCCTTGAAGCTGTGTACACCTCTCAGTGTATGTACCCCTTGAAGCTGTGTACACCTCTCAATGTATGTATACCTTGAAGCTGTGTACACCTCTCAGTGTATGTATACCTTGAAGCTGTGTACACCTCTGTGTATGTACACCTTGAAGCTGTGTACACCTCTCAGTGTATGTATACCTTGAAGCTGTGTACACCTCTGTGTATGTACACCTTGAAGCTGTGTACACCTCTCAGTGTATGTACACCTTGAAGCTGTGTACACCTCTCAATGTATGTATACCTTGAAGCTGTGTACACCTCTCAGTGTATGTACACCATGAAGCTGTGTACACCTCTCAGTGTATGTACCCCTTGAAGCTGTGTACACCTCTCAGTGTATGTACACCATGAAGCTGTGTACACCTCTCAGTGTATGTACCCCTTGAAGCTGTGTACACCTCTCAGTGTATGTACACCATGAAGCTGTGTACACCTCTCAGTGTATGTACACCTTGAAGCTGTGTACACCTCTCAGTGTATGTACACCTTGAAGCTGTGTACACCTCTCAGTGTATGTACATCTAGAAGCTGTGTACACCTCTCAGTGTATGTACATCTAGAAGCTGTGTACACCTCTCAGTGTATGTACACCTTGAAGCTGTGTACACCTCTCAGTGTATGTACACCTTGAAGCTGTGTACACCTCTCAGTGTATGTACACCTTGAAGCTGTGTACACCTCTCAGTGTATGTACACCTTGAAGCTGTGTACACCTCTCAGTGTATGTACACCTTGAAGCTGTGTACACCTCTCAGTGTATGTATACCTTGAAGCTGTGTACACCTCTCAGTGTATGTACACCATGAAGCTGTGTACACCTCTCAGTGTATGTACACCTAGAAGTTGTGTACACCTCTCAGTGTATGTACACCTAGAAGCTGTGTACACCTCTCAGTGTATGTACACCTTGAAGCTGTGTACACCTCTCAGTGTATGTACACCTAGAAGTTGTGTACACCTCTCAGTGTATGTACACCTAGAAGTTGTGTACACCTCTCAGTGTATGTACACCATGAAGTTGTGTACACCTCTCAGTGTATGTACACCTAGAAGTTGTGTACACCTCTCAGTGTATGTACACCTAGAAGCTGTGTACACCTCTCAGTGTATGTACACCTTGAAGCTGTGTACACCTCTCAGTGTATGTACACCTTGAAGCTGTGTACACCTCTCAGTGTATGTACACCATGAAGCTGTGTACACCTCTCAGTGTATGTACCCCTTGAAGCTGTGTACACCTCTCAGTGTATGTACACCTTGAAGCTGTGTACACCTCTCAGTGTATGTACATCTAGAAGCTGTGTACACCTCTCAGTGTATGTACATCTAGAAGCTGTGTACACCTCTCAGTGTATGTATACCTTGAAGCTGTGTACACCTCTCAGTGTATGTATACCTTGAAGCTGTGTACACCTCTCAGTGTATGTACACCATGAAGTTGTGTACACCTCTCAGTGTATGTACAGCATGAAGTTGTGTACACCTCTCAGTGTATGTACACCTTGAAGCTGTGTACACCTCTCAGTGTATGTATACCTTGAAGCTGTGTACACCTCTCAGTGTATGTATACCTTGAAGCTGTGTACACCTCTCAGTGTATGTACACCTAGAAGCTGTGTACACCTCTCAGTGTATGTACACCATGAAGTTGGTTTACACCTCTCAGTGTATGTACACCATGAAGTTGTGTACACCTCTCAGTGTATGTACATCTAGAAGCTGTGTACACCTCTCAGTGTATGTACACCTTGAAGCTGGTGGATCAAACTCTCACAAGTCGAGCCTGGCCTCGGGCCGGGCTTGGGAGTAGAAGAACTCCAGAACCCCATCAACCAGGTATCAACCAGGTAAGCTGTGTATACCTCTCAGTGTATGTACACCTTGAAGCTGTGTACACCTCTCAGTGTATGGATACCTAGAACCTATGTACACCTCTCAGTGTATGTACACCTCTCAGTGTATGTACACCTCTCAGTGTATGTACACCTCTCAGTGTATGTACACCTCTCAGTGTATGTACACCTCTCAGTGTATGTACACCTCTGTCTCTGAATTTTTGTGTTGAATATTATTATTCTTTTTTATTATTAATATTACTATTATAATTATGATTAATAATAATTCATTTCTAATGTCCTTATAGTTGCCAAGGTGTGTCCCTGCTCACGGCTCCTGCTTTTATTATTATTATATTATTAATATTTTTATTATTATTTTTATTATTATTTGTATTATTATTATTATTATTTCTAGCTGCTCCCGGCCACGCATTGCTGTGGCTCAGTCCTCCCCTGTCCCCTCATCTTCTCTCTATCATTTCCCCCTCCCCCCATACCTTCCTCCTCCCTACCATTCTCACTCCTTTGTCCCCCCCCCCCTTCCACTATTCTCCATTCCACCGTCCCTCATCCCCAACTCCCCGACCCCTCGTCCTCCCCACCATCCCCCACTCCCTCGTCCGATGCATTCCCAAATGATCTGATGCTTCAATTAGAAAACTGGGAATATCAAATGATCTGAGGTTCCCATCACTGAAATATAAGAAAAAACAGTTAAATAAACAATATGACAATGAAAAAATATAAAATCAACTATACTCACAAAATGAACGGTATGGTAAACAACACAGCTCAATTCCAAAGCAATGTCTACACAAATAATTAAATCAAAATGAAAATCAATCGAAATCTATGAAATTCCAATTTATCAATGAAATCGGAAACATTGAAATGGAATCGTAACATATTTAGCATTTTGTGTGTGTTGCTCTCACGTGAAACAGATGGTGCTATTTTAAAAAAAAAAAGCATGTTTTTACCTGTCACAGGTGTGGCATCTATAAAGTAGGTATATAAAAACACGCATATATTCGAATGGAACGTTGTGTCAAATTTCAAAGCAATCGGCAAAGAACTTTTGGAGATTACAGCATATGTGGCTCTTATGTCCAACATGTGGCGTTGTTTTTCATAACAAGCATGTTTTTACCTGTCCCAGGTGAGGCATGTATGTAGTATATATATAAAAACATACGCCTATTTAAATGCAATGTTGTATCAAAATTTCAAAGCAATCGTTAAAGTGGATTCGATGATTCCCCTCATATGAAAAACGCTTGATGTTTTTTCCCGTCACAGACGTGACATTGTATAGTATGTATATAAAAACCCGCTCAGATACAAATGGAACGTTGTGTCAAAATTTCAAAGCAATGGTGAAGAACTTTCGGAGATTAGCAATTTGAACAAAAAAACATTTCCATTTTTATTTATATAGCTTATTATTATTACTACTAGTAGTACTCGGCCACGTGTTGCTGTGGCTCAGCAACGCACATGCGTTGCTGAGCCACAGTACCCTTCCTTGTCCCCCAGTCCTCCCCACCATTCCCCACTCCCTCGTCCGATGCCTTCCCAAATGGTCTGATGTTCCCATCAGAAAATTGGGAACATCAAGTGATCTAATGTTCCCATCACTGAAATATAGAAAAAAACACTTAAAAAATGGGGTGTAAATATGAAAAAATAAACAAATAAACTACTCACAATATGAATGGTATGGTAAACAACACAGCTCAATTTCAACACAATTCGCACAAAATAATTAAATGAAAATGAAAATAAATAAAAATCTATGAAAATGAAAATTATCAATGAAATCAGAAACATTAAAATGGAACTGTAACATATTTAGTATAGCATGTGTGTTGCTCTTACATGCAACAGATGGTACTGTTTTTCAAAAACGCATGTTTTTACCTGTCACAGGTGTGGCATATATATAGTACGTATACAAAAAAATGCGCCTATTCGAATGCAACGTTGTGTCAAAATTTCAAAGCAATCGGTGAAGAACTTTTGGAGATTACAGCGTGTGTTGCTCTTACGTCCAACAGACGGGCACTGTTTTTTTTTTTAAAAACATTTTTTTCCTGTCACAGGTGAGGCATGTATATAGTAGATATATAAAAACACGCGTCTATTCGAATGTAAACGTTGTGTACAAATTTCAAAGCAGATTGGTAAAGAGGTTTCGAAGATTTCCCTCACATAAAAAAACATGAAAAACACAGTTTTTCAGAAAAAGGAAGGTTTTTTTATCGTCACAGACGTGACATCTATATAGTATGTATATAAAACCTGCGCGGATGTGAATAGAACGTTGTGTATAAAGAGATTAGTGGTTATGCACAAACGAACATTTCCATTTTTATTTATATAGATTATTATTGTGGACAATTTTCCACCAACATTATGGCTAACATGTCTTAGTAATGGTCTAATAAAGCACATGGGCCAGGCATAGCTATTTATAGAACAAACTAAGCTCTCTGAGATAGTGTCAAATCTGCATATTACGACCATTTTGTGATCACCATTCCAGAAGGCCTCCTTAATTTTTTTGTATCCATATCAGGATATGTAATTACATTTAACAGCTATAAGCATATCATGGTAATATGCCAAAATAATGTATATAGTCAATAAATAATTCTTTAGCCATATTCATTTGGTGAACGTTTGTATAAATGGATCATTAAAAGAGGCAGGACAATGTTACCCACCTTGGGGGTGGATCGTTAGGGGGGTAGA
>WNGS01132264.1:0-5000 GCA_020271785.1 Procambarus virginalis
CGATGCATTGAAGTGAGTAGAATATAGTTGTGCATTAATTGGCTGTTGATTGCTGGTGTTGGCTTTTTGTTGTGTAGTGCTTCGCTGATGTCGAGCCACCTGCTTTCGCTGTACCTATCAATGATTTCTGTGTTGTTTGTTAAGATTTCTTCAATGATGGTAATGTTGTGAGAAGAGATTATATGTTCCTTGATGGTGCCCTGTTGCTTATGCATTGTTAGTCGCCAGGAAAAGGACGTTATTGTCTTGCCTATATACTAGTACTGTGGGGCTTAAAGTGCCCAAGTGGGCATTTAAAGGCATAGACGACGCTGGTCTCCTTCAAAGCATTTTACTAGGTGTCTGGGGAGTTTTTCATGAGGTAGACTTGCCGTTTTTTGGGTTTTATAATAAATAATCAGTTGTATGTTCTGATTTTTGTCTGTAGGGATGATGTTCCTATCAACAATATCTTTCAGGACCCTTTCCTCCGTTTTATGAGCCGTTGAAAAGAAGTTCCTGTAAAATGGTCTAATAGGGGGTACAAGTGTTGTGTTGGTTGACTCTTCAGAGGTTGCATGGCGTTTCACATTTGTTTTTATGATGACTAACACGAAATCGTTAGAGAAGCCATTGGTGACTAGGACCTGCCTTACCCTATAGAGTTCTTTATCGACTTCTTTCCATCCTGAGCAGTGGCTGAGAGCACTGGTCGATGTAAGCGTTGACAACACTCCTCTTGTACCTGTCTGGGCAGTTACTATTGGCATTGAGGCACATTCCTTTGTTCGTTTCCTTAGTGTAGACTGCAGTGTGGAAACCTCCGCTCCTTTCCATGACTGTTACGTCTAGAAAGGGCAGATTTCCCATCCTTCTCCATCTCGTAAGTGAAACTCACACAGAATTCTGCTCAAATGCCTCCTTCAGCTGATGCAGACATCTGGAAACCGGTACCTGTGTAAAAATGTCAACAAACCTTAAGTATATGACGGGTCTCACGTCCATGTCAACTAAGACCCTCTGCTCGATGGTGCCCATGTAGAAGTTCACAAACAGGACACCTAGGGAAGAACCCATGGCGACCCCATCTATTTGCTTATACATGTGCCCATCCGGGTCAATAAGGGTGCCTCTTTAGTGCAGGCTTGGAGTAGTTTCCTCAGTATGCTTTGTGGTATGTCAAGATGAGTACAAGCCGAATCACGATACACTCTGTCCGCTATCATCCCGATTGTTTCATCCACAGGTATGTTGGTAAACAGTGATTCTACATCCACCAAGGCTCTTATCCCTGTGGCCCATGTTCCCCGCAGTAAGTCAACATATTCCTTTGGAGACTTCAGGATGAAAGCACAGAGTACATAAGGAGTCAGCAAGCCGTTGAGTCGCTTAGCCAGTCTGTATTTGGGTGTGGGTATCTGGCTGTTGATTGGCCGAAGTGGGTTTGCCAGTCTTGTGGGTCTTGACATTTCCATACACATACCCAGGTTATGGGCCAATAGGACCTATGCAGTTACTCCCATTCTAATGTACCCCACCATACCAAAACCAATAAAAAGCGAGAGATATGTTAAATATTTCATACACAGTGCATCGAGTGTATCATAAATGTAGTTCATAAGTGTCGTGTTACGTGTAAAGAAATCTTTGAGAATGTAAGAAGTCCTTACGAAATGCTTCTAAGTATCAGACCATTAATAAAAAAAAGTAATTTTTGAGAATTGATATTTTCATTACCACCGACAGTGAAGAAAAAATCATATATATATATATACATATATATATATATATATATATATATATATATATATATATATATATATATATATATATATACATATATATATATATACCTTCCTCACAACCAGAGTCCTCACCAGTGACGAGAAAATTGCTCCTCGAAATTCAGCCACAGCGCGGGCCCTGCAAAGCAAGCACCCACCCAGAGCCCGACAAGGTGACAACATCGTTCCGCCATCAGCCGACACTATTTCAGACCCATTAACCGTTGGTGAATCTGAGGTCTACAAAGCAGCCCTTTCTTTTCCACCTGGGTCAGCAGGAGGCTTTACAGGGTTAAAACCTCAACACATCAAGCAAATGTTAAATCCTGCGGTTGGTGATGCTGCACAAGATCTTCTTATGGAACTCACAAGGTTCGTCAACATGTGCCTTGCTGGTGATATACCTGAGGTCATCAGGCCTCTCTTTTTTGGTGCCTCCCTCTGTGCTCTCAAAAAGAAGGACGAAGGAATCAGGCCAATCGCTGTTGGCAACACTCTCCGACGCCTGATTGCCAAGGCTGCTACGAGGGTTGTCAGCCAGCAAGCGGCTGAATTGCTGAAACCAATCCAGCTAGGATTTGGAATCCCCCAAGGCTGTGAAGCGGCTGCCCATGCAGCACGAGCATACATCACCAACATTTCTGATGAAAAGGCCCTGCTCAAACTGGACTTTAAGAATGCCTTCAACATGGTCAGAAGAGATGCAGTACTTTGTGCCGTACATCGCCATTTCCGGCCCCTCTACCCGTTCATACTATCGTGCTACAGTGGTGATTCAAAACTGATCTTTGGTGAACGTGAAATCAGATCATGTGAAGGTCTTCAGCAAGGTGATCCTCTTGCTCCCCTTCTTTTCTGCTTAGTCTTAAAAGAAATCACCAAAAGCTTGTCCAGCGAGTTCAACATCTGGTTTTTGGATGATGGCACTATAGCTGGCACCGTAGACGACCTCTTGGCAGACATCAGGAAAATAAGGGAGCAAGAAGTAAGCCTGGGTCTCGTCCTGAACCCTTCCAAGTGTGAAGTAGTCTCCTCCAATCCAGACATCGTAGCTAGAATAAGGTCTGCCTTGCCTGGAGCCCATGTCATTAGGGCCGAGAACAGCACCCTCCTTGAAGCCCTTGGATATATATATAATATATATATATATATATATTATATATATTATATATATATATATATATATATATATATATATATATATATATATATATATGTCGTACCTAGTAGCCAGAACGCACTTCTCAGCCTACTATGCAAGGCCCGATTTGCCTAATAAGCCAAGTTTTCATGAATTAATTGTTTTTCGGCTACCTAACCTACCTAACCTAACCTAACCTAACTTTTTTGGCTACCTAACCTAACCTAACATATAAAGATAGGTTAGGTTAGGTTAGGTTAGGTTAGGTTAGGTTAGGTTAGGTAGGGTTGGTTAGGTTCGGTCATATATCTACGTTAATTTTAACTCCAATAAAAAAAAATTGACCTCATATAAAACGAAATGGGTTGCTTTATCATTTCATAAGAAAAATAGAGAAAATATATTAATTCATGAAAACTTGGCTTATTAGGCAAATCGGGCCTTGCATAATAGGCTGAGAAGTGCATTCTGGCAACTAGGTACGACATATATATACATATATATATATATATATATATATATTATATATATATATTATATATATATATATATATATATATATATATTAGTATATTTGGTAGCAGTCTTTCCTGTAGACATATGTTATTAAATATGACCGAAAAAGTAAGATTAATAATTCTAACACGAATTTTCTCAATTTTCCTTATGTTTGTTTTTACTGATGACAGTAAATGAAAAATCAATTCTCCAAATTCATTCTTTATTTCTTAGTCTGACGCGACACTTGAGCGCGTTTCGTAAAACTTATTACATTTTCAAAGACTTTAGTTACACACACACAGAACAACTATAACTGTCTCTTCTTTGTCTGCTAAGTATAGGCGGACAGGAGGAGGTACACGCCTCAAGAATTCTTCAACCAGCATGAGGTTGACAAGCTCTGGAAAAGTAGAGACATGTGCTGCCTCCAGCCATTTCATGAAATATCACCGTTTGGTGTTAGCAAATTCTAAGAAGGTGGTGGTACTTGCCTTTACGTAGTCACGGAACTTTCGTCGGTAGCTTTCGGTAGAGAGAAGGTAGGCGTCCAACACAGCTTACTTCAGGGTGGTGTAGTCGTTTTCAGATGCCTAAGTGCTGAGTGTGACTGCTACTCTACCTGTTAAATGTACTCGGAGAAGGGTAGCCCATTGGTCGTCAGGCCAACTAAGTTGATTAGCAAGGGTCTCAAAAGTAGTGAAGAAAACATCAACCTCCGTTTCTATGAACGGGGGCATTAACTTACTTGCATGGGAGACATTGAAACTTGGAGGAAGACTAGCTGCAGCTTGTTGGCGTTGAGCTTGGTGTGTAGTGTCCAACGTGAGTTCTCTTTCATGATATTCTAGAGCTAAGTTGGCTTGCTGTTTTTCGTGGTCGCGTTGTAGCTCCAGCTGTTGCCGCTTTGTTTCAAGTTGTATTCTTTCACGCTCTTTGAATTGGGCCAAATCACGTTCTTGTTGTCCTTGAAGGAGGAAGGCTTGTCGGTCACTCTCTTCCTTCCTCAGTGCGGCCTCTCGCTCTTTGAGGCGGATTTCTCTTTCTTGTTCTTCCCTTCTGATGGCAGCTGCTTCCTGTTGTTGCTGTATGGCGGCTTGCTGTTGTTGTAGGGCGGCTTGCTGTTGCTCCTTCTCGAGCTTTGCGAGCTCGATTTTGAGATTCATTGCCGTCAAATCATGCTTATCTGAAATGGTATATTGTTCATGAGTATCAGAATCTATCTTCCTTTCATCCAAAAGATGATCTAGTATCATATTATGTATGGCATATTTGTTGGCTCCAGGGGGAACTTCCAAGTGATACTCATGTGCAAGAGTTATCAATTCGACCCTCTTAGCATGACGTAAGTTCCCTATTTCACTTTCTGGATCTGCCTTGAAAGTTTGGATACGAAACATGGTGAAAAATGGCAAATAAATGAGACACGAATATACTGTGATGATATGGTGAATGTCAGAAACAGGAAACGTGGCAACTGATACCTATCCTGTGGAATTGTTAATAATTAGAGTTAATTCAAGATGGTAAATGAATGAGGTCGCAGGAAATCTTGTACCTGGTACTTACTGTGGGAGGATAAAGGCAAGAAAATCCTA
>WNGS01132264.1:10000-14443 GCA_020271785.1 Procambarus virginalis
TGTGAAGCAGGATGATAGGGGCTGGACAATACCTGTGTGATGTTGAACTCTTCCAGTGTCTTCTTGAATAAATCACTGGTGAAGTTGGGGCCACAGTCACTTTGAACCTCTCTTGGAAATCCATACTGGGTGAAGATCTTCAACAGGTGTTTCACCATAGTAGCAGCCGTAATGTTCTTTACTGGAACTGCTATGGGGAATCTGGTGGTAAGACACAGGATGATTAGTATATAGGCATTGCCAGAACTGGTCCGGGGTAAAGGACCAACACAGTCTATGATGAGTCTGTGGAAGGGTTCCGCAGGCACCTGGATAGGAGTCAATGGAACTCTGGGGATAGAGATGTTAGGTTTACTTGCCAACTGACATGTATGACACTGTTGTACGTACTGTTTTACTTCTTTAACCATACCTGGCCTGTAGTAGTCTTGTTGGATTCCGCGTGTGGGAGTATGTCTCCCAAGATCCTCCCACAGCTGACTTGAATGGCTCATTGCAGTGCACAGATCTTCGTGCACAAAGCCTATTTCCCTTAATCCTGGATAGTTTTTCTGGCATGTTGGGTATCTCCAGAATGCCCACTTAACCAGGAACACTTTTATGATACGTAGGCCGCCGTATGTCCAAGCAGGAAGTAGATACAGGAAAGTGTTAAGCATACTGGCCACCAAGGGTCAGTGAGTACATGCCTGGAGGAGAGCGTGGAACCGAGGGGAGACGCCAGCAGCGTCTGACCTCTGGGGTCAACCGGCGCGATGTTGAATAACAGCTATGACGTGTTCATGACGTCACTCCTGCTACTGCTCATCGAACGAGCTAATATGATTGGTTCCCGCTCATTTGCTGCAATGCTATTGGTCAAATTGTAACTTCTTTTGTGTTGTGTGCCACGAGATGCCCGGCACCCTTGCAAACTCATTCACGTGAGAGAGACCATACCCAGAGGACGTGTTCTGTTCTACCGGCCAATAGACTGAATACCGTCTATTCCTCACCGTCAAGTTAACTCAGCGTCTTTGCGATATACCACACTCTCGCCCAGAATCACGAGTGCGAATATATTGTTTAGAAGCCTAAAGTGACAAATCTCCAGAGCGAAACAGACTGGCATCAGGTAACCCCTGGTGACAAAGATCGTCGTGAGTGACTTAGAGTGAACTAAGGCAGTGCCGCCGCCTAAGTAACCTGTGTGTGTGACCTTACCAGAAGTGTACCTGCATGGTGAACCACAGCAGCCGCCAGCCGCCACTCATCCTGAGCGTGTACCTCAGTACCTCGAGCGCCCGCCGCTAGCTGTCGCCAGCCGCCGCCAGCCTCCGCCGCCCTCACTCCTACGTGACGTCACCACCGCCAGTGCCAGTGTGTGTGCGTGTGTCTGTCTGTTAAGCATACAGCACGCCCTACTTACGAAATCATCTCAAGATACTGCGAGTACCCTCCGTGTCTACGAGCGAAACCAGCTGTCAGGCCACCTACGAGTGCTTGTATAAATGTGCCTGACTGAGTGAGTGAGTAAGGAAAGGTACCTTATCTGTAAGTACAAGATCTTGTCATTGTTTATTGTGTCTGTGTTGATCTGAGGGATCAACCACAGTTCTCACCTTCTTATACCTGTCGCGGGTTATAGGTGAATCGACGGTGAATGCGTGTTTATCTGTGTGGTATCACGGCATTTCACTCGTCTGTGAATGTGAGCTTCACATACACCACACATTTAGTTATTGTGTGATTTTATTGTGCATGTTATTGCCTGTCCCATTGACAGTGCCTTTGTGTTTATTGCATATCATCATTACCGAGTATCCGGTTGGAACACTTGTGGTCCCTTTGCATACCGGCAGTTAGGTTGCCGTGTTAGTGATTGGCTGTCAACTGTGTTAAGTTAGGTGTTTCGCCACGAGTGGATACGAATCGATTAGCCAGACGTCAAGAGTCTCGCTAATGCAACCATAGCTTTGCTGACGCCAATCTAAAGTAAATCAAACACCCTGTGTATTAGTGGTTAAGTTAGTAAATAAACTACTGTTAAGCTTTATGCGGTGTTTCCGTTGAACCACTTCTGAATACTGCCAATATTACTCCAGCCTTCAGCTCTAGGTGTCTTCAACACCGAGTTGCCTGTAAGTCACTAAACTATAAATTTGATGAGGACCCTAGGAGTCCCTTAAAGTGTTACATCATTGAGGAGATTCCAACGACCAACGTGGAGCAGGACCAGGTGAGGCTAGTCTGAGAAGAGACCCACAAGGACTCTAACTCGACCTTGCTCCCAGGCCCTGTACGGTTGCTCTCGTATTTTCTATTCTGCTAATTCCGACTGCTTCGTGAAGCGTCTGCCACATGTACATTGGCGACGTACGCATTGCAGTCGTGACAGCAAAAAAAAGAAAAAACCCCACATCTGGCGCCCAACGTGTTAGGCTTAGTTGGAACCTATGAGCTAGGTTATACAGTAAAATTTCGCACTTAAATTTTCCCTGAAAATTCAAAAGTGACGAGCAGTATTCAGAGGATGTTTAACACCCTGTTAGGTACACACACCACCAGTATGTCTGAGTGTGTAGAGTACAAACAGCGCTACCTGCATCTTCACTTGGCCTTAACCGCTCGTAGACCTGACGACTACGACACTCTTACTGAGCTAGAGTGTAAGGAACGAGTGGAACAGCACATGAGGGCCGTGGAAGAGGTGATGCTACAAGCACACATGCAGGGTAGTGCTGAGGTGGCGTGCACGAGTCTCATCACACTGGATGAAGCTATCTGTGGTGAGACCCCAGTGAGAGATAACACAGTGGGAGAGACCCCAGTGAGAGACAACTTGGAGGTAGAGACCCCTGTGGGTGACGTCACCGAGAATGATGTCACTAGAATCACGCGCTCTGCGGAAGATAACGGAGTCACGCGGGAATCTAGCTCTTTAAATACTCCGTTGGGAGGATTCTATGGGGAAGAATCTCGGCCCAAAAGGTCCTTGTGGACGACAAAGAGTAGGTATTACAGGCTCGCAATTATTCACCTTAGAGGAATACCGTAACCAAGTTAGGGAGTTGGGATTCGAAGGGAATAAAGTAGCAGAGCAAGCTATGAAACTCTGGACTGATCAGCAGGACAGAGAAAGTAAACTGTGGACTGATCAGCAAGAGAGAGAAAACAAACGCTGGACTGATCAGCAGAACCGAGAAAGTACTGAACGCATAGCTCGCATGCAGTTGCAAGTAAGGCAGGGTGACCAGACAAGTGGTCGTTCAACGGAGACTAACGTTGAACAAGGTAAGACTGTCAAACTACCTAAACTAGCTAACTTTGATGAGAGGGACGACTCGATGGATGCATACATCAAGCGTTTCGAAGGTCACGCCGCTGATTGCGGGTGGGAAAGATCAAAGTGGGCACTCGCTCTTAGTGCATTGTTAAAGGGTAGGGCATTAACTATCTACCACAGTCTGGGTCCGCACCAGCGCGGAGATTACGAGGCATTGACAACAGCGCTGCTGAACGGTTTTGGCATAACTGCAGACCGGATGCTAGAGAATTTCCGTAGAGCTCAATTGCAAAAGGTGAGACATATGTGCTCATGTTACAGCGGTTAGAATCGAGTCTAAACCGTTACTGTGAACTCATGGAGACTGCTCCTGGGAGCATGGAGTTCTATCAACTGATGATTCGTGAACAGTTCTTAGAAGCATGCGAATCGTCTCTGCGTGTCAAGCTCAAAGAGCAAGAAATTGTGTCAAATCTGTCTATGGCCAAGCAAGCTGATCTGTGGCTGGGGCCAGGAGACAGGTGAAAGGGGTGAAGCCGCACGAGAAGCATCATGCTACAGGTATTGGCGATAGAGCTAAGCTTAGACTGGTGTGTCGGGGGAGCAGGGAAACTCCTCCAACAAGCAGTGCACAAGTGCTACACCTGTGGTAAGCCAGGTCATCGTGCAGCTGATTGCAAGGTAAAACCGAAATCAGGTTACATAGCAGGTGTGAGCTCAAGTGGTAAGAAACATCCCCACGTTGGAAAGGATCCACTAGCTGGACCCTTGAGGTGGGGACGGAAATGTTAACGGAAAATCGGCGAAAATCTTCCGTGACAAAGGCGCCACTACTCCATGGTAAGAAGAGCCTAGTACAGCCAGGATCTGAGACAGGTAGACATGTCTATGCAAATTCCCAAATGGCTATACTAAAGAGATGGTGGAGGTGTATGTGTGGGTCGACACACCTTACATCAAAGGTAAAATCCCGTGCCGTTCAACAGGAACGTGCTGTATATGGACTTTTATTGGGAAATGTTCCGGGAGTCTCTGATTGCCCAAGTCCGCCCTCAAGAAAACGGGGGAGAGTAAGGCGCGCAGCCGCCGTCAGTCAGCTGATCCAAGGACGACTCGCCCGGGATGACGTCACAGGGAGTGACCACACCCTCACCCAGTTGAAGTATAAGGGAGAGAAA
>WNGS01132274.1:0-10050 GCA_020271785.1 Procambarus virginalis
CGTCCACGTCAAGCAGCTGGAGACCTCGCCACCAGCTTCATCTCCCGAGCTGCCGGAGGACTACCTGCTGGGCCGGCGTGATCGCCAAGAAACATGGTCGACCCTGAAACCGGCGAGATCCTGGCAAGGCCACGACCGAGCTGACCGAGACCGCTCGCTCAGAAGCTGCGCGCGGGCCGGCATCAAGGAGCTGCAGGCCCCTACACCAACGAGTCTGGACCACGGGCGACTACATCTCCCGACCCTGGCCCTCCGACGAGACGGCCGACGAGCTGCCCGCCCGCGTCGCCATCTACGCATCATGATGCGCCCGGCGAACCGCCGACCGAGGACGCGGGTGCAGGCCCTGTTCAACCGCCGTTTCTACGACGCGGCGACCTACGACCTGTCGCGGCGTGGGCCGCATGAAGTTCCACGCCCGCGTCGGCCGCAACGAGTCGGTGGGCCCGAATGACCTTGAGCAACGAGGACATCCTCGACTTCGTCAAGATCCTGGTCGACCTGCGCAATGGCAAGGGCGAGGTCGACGACATCGACCACCTCGGCAACCGACGCGTGCGCTGCGGTGGGCGAATTGGCCGAGAACCAGTACCGCAGCGGCCCTCGCGCGCATCGAGAAGGCCGTCAAGGAGCGCCTGGGCCAGGCCCGAGACGAGGCCCTGATGCCGCAAGACCTGATCAACTCCAAGCCGATCAGCGCGGCGCTCAATGAGTTTCTTGGGGGCGAGCCAGCTCTCGCAGTTCATGGACCAGACCAACCCGCTGTCGGAGATCACGCACAGCGGCGCGTCTCGGCCCTGGGCCCGGGCGGTCTGACCCGCGAACGTGCCGGTCCTTCGAGTGTGCGCGACGTGCACCCGAACCCAACTCCGGTCGCGTCTGCCCGATCGAGACCCCGGGAAGGTCCGAACATCGGCCATGATCAACTCGCTTGGCCCTGTTCGCGCGCCTCAACGAGTAAGGCTACGGCTTCCTGGAGACGCCTTACCGTCGCGTGGTCGATGGCAAGGTGACCGACCAGATCGACTACCTGTCGGCCATCGAAGAAGGCAAGTACGTGATCGCTCAGGCGAACGCGACTTTGGGCAAAGACGGCCAACTGACTGACGAGCTGGTTTCGGCCCGTGAAAACGGCGAATCCGTGTTGCTGTCGCCCGAGCGTGTGCAGTACATGGACGTGGCCCCGGCGCAGATCGTCTCGGTGGCGGCCTCGCTCGTGCCCTTCCTCGAGCACGACGACGCGAACCGCGCGTTGATGGGCGCCAACATGCAGCGTCAAGCTGTGCCGACCCTGCGCCCCGAAAAGGCCTTCGTCGGTACCGGCGTCGAGCGTGTGGCTGCTGTGGACTCGGGCACCGTGGTGACGGCTCGCCGTGGCGGCGTGGTCGACTACGTGGACACCAACCGGATCGTTATTCGCGTCAATGACGCGGAAACCATGGCCGGTGAAGTCGGCGTGGACATCTACAACTGATCAAGTATCAGCGTTCCAACCAGAACACCAACATCCACCAGCGCCCCATCGTGCGCCGTGGTGACCATGTCGGCGCGCGCGACGTCATCGCTGACGGCGCCTCCACCGACCTGGGCGAGTTGGCTCTGGGCCAGAACATGCTGGTCGCCTTCATGCCCTGGAACGGCTACAACTTCGAAGACTCGATCCTGATCTCCGAACGCGTCGTCGCCGAAGACCGCTACACCTCGATCCACATCGAGGAACTCGTGGTCATGGCTCGCGACACCAAGCTGGGCAGCGAAGAAATCACCCGCGACATCCCCAACCTGTCCGAGCAGCAATTGGCTCGCCTGGACGAGTCGGGCATCGTCTACATCGGTGCGGAAGTTAACCCCGGCGACGTGCTGGTCGGCAAGGTCACGCCCAAGGGTGAAACCACCCTGACGCCTGAAGAAAAGCTGCTGCGCGCCATCTTCGGTGAGAAGGCGTCCGACGTGAAGGACACCTCGCTGCGTGTGGACCAAGGCACCAGCGGTACCGTCATCGACGTGCAAGTCTTCACCCGTGAAGGCATCCAGCGTGACAAGCGTGCTCAGCAGATCATTGACGACGAGCTGAAGCGCTTCCGCCTGGACCTGAACGACCAGCTGCGCATCGTGGAGGCTGACGCCTTCGACCGTATCGAGAAGCTGCTGGTGGGCCGCGTGGCCAACGGTGGTCCGCAGAAGCTGGCCAAGGGCACGGCGCTGACCAAGGACTACCTGTCGTCCATCGACAAGTTCCATTGGTTCGACATCCGCCCGGCTGAAGACGATGTGGCCAACCAGCTGGAGTCCATCAAGAACTCCCTGGAGCAAACCCGTCACAGCTTCGACCTGCTGTTCGAAGAAAAGCGCAAGAAGCTCACCCAAGGCGACGAGTTGCCTGCGGGCGTGCTGAAGATGGTCAAGGTCTACCTGGCCGTCAAGCGCCGCTTGCAGCCTGGTGACAAGATGGCCGGCCGCCACGGCAACAAGGGCGTGGTCTCCAAGATCACTCCGATCGAAGACATGCCTTACATGGCTGACGGCACGCCGGCTGACATCGTGTTGAACCCGCTGGGCGTGCCTCGCGGATGAACGTGGGTCAGGTCTTGGAAGTGCACCTGGGCTGGGCCGGCAAGGGCATTGGCCAGCGCATCGGCGACATGCTGCAGCAAGAGGCCGCCGTGGCCGAGCTGCGCAAGTTCATGGATGAGCTGTACAACCAATCCGGTGGCAAGAAGGAAGACCTGAGCGCTTTGTCCGACACGGAAGTGCGCGAAATGGCTGCCAACTTGGCCAAGGGCGCAACCTTTGCGACCCCGGTGTTCGACGGCGCCAAGGAAGAAGAAATCCGCGGCATGCTGAAGCTGGCTTACCCGGACGACATCGCCGCGCGTAAGGGCCTGACAGCCACTCGCACCCAGGCTTACCTGCATGACGGCCGCACCGGCGAGCGCTTCGAGCGCCCGACCACCGTCGGCTATATGCACGTGCTGAAGCTCCACCACTTGGTGGACGACAAGATGCACGCTCGCTCGACCGGCCCCTACTCGCTTGTCACGCAGCAGCCGCTGGGTGGTAAGGCGCAGTTCGGTGGTCAGCGTTTCGGTGAGATGGAAGTGTGGGCCCTGGAAGCGTACGGCGCTGCCTACGTGTTGCAGGAAATGCTGACCGTCAAGTCCGACGACGTGAATGGCCGTACCAAGGTGTACGAGAACATCGTCAAGGGTGAGCACTCGATCGATGCCGGCATGCCGGAATCGTTCAACGTGCTGATCAAGGAAATCCGATCACTGGGTATCGACATCGAGTTGGAGAAGAACTGACTTGTCAAAGCCGCGCCATGCGTCGTTGCTCGGGTGCTTGCATAGCGCTGCTATGCGGCCCTCCCTCACGCCTAGCCTGGCGCGCCTTTGTCGGCGTCATTTCCCCTCCAACGTGTTGAGCACCTAATTTAGGAGAAAGCCATGAAAGGCTTGTTAGACCTCTTTAAGCAGTTCACCCCGGATGAACACTTTGATGCGATCAAGATCGGGCTCGCGTCGCCCGAGAAGATCCGCTCGTGGTCGTTCGGCGAGGTGAAGAAGCCCGAGACGATCAACTACCGTACCTTCAAGCCCGAGCGTGACGGCTTGTTCTGCGCCAAGATCTTTGGCCCGATCAAGGACTACGAGTGCCTGTGCGGCAAGTACAAGCGCCTGAAGCACCGCGGCGTGATCTGCGAGAAGTGCGGCGTTGAAGTCACCCAGACCAAGGTGCGTCGTGACCGCATGGGTCACATCGACCTGGCCGCACCTTGCGCCCACATTTGGTTCCTGAAGTCGTTGCCGTCGCGTCTGGGCTTGGTGCTCGACATGACCCTGCGCGACATCGAACGCGTGCTGTACTTTGAAGCGTACGTGGTGGTGGACCCCGGCATGACTCCGCTGAAGAAGTTCAGCATCATGACCGAGGACGACTACGACGCGAAGCGCCTGGAGTTCGGTGACGAGTTCATCGCCCTGATGGGTGCTGAAGGCGTCAAGAAGCTGCTGGAAGACCTGGACCTCGAAGTCGAGATCGACAAGATCCGCAACGACGCCACCGGCTCTGAGCTCAAGATCAAGAAGAATTCCAAGCGCCTCAAGGTCATGGAAGCCTTCAAGAAGTCGGGCATCAAGCCGCACTGGATGGTGATGGACGTGCTGCCCGTGCTGCCGCCGGACCTGCGTCCGCTGGTGCCGCTGGACGGCGGTCGTTTTGCGACCTCTGACCTGAACGACCTCTATCGTCGCGTCATCAACCGCAACAACCGCCTGGCTCGTCTGCTGGAGTTGAAGGCCCCTGAGATCATCGTGCGCAACGAAAAGCGCATGCTGCAGGAAGCCGTGGACTCGCTGCTGGACAACGGCCGTCGTGGCAAGGCCATGACCGGCGCCAACAAGCGCGCGCTGAAGTCCTTGGCCGACATGATCAAGGGCAAGAGCGGTCGTTTCCGTCAGAACTTGCTGGGTAAGCGCGTCGACTACTCGGGTCGTTCCGTCATTACCGTGGGCCCGACCTCAAGCTGCACCAGTGCGGCCTGCCCAAGCTGATGGCGCTTGAATTGTTCAAGCCCTTCATCTTCTCGCGTCTCGAGGCGATGGGCATTGCCACCACCATCAAGGCGGCGAAGAAGGAAGTCGAATCCGGCACGCCGGTGGTCTGGGACATTCTTGAAGAAGTCATCAAGGAACACCCGGTCATGCTGAACCGTGCGCCAACGCTGCACCGTTTGGGCATTCAGGCTTTTGAGCCGGTGCTGATCGAAGGCAAGGCCATTCAGCTGCACCCGCTGGTCTGCTCGGCCTTCAACGCCGACTTCGACGGTGACCAGATGGCCGTTCACGTGCCGCTGTCCATCGAAGCGCAGATGGAAGCTCGCGCGCTGATGCTGGCCTCCAACAACGTGCTGTTCCCGGCCTCGGGTGAGCCCTCCATCGTGCCGTCGCAAGACGTGGTGCTGGGCCTCTACTACGCGACCCGCGAGCGCACCAACGGCAAGGGCGAAGGCATGGTCTTCTCCGACACCGTGGAGCTGCAGCGTGCGCTCGACAACGGTGCCGTGGAAATCACCGCCAAGATCAGCGTGCGTCTGGTCGAGTGGACCAAGGACGCCAACGGCGAGTTCCAGCCTGAAACCAAGCTGGTCGAGACCACCGTGGGTCGCGGCTTGTTGTCCGAGATCCTGCCCAAGGGCTTGCCGTTCTCGAACATCAACAAGGCGCTGAAGAAGAAAGAAAATTCGCGCCTGATCAACACCTCCTTCCGCAAGTGCGGCCTGAAGGAAACCGTGGTGTTCGCCGACAAGCTGCTGCAGTCGGGCTTCCGCCTGGCCACGCGCGCCGGCATCTCCATCGCGGTGGACGACATGCTGGTGCCGCCGCAAAAGCCTGCTCTGATCGAGCGTGCTGAGAAGGAGGTCAAGGAGATCGAGCAGCAGTACGTCTCGGGCCTGGTGACCGCCGGTGAACGCTACAACAAGGTGGTGGACATCTGGGGCAAGACCGGTGACGAGGTGGGCAAGGTCATGATGACCCAGCTCTCCAAGGAAAAGGTTCAAGACCGTCACGGTAAGGAAGTCGACCAAGAGTCCTTCAACTCCATCTACATGATGGCGGACTCCGGCGCCCGCGGCTCTGCAGCGCAGATTCGCCAGCTGGCTGGTATGCGGGGCCTGATGGCCAAGCCTGACGGCTCCATCATTGAGACGCCGATTACCGCGAACTTCCGCGAAGGTCTGAACGTTCTGCAGTACTTCATCTCCACCCACGGTGCTCGTAAGGGCTTGGCGGACACGGCGCTGAAGACCGCGAACTCTGGCTACCTGACGCGTCGTCTGGTGGACGTGACTCAAGACTTGGTGGTCGTTGAAGACGACTGCGGTACCGAGCACGGCTTGCCATGCGTGCCTTGGTCGAAGGCGGTGAAGTCATCGAGTCGCTGCGCGACCGTATCCTGGGCCGTGTCACGGCCGTGGAAGTGCTGCACCCTGAAACCCAAGCCCTGCTGCTGCAGGCCGGCACCATGCTGGACGAAGACACTCTGGATGTGCTCGAAGCCGCTGGCGTCGACGAAGTCAAGGTGCGTACACCGCTGACCTGCGCCACACGCTTCGGCCTGTGCGCTCAGTGCTACGGCCGCGACCTGGGCCGTGGTGGCCGCGTCAACACGGTGAAGCAGTGGGCGTGATCGCTGCGCAGTCCATCGGTGAGCCGGGTACCCAGCTGACCATGCGGACCTTCCACATCGGTGGTGCTGCTTCGCGTGCGGCCATCGCTTCCAGCGTGGACGCGAAGTCCGATGGTTTCATCGGCTTCAACCCCACCATGCGCTATGTGACCAACGGCAAGGGCGAGTTGGTGGTGATTTCGCGTTCCGGCGAGATCATCATCTCCGACCAGCATGGCCGTGAGCGCGAGCGCCACAAGGTGCCTTACGGTGCGATCCTGAACATCAAGGCTGACCAGCAACTCAAGGCTGGCACGGTCTTGGCGAACTGGGACCCGCTGACTCGACCCATCATCACCGAATTCGCCGGTAAGGCGCAGTTCGAGAATGTGGAAGAGGGCGTGACCGTGGCCAAGCAGTTGGACGAGGTCACTGGCCTGTCCACTCTGGTGGTGATCGACCCGAAGCGCCGTGGCGCTGCCAAGGTCATTCGCCCGCAGGTCAAGCTGCTGGACGCTGCCGGCAGGAAGTGAAGATCCCGGCACCGACCACTCGGTGACCATTGGCTTCCAAGTCGGCTCGCTGATCCAGATCCGCGACGGCCAAGACTTGGCGCCTGGTGAAGTGCTGGCGCGTATTCCGGTCGAAGGTCAGAAGACCCGAGACATTACCGGCGGTCTGCCGCGTGTGGCCGAGCTGTTCGAAGCCCGTTCACCAAGGACAAGGGCGTGCTGGCGGAAATCACCGGCACCATCTCCTTCGGTAAGGAAACCAAGGCAAGGTTCGCTTGGAGATCACCGATCCGGAAGGCACAAGCACGAAGAGCTGGTGCCCAAGGAAAAGAACATCTTGGTGCACGAAGGCCAGGTGGTCAACAAGGGCGAATTGGTGGTGGACGGCGCGGCCGACCCGCAAGACATTCTGCGTCTGCTGGGCGTGGAAGAGCTGGCGCGCTACATCGTCGACGAAGTGCAGGACGTCTACCGTCTGCAGGGCGTGAAGATCAACGACAAGCACATCGAGGTGATCGTTCGCCAGATGCTGCGTCGGGTTCAAATCGTCAATGTGGGCGATTCGACCTACATCTCGGGCGAGCAAGTCGAGCGTTCTGAGCTGTTCGACACCAACGACAAGCTGCGCTCCGAAGGCAAGGTGCCTGCCACTTACCAAGACGTGCTCTGGGCATCACCAAGGCCTCGCTGTCGACCGACTCCTTCATCTCGGCGGCTTCCTTCCAGGAAACCACCCGCGTGCTCACCGAGGCTGCCATCATGGCAAGCGCGACGAGTTGCGTGGCTTGAAGGAAAACGTCATCGTCGGCCGTCTGATCCCTGCCGGTACCGGCATGGCCTTCACCAGGCCCGCAAGGCCAAGGAAGAGATGGACGAGGGCGAGCGCCGTGCCATCGCGCTGCAGGAGGCCGAGGAACTGGCCGCCGTGCAGATGGCCAACGTCGATGCAGCCACGGCGGCAGCCGAAGCGGCCGCGCCGGGGGGCGACGGCGGCGAGTGATCGCTGGCCTCGTCAGGCACCAGGGGCGGCTTCGGCCGCCCTTTTCCTTTGCAGACCGCCCCTTACCGTCAGACTGGCGGGGAGGTTGTCCCTTCGAATGGCCAGCGCTCGGGCGCCTGGATCAGCAGGCCGGAGCGTGCCGCCTTGCGCGCCAGCTTCAGCACTGCACGGTCGCGTGTCAGCAGCCAGCGAGCCTGTGTCGTCACGGCCAAGTCGATGAATTCTGGTCGCTAGGGTCGCTGCAGCGCCAGCGAATCAGAGGCAGAGGCTCTGGAACGATCACCAGCCTCATGAAGCTCATCGCCGATGTGAGCACCTGCTCAATCTCAAACTGCCGGCCTGCCAGAGGGGCATGCTGGAGCACGTGACGCAGCTCCGCCAGCGTCTGCCGGGCTCCCGACCCACTGAATGCGGCCCTGTTCGACGGCGCCGGCAACCTCGGCCACCCCGGGGTTGTGGAACACGAACCAGTCGAGCAACCACATTGGTGTCGAGCACGATCTTCAAGGGGGAGATCAAGCCGCAACTTGCCGGGGATCCTGCGGGCCCCTATACTAGAAGGCTTTTCGGCAGAACCTGCCGCGCTCTTGACGAGCACAACCGGATGCGCGCACGGCCCATCTGAGCCGGATCCCCGGGACGCCACGTCCCGCAGAAGCCCAGGCTTGAGGCCCGTAGCGCGTCGCACCAGCGGCATCGCCGCGCCCTGCACCGGTGAGCCCTGCGATGCGCCTAGGCCTCTTCCCGAAAAGAAAGTCGTAACTTCAAACGGGAACAAGTTACCCATGCCAACGATCAATCAGCTCGTGCGCCAAGGCCGTGAGGCCGAGGTGATCAAGAGCAATCTCCTGCGATGCAGAACTGCCCGCAGCGCCGCGGTGTTTGCACCCGCGTCTACACCACCAACCCCCAAGAAGCCGAACTCCGCGCTTCGTAAGGTTGCCAAGGTGCGCCTGACCAACGGTTTCGAGATCATCTCGTACATCGGCGGTGAAGGTCACAACCTGCAGGAGCACAGCGTCGTGCTCGTGCGCGGTGGCCGCGTGAAGGCCTGCCGGGCGTGCGCTACCACATCGTGCGCGGCTCGCTGGACCTGCAAGGCGTGAAGGACCGCAAGCAGGTCGCGCTCGAAGTACGGCGCGAAGCGTCCCAAGAAGGCTTAAGCAGCCTGTTGTCGCGGCCGCACCGCCGATGGGCGTGTGACGGTCGAGTAAGTGAAGGGCCCTTGATGACCCTTCGCGGTGCGGCTAGACAGGCGGCACCAACTGAAAACGGAAAAAGGAAGACTCCAATGCCACGTCGTCGCGAAGTACCCAAGCGCGAGATCCTGCCCGACCCGAAGTTCGGTTCGGTCGACCTGTCCAAGTTCATGAACGTCATCATGGAATCGGCAAGAAGGCGGTTGCCGAAGCCATCATCTATGGCGCCCTCGACCAGGTCGAGAAGAAGTCCGGCAAGGACCCGCTTGAAATCTTCATGGTCGCGCTGAACAACATCAAGCCGATGGTCGAAGTGAAGTCCCGCCGCGTGGGCGGTGCGAACTACCAAGTTCCCGTGGAAGTTCGTCCTGTCCGCCGGCAGGCCCTGGCCATGCGCTGGTTGAAGGAAAGCGCTCGCAAGCGTGGTGAGAAGTCGATGGCCGCACGCCTGGCCAACGAACTGCTGGAAGCCAGCGAAGGCCGCGGCGGCGCGATGAAGAAGCGCGACGAGGTGCACCGCATGGCTGAAGCGAACAAGGCGTTCTCGCACTTCCGCTTCTAAGCACCACCCCTTCCACGGCTGTCCGGCCGCCTTACGGGTTAGCACCAACCCGAGGGCGGCCCCTGTATTTGGAGAAAGATCATGGCCCGCAAGACTCCCATCGAGCGCTACCGCAACATCGGTATCTCCGCGCACATCGATGCCGGCAAGACCACCACCACCGAACGCATCCTGTACTACACGGGGGTGAACCACAAGATCGGCGAAGTCCATGACGGCGCCGCGACGATGGACTGGATGGAGCAGGAGCAGGAGCGTGGCATCACGATCACGTCGGCCGCGACCACCTGCTTCTGGAAGGGCATGGACATGTCCTTCCCCGAGCACCGCATCAACATCATCGACACCCCCGGCCACGTGGACTTCACCATCGAGGTGGAGCGTTCCATGCGCGTGCTCGACGGTGCGTGCATGGTGTACTGCGCCGTGGGCGGCGTGCAGCCGCAGGTCCGAGACCGTCTGGCGCCAGGCCAACAAGTACAAGGTGCCGCGCCTGGCGTTCGTCAACAAGATGGACCGCACCGGCGCGAACTTCTTCAAGGTCTATGACCAGATGAAGGTGCGCCTGAAGGCCAACCCCGTGCCCATCGTCGTGCCATCGGCGCCGAA
>WNGS01132279.1:0-19269 GCA_020271785.1 Procambarus virginalis
CAGCAGCATCTTCACCACACAACCCCCAGCAGCATCTTCACCACAAACCCCAGCAGCATCTTCACCACACAACCCCAGCAGCATCTTCACCACACAACCCCAGCAGCATCTTCTCCACACAACCCCCAGCAGCATCTTCTCCACACAACCCCCAGCAGCATCTTCACCAACACAACCCCAGCAACATCTTCACAATACCACCCCCCAGCAGCATCTTCACCACAACCCCATCTCTTGAGTATCTTGAGATGATTTCTGGGCTTTGCATCCCCGCGGCCCAGTCCTCCACCAGACTTCCTTTTTTTTAAACACCCCCAGGAAGCTGCACGTAGCAGCTGTCTAACTCCCAGGTACCTATTTATTGCTAGGTAACAGAAGCATCAGGGTAAAAGAAACTGCCGATTTGTTTCCGCCTCTACCGGGGATCGAACCGAAGCCTCCAACTACGAATTTGAAGCGCTGTGCACTCAGTTGTCAGGTCCCTAATCTTAACACTTTCGCGCTTAGCGGACGAGCGTTAGCGTCCAATCTTTTTCTCCTGATTCTGCCCTCCGGACGAGGTGGCGTCCAATGGTTAAATAATTATATAAATTTTATTTATTATGCGATTTTATTTTAGTAAGTCTCAAAATGTTCTCTATGAAATTCCCGTTTTCCCTCACCGACCACATGGCATCTCAGCCGACCCGGTCACGTGGTCGGCCTATTGTATTGTTGTCACTCGAAGTGCCCACACGCATCTCCCCTCTCGCGGCGTACGTGACCTCTTTTACGCATATATTTCTTTCTCGTGTTATTCAAACCGATTCAATACCTTCACCATGGATGCTGCACAAGCAACAAGCAGTGGAACGGCAAAAGAGGTAGGAAAATGAAGAAAAGAAGAACATATCGCAATGATTTACGATAAGTATCGTGGGGTAAAGCTCACTCCCTCAAAGATTCGGATGTTGTTGAGGCTTTTTCTGAATCAGAGGATGATATTGAGGTTGACGAAACTGAATGTGACGTTACATATCATGTTTCCTCAACTGAACAAGAAACTTCTAGTGAAACTGAGGTTGAGAGTGAGGATGAGGGAGCCGCATCTCCGCCACGCAGGAAAACGAACGTGTCCGGTACCAAAGCGTGCTAAGCTTAGCGATCAGTGGTCTCGTAGCAACACTCCTCCTATCGTTGGTGACTTTTCTGCTAAGCCAGGCCTAACGATTCCAACACCTACATCTGCATTGAAGTTTATACAACTATTTTTCACGAGAGCATTGGTTGAGTACTTAGCATATGAAACAAATTTGTATGCCACACAATCATACATCGCTTTGCTGCCTCATCAAGGAAAAGTTGGAAAGCAGTGTCTGTGAAAGAAATGGCACGATATTTGGGTCTGTGTATACTGATGGGAATAAACAAGCTGCCAACAATGAGGATGTACTGGCAGTCAAATCAAAAGTGGCATAACCGATACTTCAGCTTGTTTATGTCGTCTCCGCGGTTCCAAAATATTTCTAAGTTCTTTCATATGTATAACAAGAAAGCAGTGCCATTGAATAATAGTGACAGACTGATGAAAGTGAGACCAGTGATGGAATATTTGACGGAGAAATTTACGTCTGTGTACATTCCAAATAAAGAATTGAGTCTTGATGAGGGTACAATGGCATGGCGTGGCCGCCTCTCTTTCAAGGTGTACAATCCCAACAAGCCTGATAAATATGGTGTCAAATTGTATATGTTGGCTGAAGCCACATCAGGCTACATATATAACTTTGATGTGTATTGTGGTATAGGTAAAACTACTGTTGAAACAGTCACGGGGTTGATGGCACCCCTACTCAACAAGGGTTATCATCTGTATATGGATAACTACTATAACTCAGTTACCCTGACAGAAAAATTACGCGAGTCGGGTGTTTACACATGTGGAACACTTAGACTCCAACGTGGCGCCCCTAAGGATCTTCAACAAATGGTAAAGGGTAAAATGGCAACAGACACCACCGTGTACATGCGTCGTGATAACACATTTATTATAGTGTGGAAGGACAAGCGGCCGTGTCTATCATCACCAATCTCCATAATGCCGAGACTAGTTTAGTTCGGCGCAGAAAACGCATTCGTAAGCCTAACGGGAGAACTGGTCTCGAAATTGTGAAAATGAACAAACCAATGCCATAATTGATTACAATAAGTTCATGAAAGGTGTTGATCATTTCGATCAAATGGTCAAGTATTATGAGTTTACCAGAAAAACACACAAATGGACCAAGAAGATAACTTTTTATTTTCTGCAAATTGCATTGCACAATGCATTCGCGTTGTACTCCCACTTTTCAACGGACGTGAAGAAACACACATTTTTAGAGTTTGTCTCAGTAGCAATAGATGCCTTACTGGAGTGGAGGAGTGAGGATTGGCCAACAACAACAGGCATACCCCATGCTCCGGACTTGCCTGCTGACGCTGCTCCTCCTGCCGACGCTGCTCCTCCTGCCGACGCTGCTCCTCCTGCCGACGCTGCTCCTCCTGCCGACGCTGCTCCTCCTGCTGACGCGGCACTCTCAACACCCGGCCCATCTGGTGCGAGGCGGCCTCTCTTCACATCAACACCTCAAGCTCAGTCATCGTCAGCAAATTCGGAACAGGACGTTGATGACATGGAACCACTCGACGCGACTGATTTCGCTGAAGATTCAGTCACAAGTGTTGTCGTTCCTCAAGAAGGCAATACTAGTGAAGATGATATAAAATCCAGACGAATTGTAGATTCAGACCAACGTCTGAACTACAAGTTGACGCACGAGATCATAGATCTGGATAAACGTAAAAGGTGCCGTGTTTGTACCAAATCTGGCAGAAGGAGGGACGTGAGATTGGGGTGTAAAACTTGTGATGTGGCACTTTGCGCTGTACCTTGCTACACAAGGTATCACCGAAAGAAAGTGTTTTGGGATAAAAATAACCACCTGCAACAGCTTCACTCCACCTACGAAACATCTGTTGAGCAACTTCAGGATCTGAAGCCTGAAGAAGGTGGAGTGAAGAAAAAATGCTCAACTGTTGTTCTACAAACAACATAGACATGGTAAGTACACCTACTTTGAATTTTATTTATCATCAATCAGCTATTTTATTATATACGTATTGTAGAGAATTTATTTGCGAATGTTTTGGTACCAAAATGAATATTGTAGCACATAAACTTCTATGAGTAAGCCGGGAAAAACACAAAGTATTTTTTCGGGTGTTGCGGATGTTGCTCTGGGTGTGGCGGGTGGGTTTCAGTGGGTTTCCTTTAGCCGTTCTGATTGCCAAGACGTGGCAAATATTTTTATTTTATATGTATATGTCTGTGTAGGAAATTTTACTGCGATCATTGTCATACAAATAATAAAGTTTTTAAACAAGTATAAACTCGACAAACATGCAAGGAACGAAAACATTGTGTTTATTTTTGCCGCGCACGCATAGTGAGCCACTTTGGTTTATCTTTGTCGCTTCACGTACATATGATTTGTAAACTTTTTATACATTTCTTCATATAGAAAATTTATTGCGCACACATTGCTACGAAAAGGAAATACGTACATAGAATATTATAGTCACGACACGTATAAATGTATAAACATTCTACGCGTGATTGCCCGCTTGTGTTTTCGGCAGTGCGCTCGCGGCTAACTGCGCGTCAACTTCCCACACTCTTGCGGGTGGGCAACAACATTGATTATACATTCATATGCATATGTCCGTATAGAGAATTTTATTGCGGTTCCAATGATACCAAAATCAACGATGTAGGATAAATGTGGTCATCGCAATCATTAAGAGAGTGGGAACATTTTGTTGATGTTTGGCGCTCTCGCCAAGTGATCCCAATACATTTTTATTTGGTGTTGATATTCCTTGTGCTTTGGCAGTAATTTATATGTATGTTCTTATAGAGAATTCTATTGCGAACACAGTGATACCAAATTTAAATACGTAGGTCTACAAATAGTGTCAGGAGACTAAAAAGAGTATACACTTTTCGCCCGTACCGCTTAAGCGCGCGAGACGCCCAAAGCACATAGGGTAAGTTTTTTTACGCTTCGCCGAAAGCGCTAAAGCGTCTTCCCAACAACAACATAGCAAAATCTTTGCAACAGCAGCATCTTCACATCACAACCCCAAATAACATATGCACAACAACCCACAAACAACATCTTCACCATACAACCCCCAGCAGCATCTTCAGAACACAATCCCCAGCAACATCTTCACCACAGAATCCCCAGCATCATCTACACAAATCAACAGCATCTTCACAACAACCCACAAGATCTTCACATAACACCTTACAGAATGTTCATCCGAACCATTACATCTTAACTCTATCCCCAGCAGTATCTTCAGAAAACAACCTCCAGCAGCATCTTTAACTCAATCCAGAAAAAAATGTTCACCACACAACCCCAGCAGCATCTTCACAACTCAACCATCAGCAGTATCTTCAAACACAATCATTAGCAGCATCTTCACACAACCCCCAGCTGCATCTTCACAACACAACCATTAGCAGCATCTTCACCACACAACCCCCAGCAGCATTTTCACATCACAACCATTAGCACCATCTTCACAACACAACCATCAGCAGTATCTTCACCACACAACCTTTAGCAGCATCTTCACCGGCAGGGAGCCGGTCGTCCGAGCGGAGAGCACACTGGATTTGTGATCCTGTGGTCCCGGGTTCGATCCCGGGCGCCGGTGAAAAACAATGGGCAGAGTTTCTTTCACCCTATGGCCCTGTTACCTAGCAGTAAAATAGGTACCTGGGTGTTAGTCAGCTGTCACGGACTGCTTCCTGGGGGTGGAGGCCTGGTCGAGGACCGGGCCGCGGGGACACTAAAGCCCCGAAATCATCTCAAGATAACTCAAGATAAGACACATCCCCCTGCAGCATCTTCACCACAGAACTCCCAGCAGCATCTTCACCATACAACTCCCTACAGCATCTTCATTACACAAACCCCAGCACTATCTTCACCATACAACTCCCTACAGCATCTTCATTACACAACCCCCAGCACTATCTTCACCATACAACTCCCTACAGCATCTTCATTACACAAACCCCAGCACTATCTTCACCATACAACTCCCTACAGCATCTTCATTACACAAATCCCAGCACTATCTTCACCATACAACTCCCTACAGCATCTTCATTACACAAACCCCAGCACTATCTTCACCATACAACCCCAGCAGCATCTTCACCACATAACCTATCCTTGAGTTATCTTGAGATGATTTCGGGGCTTTGCATCCCCGCGGCCCGGTCCTCGACCAGACTTCCTTTTTGTTAAACACCCCTAGGAAGTAGCACGTAGCAGCTGTCTGACTCCCAGGTACCTATTTATTGCTAGGTAACAGAAGCATCAGGGTGAAAGAAACTGCCGATTTGTTTCCGCCTCCACCGTGGATCAAACCCGGATCCTCCGGACTATGAATTCGAAGCGCTGTCCACTCAGCTGTCAGGCCCCTAACATCTTAGCAGCGTCTTCCCAACACCAACATAGCAGAATCTTTGCAACAGCAGCATCTTCACATCACAACCCAAAACAACATATGAACAACAACCCCCCAAACATCTTCACATCACAACCCCAGAAGCATCTTCACCATTCAACCCCCAGCAGCATCTTCACCATACAACCCCCACCGGCATCTTCACCATACAACCCCAAGCAGCATCATCAACACACAACCCCCAGCAGCATCATCACCACACAACCCCCAGCAGCATCATCACCACATAACCCTCAACAGCATCTTCATAACACAACCCTCACCAGCATCTTCACCAAACAAAAATTTCATTTTCAGTCAACCTCAAACAGCATTTTCACCACACAACCCCTAGGCAACATCTTCACCACACAATCCTCAGCATCATCTACACAAATCAACAGCATCTTCACAACAACCCACAAGATCTTCACATAACACCTTACAGAATCTTCATCCGAACCATTACATCTTAACTCTATCCCCAGCAGTATCTTCAGAAAACAACCTCCAGCAGCATCTTTACAACAATAACAGCAGCATCTTTACAACAATAACAGCAGCATCTTCACTCAGTCCGAAAAAAATCTTCACCACACAACCCCAGCAGCATCTTCACAACACAACTATCAGCAGCATCTTCACCACACAACTATCAGCAGCATCTTCACCACACAACCATCAGCAGCATCTTCACAAAACAACCCCAGCACCATCTTCACCACACAACCATCAGCAGAATCATTGCCACACCACCATCAGCAGCATCTTCACCACACAACCATCAGCAGCTTCTTGACCACAAAACCATCAGCAGCATCTTCACGACACAACCATCAGTAGCATCTTTACCACACAATCATCAGCAGCATCTTCACCAGACAACCATCAGCAGCATCTTCACCACACAACCATCAGCAGCATCTTCACCACACAACCATCAGCAGCATCTTCACCACACAACCATCAGCAGCATCTTCACCACACAACCATCAGCAGCATCTTCACCACACAACCATCAGCAGCATCTTCACCACACAACCATCAGCAGCATCTTCACCACACAATCATCAGCAGTATCTTCACCACACAACCATCAGCAGCATCTTCACCACACAACCATCAGCAGCATCTCCTCCCAACCACGAGAAACCCAAAACATCACAACTCGACCCCAGCAGCATCTCTATCATACAAGCCCCAGCATTTTCTTCACATCCCACTACATCTTCAGGCAATCCAAGCAGCATCTTCATCACAACTCATATCATCTTCTTTCAACCCCAAGCAGCATCTTAACAACATTCCACAACGTCCTCACACAACCTCCAGAAGCATCTACATCACTCAACCCCAAGGATCATCTTCAGCACATAACCACCACAGCATCTTCAACACATAACCCCAGCAGCATCTTCACGTCAAAACACTAACATCACCGTCACCACAAAACCCTAGCAGCATCTTCATCACATCCCCCAGGAGCATATTCATCATAACCCCCAACAGCATCTACACAACATAACCCCCTGCAGCATGTTCGCTACATAGCCTAAACAGCATCTCAACCACACAACCACCAGCATCATCTTCATAACCCCTGCTGCATTTACTCCGCAGAACAACAGCAGCATCTTAACTACTTAGCCCAAATAGTATCTTCATAACTGAGTGCAGCATCTTCACCACACAATCCCAGCAGCATCTTCAGAACATACCTCCAGCAGCATCTTCAGAACATACCTCCTGCAGCATCTTCAGAACATACCTCCTGCAGCATCTTCAGCACATTCCTCCAGCAGCATTTTCCGCACATACTTCCAGCAGCATGTTCACTACTTAGCGCAAGAAGCTTCTTTTCCTCACAACCACCAGCAGCATCCTTACCACAACCCATATTATCTTCACCACACAATGCCAAGCAGCATCTTCACAACAAACAATATCATCTTCACTCAACACCCAGCAACATCTTCACAACAACCTACAACATCTTCACACAACTCTAAAGCATCTTCATCACCAACCATATCATCTTCTCTCAACCAAAAGCATCATCTTCACCACCCAAAACATCATCACACAACCTCACCCAACAGCATCTTCACCACAAAACAGAACATCTTCACCAACACTCACAACATTTTCACCACAATCCACAACATCTTCACCAACACCCACAACATTTTCACAACAACCCATTAATTTTTCACCATATAACAACCAGCTTCGCCAACCTAATCACATTATTATAACTGCTCTATGAAAACTATGAGGATCCCAGCAGCGACCGAGGGAGAGGATCTGCAGCCCAGCAGCGACCGAGGGAGAGGATCTGCAGTCCAGCAGCGACCGGGGGAGATGATCTGCAGCCCAGCAGCGACCGCGGGAGAGGATCTGCAGCCCAGCAGCGACCGAGGGAGAGGATCTGCAGCCCAGCAGCGACCGGGGAGAGGATCTGCAGCCCAGCAGCGACCGAGGGAGAGGATCTGCAGCCCAGCAGCGACCGAGGGAGAGGATCTGCAGCCCAGCAGCGACCGAGGGAGAGGATCTGCAGCCCAGCAGCGACCGAGGGAGAGGATCTGTAGCCCAGCAGCGACCGCGGGAGAGGATCTGCAGCCCAGCAGCGACCGGGGGAGAGGATCTGCAGCCCAGCAGCGACCGAGGGAGAGGATCTGCAGCCCAGCAGCGACCGGGGGAGAGGATCTGCAGCCCAGCAGCGACCGGGGGAGAGGATCTGCAGCCCAGCAGCGACCGAGGGAGAGGATCTGCAGCCCAGCAGCGACCGAGGGAGAGGATCTGCAGCCCAGCAACGACCGGGGGAGAGGATCTGCAGCCCAGCAGCGACCGGGGGAGAGGATCTGCAGCCCAGCAGCGACCGAGGGAGAGGATCTGCAGCCCAGCAGCGACCGGGGAGAGGATCTGCAGCCCAGCAGCGACCGGGGGAGAGGATCTGCAGCCCAGCAGCGACCGGGGAGAGGATCTGCAGCCCAGCAGCGACCGGGGAGAGGATCTGCAGCCCAGCAGCGACCGGGGAGAGGATCTGTAGCCCAGCAGCGACCGGGGGAGAGGATCTGCAGCCCAGCAGCGACCGGGGAAGAGGATCTGCAGCCCAGCAGCGGGGGAGAGGATCTGCAACCCAGCAGCGACCGGGGGAGAGGATCTGCAGCCCAGCACCGACCGAGGGAGAGGACCTGCAGCCCAGCAGCGACCGAGGGAGAGGATCTGCAGCCCACCAGCGACCGAGGGAGAGGATCTGCAGCCCACCAGCGACCGAGGGAGAGGATCTGCAGCCCACCAGCGACCGGGGGAGAGGATCTGCAGCGCAGCAGCGACCAGGGGAGAGGATCTGCAGCCCAGCAGAGACCGGGGGAGAGGATCTGCAGCCCAGCAGCGACAACGGGAGAGGATCTGCAGCCCAGCAACGACCGGGGGAGAGGATCTGCAACCCAGCAGCGACCGCGGGAGAGGATGTGCAGCCCACCAGCGACCGAGGGAGAGGATCTGCAGCCCACCAGCGACCGAGGGAGAGGATGTGCAGCCCAGCAGCGACCGAGGGAGAGGATCTGCAGCCCACCAGCGACCGAGGGAGAGGATCTGCAGCCCACCAGCGACCGGGGGAGAGGATCTGCAGTCCTGCAGCGACCGGGGGAGAGGAACTGCATCCCATCATCGACCGAGGGACAGGATCTGCAGCCCAGCAGCGACTGGGGGAGAGGATCTGCAGCCCACCAGCGAACGCGGGAGAGGACCTGCAGCCCAGCAGCGACCGCGGGAGAGGATATGCAGCCCAGCAGCGACCGGGGGAGAGGATCTGCAGCCCACCAGCGACCGGGGGAGATGATCTGCACCCCAGCAGCGACCGCGGGAGAGCATCTGCAGCCCAGCAGCGACAGAGGGAGAAGATCTGCAGCCCACCAACGACCGAGGGAGAGGATCTGCAGCCCAGCAGCGATCGGGGGAGAGGATCTGCAGCCCAGCAGCGACCGAGGGAGAGGATCTGCAGCCCACCAGCGACCGGGGGAGAGGATCTGCAGCGCAGCAGCGACCAGGGGAGAGGATCTGCAGCCCAGCAGCGACAACGGGAGAGGATCTGCAGCCCAGCACCGACCGGGGGAGAAGATCTGCAACCCAGCAGCGACCGCGGGAGAGGATGTGCACCCCACCAGCGACCGAGGGAGAGGATCTGCAGCCCACCAGCGACCGAGGGAGAGGATCTGCAGCTTAGCAGCGACCGAGGGAGAGGATCTGCAGCCCACCAGCGACCGGGGGAGAGGATCTGCAGCCCACCAGCGACCGGGGGAGATGATCTGCACCCCAGCAGCGACCGCGGGAGAGCATCTGCAGCCCAGCAGCGACAGAGGGAGAAGATCTGCAGGCCACCAGCGACCGCAGGAGAGGATCTGCAGCCCCAGCAGCGACCTGGCAAGAGGATCTGCAACCCACCAGCGACCGAGGGAGAGGATCTGCAGCCCAGCAGCGACCGCGGGAGAGGATCTGCAGCCCAGCAGCGACCGGGTGAGAGGATTTGCCGCCCAGCAGCGACCGAAGGAGAGGATCTGCAACCCAGCAGCGACCGGGGGAGAGGATCTGCAGCCCAGCAGCGACCGAGGGAGAGGATCTGCAGCCCACCAGCGACCGGGAGAGAGGATCTGCAGCCCACCAGCGACCGAGGGAGAGGATCTGCAGCCCACCAGTGACTGCAGAAGAGGATCTGCAGCCCAGCAGCGACCGCGCGAGAGGATCTGCAGCCCACCAGTGACACGCTGGACAGGATCTGCAGCCATCCAGCGACCATGGGAGAGGATCTGCAGTCACCCAGCGACCGAGGGAGATGTATTTGTCCAACCTGTCAATTCCTGCCTTGTTAGTGTGTGCGTGTGTGTACTCTCCTATTTGTGCTTGCAGAGTTTTACTACCCTGGGTTCCCTAGTTGGAAACCAGAGGTCAAATTGTGCTCTAAATAATTACTTTACATTAACTGATAGGATTGGATCATGTTAGAGGGATAGTTAATTAACAATAACATGTATACTCTGGCTCCTCTCACCGCGGATGCGCCTTTGTTTCAATTTTCCTTGCCAGACGTAAAAGAAACCTTGTTACTCACAGATTATTCAGATTCTGAGCTTGTTGATTATTAAATGAAATATTGAACAAGTTATCAACTATTCTTAGAATTGTTAAAGTAACCAGTATTGAATGTCGGTGAAGACTTGTAATGTTTGTAAACTGCACGATCAGCTAGGTGTATTCCCAGCAACAACTTGAGAGAGCTCGGACATTGAGGTCTCCTTCCTTCTTGTCTGGACTGCAGTGTTGGGTTCAACATCTCTCCTGTGTGGCTTTGTCCTCCTCTTCCTCCTCCTCTCTTTCCTTACCTTATTCTGGGTTTATTCTACAGTTAAGTTCCTTAGTATTACTGTTCCGTGTGTTTACTGTGCTACTAGCTAGGTTTGGGTTTTGTTAGAGGCGGTTTTTAAGACAGTGTTTTGGCATCATTAAGTGTATTCCATTGTGACTAGGATACCACGTGGGTTTTAGCTACCCAGGGCTTCAAGCCTTACAAGTGCTGTTCTCTAAGTAGACTTTACACTAGTTTTTGTAAGTGTAAACCTTGTATCCTGCCTAAGTGGACGAAGGTAGTGTCGGGGTGTTCACGGTTCGGGTTAGGGTTAAAGCAACGGTAGACTGGATCTCCTCTCGAGGTGGTTGCTCTGACAATAACCCTTACTCACCGTCGTTCTACGGGTCTTCCCTCGATCCTCTAGGCTCCACTGCACGCCCAGGAGAGTACCCCCAGTCGATTTCACAACCGGCCTTAAGTTGTAAGATGAGTGGAGACACAGATTATTCCCTCAATCTGTGGCCCGCCCCGGCACAGAACTATCACACAGCCTTCAAGGTCGCCAACTGGTGTTTTTAGGTGTCCAGTAACACTGCAGTGGTGAGGTGTAATTGTGGTAATTGTGGTAAGAGCAATTTCGACTAGTTTGGTCTCAGGCAAGTAATTACTTCTGTCACTCTCCTATTTCCTTTTGACAGTCACAAGATAAATGGAGGGGATGATATCAAACACCAAAGAGTTTTGGTATTTTACTTAAAAAACAACGAGAAACATGTGCATCAATAAACATATTAGGATCAATGTATAACAGCTGCTCAATCCGCAGCAAATAATCTGGGTGCACCGATATGGCAACATCCGGCAGCCCCTCGCGTCACCTGTCAGATATCAGCTGATCGGGGCCCTCGCGACCGTGAGAAAGGCTAGTACTTGTTTTCTAATTCTGTCACGATCCCCGTTTATTTAACTTTTCGCAAAACACTGTATTTAACATTCACATGACATACTTATGATTCCACTGGGATGCGATACACCACTTCACTGGCCTCACGATCAATATCTTATTCACACTGCACTCACAGTGACTTTTCACCGTACCAAAAGATTACTCTATTCTTAATAATATTTACTGTGAATGCACTCGCTTGATCACTGAACTTATCTTTAAATCTATACGTCCTCTTAAAGTTATATCACTGGCAATCACTTCACGTATATGATATTATTCAGTACACACGCATGTCATAGATAAATCATTAATCAAATTACAAGGCATATATATATATATATATATATATATATATATATATATATATATATATATATATATATATATATATATATATATATATATATATATATATATAATCATGGAGATCAATACACAGGCATTTATATCAATAAATCATGGAGATCAATACACAGGCATTTATATCAATAAATCATGGAGATCAATACACAGGCATTTATATCAATAAATCATGGAGAACAGTACACAGGCATTTATATAAATTCTGGGCTCATAGCCTAACACCAAATCTGGTTTACTACTAATATATATAATAATAATAATCACAGGAAATGAATTACAGTCACAGTAAATTCCTTAATGAATCCTGGTGCTTGCACACACCCACACATAGATATATATGTAAACTGATACTGTGAGCGCTCTGGGTAGCCTCACCACACACTGTGCTCTCTGTGACTTAGACTCAGGCGAGACTTGCTCACGACATATAAAATATTCTGACAAGTATATATATAGCTAACTAAAGGGGAAATGGGAAGGTAACTGTAAACACCTACTTCACCTATCCTAGGATGACAGTTGGGTTGTAGCTCCTGGTCCAGGCTCTTGCCTCGTACACCCTCCAGAAACACAAGCCAACGCCTTAGGATTTTCGCGTCTCGCCGCTTTCTGTACACTGCAGGTCCGTGCTTCTCCTCCAGTTCGTTGCAGGGTTGAAGTCGTTCTCCTGGCCGTCAACTTTCCTCCCAACTACGGCAGCCAGCTTACGTCTCGGCGGTCGTCGTACGTTTCCCAAATAGTCCCTTGTCACTGTACTCCCAGAGGAACTGCCTCTCACCACTACGATGTCTCTGTGAAGTTATCAGCCGTCCCAGACGATACTGCTTAAGCTCCACACGCACAGCACCCGACTTCAGAGCACTTGAAGCTCACTACACTGTCAATTCCCTCGTCGTCAAGGTATGTCACTAGGTATTTGGGAAGACTTCTCGACGTGCTTGCATCCAACTGTTGACTCGTAGGGTTCCACGAAGGTGGGGTTACTGTCAAACTTGACAGGATCGTCGATCACACGTTCAACCTAGTTGACAAAAGCGGTCAACTCGGTTCGCTCACGGTAGAATGGCCCAGCCACTAAACTGTCTCCTATTCTGGTGAACTGTCAAGGACGTTGCACACGTCGATGCCCGGCCCACTTCTTGCAACGCACCTGTCCCTGAGCACTTGTTGCTCAATATTCTGTCAATTCCTTATCTGAGCCACATCTGGGATGCAGGAAGACCTCACAGAGTGCGCGCTAACAACAGGAGACGCTTATATCCACCGTAGCTCAGTAATCCGTCACTTTGATAGGATGACCGGTCGCACGTCCAGCCTCTCGGACGCGTCGTGTGAGACTGATGGCGCGAAAGCGCCGCTACGGCTGGACTCCCCCTGCCTATGTGACGTCACATTTTCCAAAGTAGGTTTTCATTGGCTCCCAGTGCCACGTCGCTGACGGTGACCAATCTGGCGACACTGATGCCACACAGTTTTGGCGGGAGAACAGACTTGCCAGCGCCATTTTGGCTCCCTAAAGGGCCTATCCCACAGGCCAAAATATTCTTCTTTCACGAATTTCTCGGCTCATCGAGAATACTACTCTCTCCCACATATGTTCAACTGATGCCTGCAATGTAGAGAACGCTCGGGAATAGTGGACATGACTCTTACAGCAGGCGTGGGAGAATTAGAAGGGGGGGAATACCGTCACAGTAGTTAACGTAAGGTAGAGTGGTAAAGTAGATGATGGTATTAATGTATATGAGGGTTATTAGAGGGTTTAATAAATAAGTACTAAGAAAGGGTATCCCTTCTTCCTGTTGAAATGGAGCAGTTGATCTACCACTAGACTGCAGAAATTACTTTAAAGCCAGTAATTTAGTGCTGGTTATAATCATATTGGGTGCCGGGCCTATTTGATCTCTACTGATTTTAGGAACTCCTTTGATTATTACTAGTGGCACTCTCAGTCTAACTACATAACATACATTTTCCATAACAAGTGCTTGGCCTGACCTGTATTTGGAATATTATACATAAATTGTAAAAAATTTAGATTTTTGTGTGCCAAAACTAAAATTCTTGCATTCCGCAGAATGGGTGTGTGGTACCCTAGGGTCCAGCTCAACTAGCAAAGGATACATCTTGCAATGACTGGACACCCAGCCAGATCTCTTCACGATTGAGGTGTGTTGCCTTGTGATAGGGGCCGTGCGAATTTTTGTATTTTTTCCCAATTTTTATTTTTTCTTTGGCTAGTAGCTAGGATAATTAGTGATGGAGGCTAAATTGCAGGAACTGGCAAAGACACCTTCTGTGGTGGAGATTGAGAAGCTGACCAAAGCTAAATTAGTGTTGTTAGGCAAGGAATTGGGCCTAGAGTTAAATGAAACTAATAAACAGTGTGTTATAACCAATGAAATTTTACACAATTGCATAGACCAGGGCCTATTGGCAAGTGATACAATTTTAGGCCAGGCCAGTCCAGCTGAAAGTGAATCTAGCAGGATAGAATTAGAATTACAGCTGGCCCGATTAAAANCCACCAATCCACTACTACCACGACAGTACTAAGAAACGAGTATCCCTTCTTCCTGTTGAAATGGAGCAGTTGATCTACCACTAGACTGCAGAAATTACTTTAAAGCCAGTAATTTAGTGCTGGTTATAATCTTATTGTGTGCCGGGCCTATTTGATCTCCACTGATTTTAGGAACTCCTTTGATTATTGCTAGTGGCCCTCTCAGTTTAACTACATACTTTTCCATAACAAGTGCTTGGCCTGACCTGTAGTTGGAATATTTATACATAAATTGTAAAAAATTTAGATTTTTGAGTGCCAAAACTAAAATTCTTGCATTCTGCAGAATGGTTGTGTGGTACCCTAGGGTCTAGCTCAACTAGCAAAGGATACATCTTGCACTGACTGGACACCCAGCCGGATCTCTTCACGATTGAGGTAAGTGTGGCCTTGTGATAGGGGCCGTGCGAATTTTTGTATTTTTTCCCAATTTTAATTTTTTCTTTGGCTAGTAGCTAGGATAATTAGTGATGGAGGCTAAATTGCAGGAACTGGCAAAGACACCTTCTGTGGTGGAGATTGAGAAGCTGACCAAAGCTAAATTAGTGTTGTTAGGCAAGGAATTGGGCCTAGAGTTAAATGAAACTATTAAAAAGTGTGTTATAACCAATGAAATTTTACAAAATTGCATAGACCAGGGCCTATTGGCAAGTGATACAATTTTATGCCAGGCCAGTCCAGCTGAAAGTGAATCTAGCAGGATAGAATTAGAATTACAGCTGGCCCGATTAAAACTAGCAGAGCAAGAGGCAAGAGTGGCAGAGCAAAATGCTAAGGTAGAAAAGCAAAGGCTCAAAAATGATCCAAAGATCTTATTCTTTCCAAAAGAATTTACTCTTTACTTTATTTACTCTTATTCTTTCCAAAAATGGAAAGAATAAGAGTAAATACCGCTGTACCACTACCTGCTGGGGATTATGATAAAAAGCATAACCTGCCTGAATTTTCAGAGCTAGACCCTGAAAGATTTTTCAACCATTTTCAGAGACTGGCCATGTCCATAAACTGGCCAGAGGAACAGTGGGTGAAAATCTTACAGGGGCGGCTTAGAGGTAAATCCCAAGATATTTTTATAAACATACCTTACTGAGAGTGTTTTGATTACAGGCACCAAAGGGAAATCCTGTTAGTAATGTATCTTCTCCCCGACGATTCTGTGGTCACTGTAAACGTGCAAACCACATTAATAGCCGTTGTTGCAACTGTACCCAGGAAAAAAAGACCCAATGCTCTTGTTGTGACACAGGGCTTGAGGCCTTCTGAAGGGTTAGGGTGTAGGACCTCCAACCCACAGTGGTTGGACCTGCTTACCCCATTCTTGTCGAAGGGAAGACTTTTGTCGTCTGAGGGTTCTTCCTGGAAGTACGTGGTGATCTTCCGAGACACTGGTGCCATCCAGACTTTAATCTTGGAGAGTGCGTTGCCTTGGATCTACCAGCCGCAGAGAATAATGTTGTGTACCCTTCATGTGTGGTGACCAGGTCTATGGGACTTAAATGTAAGAGCAGCCCTGTGATTGCCAAGATGGTAAATCCCGAGGAAACGAGGAACTTTCCGAGTGGTGAAAACCAAGTGGACCTTGTGGACATCAGGTTCTATTCTGGTGCAGTGGGACACTAGCGCCTATAATGCTGCTAATACCAATACAGGGTGGTGGTGTCACAACCAGTAAAAAATAGGTATGAGGAAACAATATCATATACAGCACCTTGGCATTACTTAAGTTGCTCAGAATACCACCTCACTAAGACATATAAAAGCACCTACCACCTGGTATAAATGATGCACAACAGTAGAAATGATCCATGGTATACATTAGGTCAACATGACAATAATCCTTGCAGTCAAATAACACAAAAAAGGTCACAAACTCTGGACCATAACGCCACAGATGCGCTGAAGAAGTGGAAATTCACAATGAAATGGAAATTACACATGGTCAACATAATGTTTCCTATACAGCATTTATTACATACAATAAGCATACAAGGAGGTTTTTCAAGCTATAGCCTGATATCACTGAATAGTTTGAGTACATCAATACACCAGCCTCAGTACGCGTGGTCATAATAACCCCCAAACAAAAACTTCTCCACACAACCTTCAGCAGCATCTTCACCATAAAACTTCCTGCAGCTTCTTCACCATACAACTTCCTGCAGCATCTTAACCATACAACTTCCTGCAGCATCTTCACCATACAACTTCCTGCAGTATCTCCACCACAATTCAAAACATCTCCACTCAACCCCCAGCAGCATCATCACACAGCAGCTTCTTTACCACTCAACCTTCATCATCTTTACCACACAAACCGCATCAGCTTCTTCACCATACAACTCCCAGCAGCATCATCACCACACAACCTGTACTTGTTATGGTCAGAGAGATAAGACCTCGATATACATATCTTAAGGGAGTAACTTACAGCATCACTGGAACACATAGCCTGGCCACATATCAATCAAGGTACTAGGGGAGTAAAAGCCTAGCAACAAATTTTCCAGTTTACTAGCATTAAGAACCTTCCACAACAGTAATAAATAAAACACTATTAATATCATACACACTAACACTATATATCCAGCTTCTCAACAACTGGGCATTATCAATCAAATATAGGTCTGTAAATTGCATCAATCAACACAAGCTGACACCAGGTACTTTGCCTGGCGCAGTGGAGCACTAGTGCCTATATGCGCCAATACCAACACGGGTGGTGGTGTGTCAACCAATGACACATGAGGTAAGAGGAATAATACCACATACAGCTCCTTGGCATTTCACAAGTTCCTCAAAATATATCACCTCACTAAGACACATAAAAATCACCTACCACCTGGTATACATAATGGACAACAGCAGAAAATGATCCATATAAATACATACAGTTACATGGGCATAACTCTAGCAGGCAACACTACCCAAATAAGGTCACAAATCACGGACTAAACCCTAACAGGTCCGCTCGCCTGAGGAGATCAGAGAACAGTGACTTCTTGAGGCAAGCTTGCCGAGAGGCGATACTGTAACCAACTCCAATAAGTCAACTGACCTTCAACTTTCAAATCTCGCTAACTCATTACAATACAAACTCACTCAGAAACTTCTAATTCACTATACAACAACCTCAAGAGTATAAGGCACAGCCTTACATAATGATATATAATAATAATTCAATACATTAAAGAAATTATCATGAAATACAAAATAAGTACACAAAGAATTCACATTAATAAGAGATGGCAACACTGGCAAGTCCATCACAGGAGGAGAGGGGAGGGGGGGGCGGATTCAACGACATTCTCCAACGGTTATACATAAGCATACAAAGATAATAAATATATTAAATATATACAATATGTGTATCATAAGATTGTCTAAGTGGAAAACGTTTCACAGTGCCATAATTTCATATAATGTACTGACAATGGGATAATGCTCGGTACAACACTAAAATGGAATCCTCTCAGTATACATGTGATGAATACATATGGAAACTAAATGTATACACTCTCTAACATGGTCCACATAATGTTACCTATATAGCATTAATGTACCATTACTTACAATAAACATACAAGGATGTTTTTCAAATGTATGCCACTAGGCTACTGCTATAACTAGACATCTAATATATATATCCAAAATTACATGTCATATATCTTTGATACAGAATTAATATAGACTTGGAAACGTATGTCACACATTGACAATATATAAAATAACAATAATATACGGTAACATGAGATTAAGTCATATAAACAATATTCGTGATACGAGGCTATCAACCAAGATATCACTGTATAGATGATCATACTGGTGTATGCGTGGTCATAGCACAACCCCACACAGCATCTTCACTATACAACCCCCAGCGGCATCTTCACCACACTACTTCCAGCAGCATCTTCACCACACATCCCCCTGCAGCATCTTCACCATACAACCCCCAGCAGCATCTTCACCATACAACTCCCAGCAGCATCTTCACCATACAACCCCCAGCAGCATCTTCACCATACAACTCCCAGCAGCATCTTCACCATACAACTCCCAGCAGCATCTTCCCCACAACCCCCAGCAGCATATTCACCATACACCTCATAGCAGCATCTTCACCAAACAACTCCCAGCAGCATCTTCACCATACAACCCCCAGCAGCATCTTCACCCTACACCTCCCAGCAGCATCTTCACCATACAACTCCCAGCAGCATCTTCACCATACACCTCCCAGCAGCATCTTCACCATACACCTCCCAGCAGCATCATGACCATACAACTCCCAGCAGCATCTTCACCACACAACCCCCAGCAGCATCTTCACCATACAACTTCCAGCAGCATCTTCACCACACAACCCCCAGCAGCGTCTTCACCACTCAACCCACAGCAGCATCTTCACGATACAACTTCCAGCAACATCTTCACCATACAACCCCCAAGAGCATCTTCACCACACAAACCCCAGCAGCATCTTCACCATACAACTCC
>WNGS01132280.1:0-12635 GCA_020271785.1 Procambarus virginalis
TCTTTGCGATATACCAACACTCGCCAGAATCACGAGTGCGAATATATTGTTTAGAAGCCTAAAGTGACAAATCTCCAGAGCGAAACAGACTGGTATCAGGTAACCCCTGGTGACAAAGATCGTCGTGAGTGACCTAGAGTGAACTAAGGCAGTGCCGCGCCTAAGTAATCTGTGTGTGACTTTACCACAGTGTACAGTGTAGTGCAGGTACCGCCCACTCATCCTGAGCGTGTACCTCAGTACCTCGAGCGCCCGCCGCCACCTACTCCTACGTGACGTCACCACCTCACGCACCGTCAGTGCCAGTGTGTGCGCGTGTGTCTGTCTGTTAAGCATACAGCACGCCCTACTCACGAAATCATCTCAAGATACTGCGAGTACCCTCCGTGTCTACGAGCGAAACCAGCTATCAGGCCACCTACGAGTGCTTGTATAAACGAGTCTGAGTGAGTGCGTAAGGAAAGGTACCTTATCTGTAAGTACAAGATCTTGTCATTGTTTTATTGTGTCTGTGTTGATCTGAGGGATCAACCACAGTTCTCACCTTCTTATACCTGTCGCAGGTTATAGGTGAATCGACGGTGAATGCGTGTTTATCTGTGTGGTATCACTGCATTTCACTCGTCTGTGAATGTGAGCTTCACATACACCACACATTTAGTTATTGTGTGATTTATTGTGTTTGTGTTTATTGCATATCATCATTACCGAGTATCCGGTTGGAACTCTTGTGATCCCTTTGCATACCGGCAGTTAGGTTGCCGTGTTAGTGATTGGCTGTCAACTGTGTTAAGTTAGGTGTTTCTCCACGAGTGGATACGAGTCGATTAGCCAGACGTCAAGAGTCTCGCTAATGCAACCATAGCTTTGCTGACGCCAATCGAAAGTAAATCAAGCACCCTGTGTATTAGTGGTTAAGTTAGTAAATAAACTACTGTTAAGCTTTATGCGGTGTTTCCGTTGAACCACTTCTGAATACTGCCAATATTACTCAAGCCTTCAGCTCTAAGTGTCTTCAACACCGAGTTGCCTGTAAGTCACTAAACTATAAATTTGATGAGGACCCTAGGAGTCCCTTAAAGTGTTACATCATTGAGGAGATTCCAACGACCAACGTGGAGCAGGACCAGGTGAGGCTAGTCTGAGAAGAGACCCACAAGGACTCTAACTCGACCTTGCTCCCAGGCCCTGTACGGTTGCTCTCGTATTTTCTATTTTGCTAATTCCGACAGCTTCGTGAAGCGTCTGCCACATGTACATTGGCGACGTACGCATTGCAGTCGTGACAGCAAAAAAAAAGAAAAACCCCCACATCTGGCGCCCAACGTGTTAGGCTTAGTTGGAACCTATGAGCTAGGTTGTACAGTAAAATTTCGCACTTAAATTTTCCCTGAAAATTCAAAAGTGACGAGCAGTATTCAGAGGATGTTTAACACCCTGTTAGGTACACACACCACCAGTATGTCTGAGTGTGTAGAGTACAAACAGCGCTACCTGCATCTTCACTTGGCCTTGACCGCTCGTAGACCTGACGACTACGACACTCTTACTGAACAAGAGTGTAAGGAACGAGTGGAACAGCACATGAGGGCCGTGGAAGAGGTGATGCTACAAGCACACATGCAGGGTAGTGCTGAGGTGGCGTGCACGAGTCTCATCACACTGGATGAAGCTATCGGTGGTGAGACCCCAGTGAGAGATAACACAGTGGGAGAGACCCCAGTGAGAGAACTTGGAGGTAGAGACCCCTGTGGGTGACGTCACCGAGAATGATGTCACTAGAATCACGCGCGCTGCGGAAGAAAACGGAGTCACGCGGGAATCTAACCCTTGCAATACTCCGTTGGGGGGATTCTATGGGGAAGAATCTCGGCCCAAAAGGTCCTTGTGGACGACACCAACTCAAAGAGTAGGTATTACAGGCTCGCAATTATTCACCTTAGAGGAATACCGTAACCAAGTTAGGGAGTTGGGATTCGAAGGGAATAAAGTAGCAGAGCAAGCTATGAAACTCTGGACTGATCAGCAGGACAGAGAAAGCAAACTGTGGACTGATCAGCAAGAGAGAGAAAACAAACGCTGGACTGATCAGCAGAACCGAGAAAGTACTGAACGCATAGCTCGCATGCAGTTGCAAGCAAGGCAGGATGACCAGACAAGTGGTCGTTCAACGGAGACTAACGTTGAACAAGGTAAGACTGTCAAACTACCTAAACTAGCTAACTTTGATGAGAGGGACGACTCGATGGATGCATACATCAAGCGTTTCGAAGGTCACGCCGCTGATTGCGGGTGGGAAAGATCAAAGTGGGCACTCGCTCTTAGTGCATTGTTAAAGGGTAGGGCATTAACTATCTACCACAGTCTGGGTCCGCACCAGCGCGGAGATTACGAGGCATTGACAACAGCGCTGCTGAACGGTTTTGGCATAACTGCAGACCGGATGCTAGAGAATTTCCGTAGGGCTCAATTGCAAAAAGGTGAGACATATGTGCTCATGTTACAGCGGTTAGAATCGAGTCTAAACCGTTACTGTGAACTCATGGAGACTGCTCCTGGGAGCATGGAGTTCTATCAACTGATGATTCGTGAACAGTTCTTAGAAGCATGCGAATCGTCTCTGCGTGTCAAGCTCAAAGAGCAAGAAATTGTGTCAAATCTGTCTATGGCCAAGCAAGCTGATCTGTGGGCTGGGGCCAGGAGACAGGTGAAAGGGGTGAAGCCGCACGAGAAGCATCATGCTACAGGTATTGGCGATAGAGCTAAGCTTAAGACTGGTGTGTCGGGGGAGCAGGGAAACTCCTCCAACAAGCAGGTGCACAAGTGCTACACCTGTGGTAAGCCAGGTCATCGTGCAGCTGATTGCAAGGTAAAACCGAAATCAGGTTACATAGCAGGTGTGAGCTCAAGTGGTAAGAAACATCCCAACGTTGGAAAGGATCCACTAGCTTGGACCCTTGAGGTGGTGGACGGAAATGTTAACGGAAAATCGGCGAAAATCTTCCGTGACAAAGGCGCCACTACTCACATGGTAAGAAAGAGCCTAGTACAGCCAGGATCTGAGACAGGTAGACATGTCTATGTCAAATTCCCAAATGGCTATACTAAAGAGATGGTGGAGGTGTATGTGTGGGTCGACACACCTTACATCAAAGGTAAAATCCGTGCCGTTCAACAGGAACGTGCTGTATATGGATTTTATTGGGAAATGTTCCGGGAATCTCTGATTGCCCGAGTCCACCCTCGAAGAAAACGGGGGAGCGTGAGGACGCTGCCTCAGCTGTATGCAGCCGTCCCAGCCAGCTGATCCCAAGGGCGACTCGCCGGGGATGACGTCACAGGGAGTGACCACACCCTCACCCAGTTGAAGTATAAGGGAGAGAAAGCAAAAGAACGCAACATGCTCCAACGCTACGAGGACCCTCCTGCAGATGGATCCAACAAGCCGAAGAAGCATGTAAGACGTAAAAACAGGAGAGGACCGCAGGGCTCGACATCGACAGGGCCGATCGACCACCCTCTGCTCTCAGCAACGATCGCCGGTGTCTCAGTGATAACCGCCGACGAGGAGGAAGGTCAGCCAGGTCTCTTCAATCAACAGCAGCAGGAGACACACCGAGATGTTAAGGTTGATGATCAGCTGTCTGAAGATCAAGTCGACCAGGTTACTCGACTGGTAGCAGAGTACAAGGAGGTACTCTCTGACGTCACTAAGGTAGCAAAAGTAGAGGGTTACCGCATACCTTTGCTAGAGCAGCAAGCGGTACGAACAAAACCATATCCTGTTCCTCATCACCTTGTACCACAGGTGAGAGAAGAACTGGCATCTATGATTAATGCGGGAGTAATAGAGAAGTCGACCTCACCGTACTCAAGCCCGATGGTGTTAGTGAAGAAGCCTGGGGGAGGTGTGCGCATCTGCCTCGACTTCAGGAAGTTGAACTCCATCATAGAGTTTGATGCTGAACCGATGTTCAATCAAAATGAGATCTTCTCGAGGTTAGCTTCCAGTTGCTATTTCTCCAAGCTTGATCTGACAAAAGGATTTTGGCAGATTCCATTACATGAAGACAGTAAGCGCTGCACTGCCTTCATGACAAGCGAAGGTCTCTTCCAGTTCACAGTTCTTCCGTTTGGACTGGTGAACGCCCCAGCCGTGTTCAACAGAACTATGCGCAAAGTCTTGGGGGAATTACTGGAGTAGAAGTGTTCGTGGACGATGTGCTCATCCACTCTGCTACGTGGGAAGAACATCTGACCTTGCTAAGGCAGGTGTTGACAAGACTACAAGAAGTAGGAATGGTTGCAAAACCCACTAAGTGTGAGTTGGGGTGCAAGGAGGTCAGGTACCTTGGTCACGTGATAGGGGGAGGGTTCACCAGGCCGCTGCCTGAGAAGATCACCAAGATCAGTGAAGCCGCTCCACCCGCCACCAAGACTCAGGTTAAGTCATTCCTGGGACTGGCAGGGTACTACAGAACTTTCATTCCCAATTTCACGTCTATAGCAACTCCGCTAACTAATCTCACCAAGAAGAATGCACCTGTTAGAGTACGTTGGACAGAAATGGAGAACTCAGCATTCTCGACGCTCAAGAAGAAGCTGACTGAAGCACCCATCCTTAGACTACCAGATTCTACCAGGGAGTACATCCTTCGGACAGATGCCTCAAATACAGGTATTGGTGCTGTACTCATGCAAGAGTACGACGGTGAAATCTGGCCAGTTGCGTACTCCAGTCGTAAACTGAGCAATGCTGAGCAGAAGTACTCCACTGTAGAAAAGGAACTCCTTGCTGCTGTCGTGGGAGTAAGGAAATTCTACCAGTATCTCTATGGTAAGCGTTTCACGTTTCAAGTAGATCACCAACCCCTCAGCCACATCGGTACGCTTAAAAACGCCAACCCTAGAATAATGCGCTGGGTGTTGTTCCTTCAACAGTTCACATTCCGCGTGGTTTACATAAAGGGAGCCGACAACGTAGGTGCTGACTGGTTGAGTAGGTCAGGGGTGATTAACGAGACGTCGAACGAGGGAGACATGAGCGAGGAAACGCAACGCGCATCACCGGACACTGGTTCCCAGTGTGTCTCTGATGTTTCAGGCATGACACAGGTGGAGAGAGGCAGTGGACAGACCAGCGCCACTCAGGGTTTCGAGGCGTTGAGCCGACCCAGACCTGGAGCTACGTCCAACCACAGTGCCTGCTCAAAACCTGAACAGATAGCCACATGTGATCCGGTGACTGAAGAAATTCCTCACTTACCAGAAGAGAATAGTCTAGACGAGGCCCCGCCTCGCCTAGCTGTATAGAAAACGGGGTCCGCTGGACCCGGCCGCGCTCAGTGCACTCAGTTTGTGCACATGTTGTCAGCGGTGTGAGTTGGAACGAGCGCCACGCTGTGGAGCTCGATCTTTGTTGGGGGGTGATGTGGGAGTATGTCTCCCAAGATCCTCCCACAGCTGACTTGAATGGCTCATTGCAGTGCACAGTGCACTGATCTTCGTGCACAAAGCCTATTTCCCTTAATCCTGGATAGTTTTCTGGCATGTTGGGTATCTCCAGAATGCCCACTTAACCAGGAACACTGTTAAAATACGTAGGCCGCCGTATGTCTAGGCAGGAAGTAGATACAGGGAGTTAAGCATACTGCCACCAAGGGTCAGTGAGTACATGGCTGGTGCCCGCGTGAGACAGAGGGGAAGGCGCCAGCAGCGTCTGACCTCTGGGGTCAACCGGCGCGATGTTGAATAACAGCTATGACGTGTTCATGACGTCACTCCTGCTACTGCTCATCGAACGAGCTAATATGATTGGTTCCCGCTCATTTGCTGCAATGCTATTGGTCAAATTGTAACTTCTTTTGTGTTGTGTGCCACGAGATGCCCGGCACCCTTGCAAACTCATTCACGTGAGAGAGACCATACCCAGAGGACGTGTTCTGTTCTACCGGCCAATAGACTGATCACCGTCTATCCCTCACCGTCAAGTTAACTCAGCGTCTTTGCGATATACCACACACTCGCCAGAATCACGAGTGGGAATATATTGTTTAGAAGCCTAAAGTGACAAATCTCCAGAGCGAAACAGACTGGTATCAGGTAACCCCTGGTGACAAAGATCGTCGTGAGTGACCTAGAGTGAACTAAGGCAGTGCCGCCGCCTAAGTAATCTGTGTGTGACATTACCACAGTGTACAGTGTAGTGCATGGTACCGCCACTCATCCTGAGCGTGTACCTCGAGCGCCCGCCGCCGCCTCACTCCTACGTGACGTCACCACCTCACGCACCGTCAGTGCCAGTGTGTGCGCGTGTGTCTGTCTGTTAAGCATACAGCACGCCCTACTCACGAAATCATCTCAAGATACTGCGAGTACCCTCCGTGTCTACGAGCGAAACCAGCTATCAGGCCACCTACGAGTGCTTGTATAAACGAGTCTGAGTGAGTGCGTAAGGAAAGGTACCTTATCTGTAAGTACAAGATCTTGTCATTGTTTTATTGTGTCTGTGTTGATCTGAGGGATCAACCACAGTTCTCACCTTCTTATACCTGTCGCAGGTTATAGGTGAATCGACGGTGAATGCGTGTTTATCTGTGTGGTATCACTGCATTTCATTCGTCTGTGAATGTGAGCTTCACATACACCACACATTTAGTTATTGTGTGATTATTATTGTGCATGTTATTGCCTGTCCCATTGACAGTGTATTTGTTGATTTATTGCATATCATCATTACCGAGTATCCGGTTGGAACTCTTGTGATCCCTTTGCATACCGGCAGTTAGGTTGCCGTGTTAGTGATTGGCTGTCAACTGTGTTAAGTTAGGTGTTTCTCCACGAGTGGATACGAGTCGATTAGCCAGACGTCAAGAGTCTCGCTAATGCAACCATAGCTTTGCTGACGCCAATCGAAAGTAAATCAAGCACCCTGTGTATTAGTGGTTAAGTTAGTAAATAAACTACTGTTAAGCTTTATGCGGTGTTTCCGTTGAACCACTTCTGAATACTGCCAATATTACTCAAGCCTTCAGCTCTAGTGTCTTCAACACCGAGTTGCCTGTAAGTCACTAAACTATAAATTTGATGAGGACCCTAGGAGTCCCTTAAAGTGTTACATCATTGAGGAGATTCCAACGACCAACGTGGAGCAGGACCAGGTGAGGCTAGTCTGAGAAGAGACCCACAAGGACTCTAACTCGACCTTGCTCCCAGGCCCTGTACGGTTGCTCTCGTATTTTCTATTTTGCTAATTCCGACAGCTTCGTGAAGCGTCTGCCACATGTACATTGGCGACGTACGCATTGCAGTCGTGACAGTAAAAAAAAGAAAACATCCCACAGGAAGTTTGCGGCTTTGGCTGCTGTGTTTGGTAATATAATAAGTCTTGGGCACATATTCGGGCGCATGGATTTTGGAAATCGAACAGGGTCCTAGCCGCCCATTAATTGGTGAACGTCCCAGCTCCTCAGCGTTCTTGTGTTGCTTTGGGTCGCAGGTTGCGGTCAGTTGTCTCGACTTCGTGTTGTGGAGTTGTGGCCGCTGCCTCCCGGTTATGTCCCCTTTTTCCTTCTCTTTGGGTATGTAGCTCCAGGGAGCCGTAGGGGCTCCCCACAGAAAACCAGTGTGAATGTAATGAAACACCATTTTTGGGTGAGCCCCAGAGGCTCCCTGGCTACCCTCCCTCCCATCCGGTCGGTGGGGTATTCGCGTTGGTTGACGCCTAGTTTCCGAACTAAAGGCAGCCGGCGAGGTGAGGTCCGGGGGGCCCTCCCCCTCCAGGGAGGGGAGGGCTGTGCCGGACGACCGGTGCGGCAGTAAAGTGATTGTTTGATCGTTTTCCTGGGATTGTAGGGAGTTTTCTACCTCTGTTCGGTTTTTGTTGTAGTTTCTTACCATGTGGGGTTTGTTTTGTTACGCCTACCTTTCTGGGTGCCTAACCCCGGTCGATGGCAGATAAGGAAAACCCCAACCATATGGGTTTTCCAGGGCCATTGCTCCCTGAAACCTCTCTGAAGGGGCCAGGTTCTGGCGCTGGTCCCTGGTAGGTCTGAACTCCATAGCTAGTGTCCCGGTCAAACATAACATACATTAGCCCGATAAGCTCCAGGGAGCCTCCGGGCTCACCCAGAAAATGGCGTTTCATTACATTCAACGCTGGGTTTTTTTCCTCGTTCGCCGGGCGGCTCAAAGTGTTAATATATATATATATATATATATATATATATATATATATATAAATATATATATATATATATATATATAAATATATATATATAAATATATATATATATATATATATATATATATATATATATATATATATATATATATTATATATATATATATATATATATATATATATAATATGACATCGACCAAGCTGACGAGGCGTTTGACATGCCATCTTCAATCCGGTGCCCCTAGGAATCACATGAGACAAGCCCATGACATCACCCTAACAAGAGAAATGTTGAACAAAAATACATGCATAATAGGCAGAACCCAAGATGCAAGATTACAAATTCTCGAAGCAATTCACATAAGAACAGAATAACCTACCATGAACACCCAAATCACGGAACTATTTACTCTTCCCACAATGAGAGTAAGGACAAGACCAGAACATAACGATGCCAACACAGAAGACAATGTTCAACATAACAGGCCAAGTACACTGGATTAATCTTGTATGTAGATGCCAGCTGCCCGTATGGGCCAATAGGCCTTCTGCGGTTACCTCTATTCTTATGTTATATGTTTCACCCCATTTATCCCTTATGTATCCCCTATGTTTTCACCTTTATTGTCTTATCACCTGACCCAGTGCGGGTATAAATCAAACCACATTGTAACATTCCTCACTTGAGAATGAACCATGGAGGTTCGAAACGTTGTGCAAATGTTTAAATAAGTGTAATATATTCTATAGTAATTCAACATCTTTTCTTCCCCGGAAAATACGAAAATGAGTTTTGGAGAACTCCTATTTCAGCTAAGCCTGATGCTAAGAAAATAGTTAGAGGGATAGAAGCCTAAATCAGAAGATAGTAAATACAGAATATGCGGTCATATTCAATGAGACATATATATATATATATATATATATATATACTATATAGATATATATAGATCATATATATATATATATATATATATACAGTGGTACCTCGGTTTAAGAGTTTAATTGGTCCTGGAGACGCCTCGTATTCCGAAAACTCGTATTCTGAAGCTAATTTCCCCATAAGAAATAATGGGAAATGAATTAATCCGTTCCTGACTACCCCAAAACCCCATATCAAACTAAATTTTTGTACCTAATTCATCTAAATAAACCTACAAAACTATGTTCAAGTTATTACTTACCTTGCTCTTGAATGCTGTAGGCGTATGGAAGATGGTGAGGAGGGGGGAGGAGGAGAGGAGTTACTGTTTGGAAGGGGAGTCCCTTTCCATTATCACATCAGGCAGTGAGGACTTCACTGGTATGCACACACTGGCACATTTTGCCTGCATACCACTAGGACTTGCTTGTCTTACTAAGAATTTCTCTAAAGACACTTGTTTTTCCCTACATTTTAACACTTGTCTGTAGTAAGACATCACATTATCATTTAAAAGGTCAATGCAACGGCCTGCTACAGCTTTATCTGGGTGAGTTTTTTCAACAAAACTTTGCAGTTCTTCCCATACTTCACACATTTTCTTAATCAAGGAGGGACATCCTCTACTGCCTCTACTCACAGCTATTTTCTTAGGTTGAACCTTATCAATGGCTTTCTTGAGACCCATGGTGAGATATATAATAACAAACTGTATAGTCAAATGACCAAAAATCCAACAAAACACTGAAAATCCAGGTGAAGAATTGATGTGGGATAGTCACTGGGCACGAGACAATGGTAAACCGAGGGGCGGAGGGGCGACGATCGCCGATCGACCACGCGCTAGGTCGGCCTGTACGCGTATCAACAAACTCGCGTCCCGAGGTAACCCTCGCCTTCCGAGACATAATTTTCGAGGAAATCCTGCTCGCCTTCCGAAAAACTCGCATACAGGGACACTCGCATTCCGAGGTACCACTGTATATATATATAATATATATGTATATATAATATATATATATATATATATATATATATATATATTATATATATATTATAATATATATATATACACATATACACAGGTTATTAAGGTTATTACAATTCTATGTCAAACTCAATTCTGTTACTTGGCTACCCTTGCCAATACCGGCAATGGACCTATCTGGTCACCTTCCATGACTCGTCCCACAGGCTAAATTCCTAACTCAGAATTGTCATAACAACATCCCACACCCAGATTTCCATACTATACTCTCGCACTGCAAACTCAACTCGGCTCCATTAAATTACATCAGGTTTCCACATTGGCTTGGCTTCTCATTGTCGCTGCCGCATGTGGAATGGTGAGGAGGATTTGTTAGAACTGCGGCTTCCAACCTGGTTGATGGGGTTCTGGGAGTTTTTCTACTCCCCAAGCCCGGCCCGAGGCCAGGCTGACTTGTGAGAGTTTGGTCCACTAGGCTGTTGCTTGGAGCGGCCGCAGGCCCACATACCCACCACAGCCCGGTTGGTCCGGCACTCCTTGGAGGAATAAATCTAGTTTCCTCTTGAAGATGTCCACGGTTGTTCCGTCAATATTTCTTATGCTTGCTGGGAGGACGTTGAACAACCGCGGACCTCTGATGTTATACAGTGTTCTCTGATAGTGCCTATGGCACCTCTGCTCTTCACTGGTTCTATTCTGCATTTTCTTCCATATCGTTCACTCCAGTACGTCGTTATTTTACTGTGCAGATTTGGTACTTGGCCCTCCAGTATCTTCCATGTGTATATTATTGATATCTCTCTCGTCTTCTTTCTAGTGAGTACATTTGAAGAGCTTTGAGACGATCCCAATAATTTAGGTGCTTTATTGCGTCTATGCGTGCTGTATACGTTCTCTGTATTCCCTCTATTCAGCAATCTCTCCTGCTCTGAAGGGGGAAGTGAGTACTGACCAGTACTCAAGACGGGACAACACAAGTGACTTGAAGAGTACAACCATTGTGATGGGATCCCTGGATTTGAAAGTTCTCGTAATCCATCCTATCATTTTCTGGCTGTCGCAATATTGCTTGGTTATGCTCCTTAAATGTTAGGTCGTCAGACATTATTATTCCCAAATCCTTTACATGCTGTTTCCTACTATGAGTACATTTGATTGTGTTTTTGACCACAAGAATGACCTCTGCCTCTACTCTCCTGCTTCTCAGTGACCTCACGGTCACAGCGTTCACCACCACACCCAGCATTGCTGGATCAATGGATGCATAGAAAGATAGAGGATTGATAGATGGATGGATATATGGAGAAATGGGAGACAGATAGACTCGGGCAACATCGGGTACCCTTTCCCAAGTACTAGTAATGTAACAAAAATACCTAGGAGATATACTAGGTATTTTGTAGAGTATATCTATACCTAGTATATACTAGGTATAGATTTAGTAGAGAACAATATATAGGGTTAAACATTACTGTTTACATTTAATATGATAAATTTACAGGGTTCAAGAGGACAAGAACCTTGTGTGTTGGATTGTAGAGTTTGCAGAGAGTCGAGCTCCAACACAAAGGTCAAGACCCAGTTCGTTGATCCCACACTGGTATCACAGTTCTTGGAATTGTTTAAGTCATAAAGAAAAAAGCATCATAATTGCGGTGGTGGAGGCCCTGCCAGCAGTTGTGTCTCATACAGCAGTCAATAGTCAAATGATGATCCAGTACCTGTCTCTTCTCACTCATGAGGAGAAGACTGTAGTACGTGCACTTTGTAAACAGCTACCAACTCTGTCTGTCCCTCTAACAAAAGCCAGCCAAATCAGGTAATTATTTCTTCATGTATTTTAAATTAGTTCAGTATTGAATTTCTGTGTTAATACGTTACCCCTAGGAGACGCGCCTATTAATAGCCAACAACACCACTGTGCGCAAGAAAAAACTAAATTTCCTTCAAGATTGTTAAAATCTGTTCCCTGATCACGAGGAAAAAAAATGATTATTACTTACCATTACTGTAAACAAGCCGAGAAATCTTGTCATGATGTCATAAATCTTGCTCACTCTTGCAGTGTGCATTCCCGTGGCGTTGCATGCGTCATTCAATCGGCAGTAGTTGCCATGAATTTATTCTTGTTGCATTATTTACAACATATGTGACGTGTTTATCCAAAAAAAATTCACTGATATTGTTAATATATTTTCACTTGATTTTCTATTATAATATAACTTGCATAAAATCAATACACTCACAATTTGTGTCACAATTATTCACACAAAAAATGTTTTCTTTACAGTAATATATTATGTATTCCAGATTTTTCATCCATAAATATATACATTCAATATATATATTTACAAGTTTTTGCACCATTATTAACATTTAGAAGTTCTGGAGAGTGTGATACTCTTGTGATACAGTGGACATTCAAAGGGCACGTCGCACGCTTTGCACCATGCTAATACCGTTTTTCGTCTCTGTTGCTGCCTTTGTGTGATCTTACAAACAAGCCACTGGCATTGCCTATTGTACGTTTTCCAGTTGGTGCC
>WNGS01132300.1:0-11500 GCA_020271785.1 Procambarus virginalis
GGTTGTTAGGTTCGGTCATATACTTACGTTAATTTTAACTCCAATGAAAAAAAATTGACCTCTATACATAATTAAATTGGTGCTTTATCATTCATAAGAAAAAAATTAGAGAAAATATATTATGTCAGGAAAACTTGGCTTATTAGGCAAACTGGCCTGCATAGTAGGCCAAAACAAGTGAGTTCTGGCTACTATAGTACGACAATTATATATATATATTATATATATATATATAAATATGATACTACTATATATATAATACTATTATATATATATATATAATATATAGTATATATATATCACACCGTTAAAGAACTCTCTTACGACAAGCAGACGCATGAATAAGGCATGAATAGGCAGAATAGCCCGTAAGTGGTGGCCCTTTTGAGCCATTACCAGTATCAAAAGATGATACTGGAGATCTGTGGAGGCGCAACTGCACCCTGCGTGACGGGAGATGTCTCCCGGACCAAATGGTGACCAAATGGTCTTGTTGCAAGATAAACACGTTGCATAAATACCACGGCTCATATCTTGCGTCAACTGCATGCATCGCTCTACATCTTACCTCAACGCCGCTGCATCGCGGTAGTTCTTACCTGACAAAAACTACCAGGTAAGTTCTTGCCAGAACTTAAGTTCTTGTAAGTTAAGAAGAACTTACAAGAAGTTCTTCTTGTTCTCCAAAAAGAACAAGAACAAGGCAACCACTCTACCGTGGTGCTTTCCTGTCTAGGCCAGTAGACGGAAGTTGACTGTCTAGGCCAGTAGACGGTAGTTGACTGTCTAGGCCAGTAGACGGTACTTGACTGTCTAGGCCAGTAGACGGTAGTTGACTGTCTAGGCCAGTAGACGGTAGTTGACTGTCTAGGCCAGTAGACGGTAGTTGACTGTCTAGGCCAGTAGACGGTACTTGACTGTCTAGGTCAGTAGACGGTAGTTGACTGTCTAGGCCAGTAGACGGAAGTTGACTGTCTAGGCCAGTAGACGGTAGTTGACTGTCTAGGCCAGTAGACGGTAGTTGACTGTCTAGGCCAGTAGACGGTAGTTGACTGTCTAGGCCAGTAGACGGTACTTGACTGTCTAGGTCAGTAGACGGTAGTTGACTGTCTAGGCCAGTAGACGGAAGTTGACTGTCTAGGCCAGTAGACGGTACTTGACTGTCTAGGCCAGTAGACGGTAGTTGACTGTCTAGGTCAGTAGACGGTAGTTGACTGTCTAGGCCAGTAGACGGTAGTTGACTGTCTAGGCCAGTAGACGGTACTTGACTGTCTAGGTCAGTAGACGGTAGTTGACTGTCTAAGCCAGTAGACGGTAGTTGACTGTCTAGGCCAGTAGACGGTAGTTGACTGTCTAGGCCAGTAGACGGTAGTTGACTGTCTAGGCCAGTAGACGGTAGTTGACTATCAAAATAAGTAGATGGAAGTTTCCTTCAAGCTGAGTTACCTGGCGTTAATAGACCAGCACCTCCAGCTCCAGGCTGAGGCACTACCCACCAAACACAACGTAACCAAAAGGTGTGAAAGCGTTATAACCCTGTCACAGCATTGTACCAGCGTAACATTGGCGTCTGGGTGACGCCGAGTGTGCGCCGGGCCACACCTCCACCTTCCTCTCCTTATGAAAGACGTCAGCAATTCGGACAAGAAATTAAGTTAAATGGTAAACTCATTGTGGGGGTTTGCCCTGCGGGGCAGGGCGAGAGACGGCCCACTTTCTCAAAGCAAATTATGGGCTAATTTCTGCTTTCCGGGAATATTTATTACGCTAATTTACCTATTTTTTTTTAAACTTAAAAGAAAATCCTCCAACAATTAAAAGAATTATTTTAATATATAATCGGGTGATGGACAAATTTAAGCACAATGATATTAAGGGGAAATATATGTTGTATTAGCCATTTTGTATAATATGGGATGACTTTAGTCCCCCCTTCCCCCATTGTTGGGGTTAGGAAGGTTATAATGCTTATGGAGGTCACCCCTAGGACCACTACTGACCCTCTCCCAGGATGCAACCCCACAACAGTTGTCTAAATCCAGGGTACCTATTTACTGGTAGGTGGCGGGAAAGATCCCCCTGGGGCTTAAACAGTTCAATTTTCTTTTGCTGAATTAACCCAAATGCCGCATTAAAAAAACAAATGGAAAAGTAGGTAAAGAACCTGACCTAAGCCGTCAACGCTCTCCCCAGGTAATATGGTATGTTGGTACATATATGGTACATATATGGTACATATATGGTACATATATGGTACATATATGGTACATATATGCCCTATACTAGGCCTAGGAATGTGTACGTTTGGCGAACGCCATGTTTTTCGTGCTCTTTAGAAAATCAACAGTGAAAAATGTGAACACTGTTGGCAGCAACAGAGTTCTCCCCAGAGAGCTGAACACTGAAATAAAGTTCTCTCCGGAGAACTGAACACTGTAACAAAGTTCTCTCCGGAGAACTGAACACTGTAACAAAGTTCTCCCCGGAGAACTGAACACTGTAACAAAGTTCTCCCGGAGAACTGAACACTGTAACAAAGTTCTCCCGGAGAACTTCAAAAACAACAATAAAAGTGGTTAACACAGAGAGGAAGGGACAGAAACTCCAGCAGTCTCTGTATGATAACTGGCTTGGGGAACAATGTGGTCATTATTGTGATATATACACAGTAACTTCTCTGTCTCCGTTTATTCTCGGATGACAGCTCTGGATGACAGCTCCGGATCAGAGCCACGGATGACAGCTCCGGATCACAGCCCCGGATGACAGCCTTGGATACGTCGATATCCAGACTGAAGAGAGCGTCTGCTTTCCACCACGCTCTTGTGTTGCGTGGACACTCGAACACTTGAGAGCCAAGTAGCCAGCAGCCGGTCGAGTAAGAGGGCGAGCACCAATCTTCTCCAATTCGGGTGCTGACGACGGTCAAGTGTTCCGAGGGAGAGGGAGAAGGCTTGGGTAGCACCTTGGGCCTCCCCTCGAGAGCTGCCTTGGGTCTTCCCTCGGGTGGTGCCTTAATTGAGGCCCCCTTCGGGTGGTGCCTGGGGCTCGCACGGGTTGGGCGGCCCCCGCCATGATTGGGAGGAAGGCTCTTAATGCTCACTTGTGGTAAATATGACCAGGGAACCCCGCCACCCCCACCTCGCTAAGACGCCGCTCGCCCCTCGACTTGAGGAAATGTGATATATAGCCACTACGTGAATCACAGTCCCCGGTCCGTAGAATACTAAGGGAAAAGAAGTGGAGAGGGAAGGGATAGGAAGGTGACCGGGGAGGTGAGAGGGGTCGGGGAGATGATTGGGGAAGAGGACGTAGATGAAGAGGGAAGCAGAGAGTAGATAATAAGGTAGCAGTAATAATTGAAAGTTGACTGTGTTGACAGTCAGTCAATCAGTCAGTCAGACACCGTGAGAATATTAGGAATCCACAGTTACACACACAGCGCGTAGGTACTCAACTCATCATCCCGCAACACCACCTGCCACTCAACTCAATCAACCACCGCACCAATCACCATCCTCAACAAAAGTCATCACTCTCCGTGTAAAATAAAGGTTGATGAAGACACCTTGATATCTTCATCATCATGTCTTTGAGGGATAAAGAAGCCCTCAGGTCGAGCCCACCGCCAACCCTCAGGTCGAGCCCACCGCCAGCCCTCAGGTCGAGCCCACCGCCAGCCCTCAGGTCGAGCCCACCGCCAGCCCTCAGGTCGAGCCCACCGCCAGCCCTCAGGTCGAGCCCACCGCCAGCCCTCAGGTCGAGCCCACCGCCAGCCCTCAGGTCGAGCCCACCGCCAGCCCTCAGGTCGAGCCCACCGCCAGCCCTCAGGTCGAGCACCATCTCTGGATGCAGTCAAGTGTGGAGCCTCCCACACGGATAAGCCAGCTTACATGACCTACCAAATTCTCTCTTTTCGTGCCTCCTTCACGCAAACTGTCCAAAGGTCAGCTGCGCGCGTGTGTATTCGTACGTGTGATCTTACCCAAGAGTGCTTATAAACAGATAGGAGTAACTCTTGGACCCGCTAGTACATGTGCATTTTGAAGTACGTTCCTCCAGGGACCTTCATTGTCTCAAACCCGCAAAGGAGCTTCCAGAAATCTGCACCAATATGTTTCTTACAAGAACGGGTAAATTCCTTGAATGAGGCAGGCAGCAGCGTGAGAATGAGCAGGTGAACCACGCTGGAGAAGTTATCGCAACTCATCAATAGTTTAGCTTAGACTGGCGCCATCACCGCCAGCCTCCACCTTACACACGCCTTCGGCACGTTAGTCCTCACCGTTACCTGTGTAGAGACGGAGGGAGAGGGCCAAGCCATTACGACTATATAGCACCAGGAAGGGGTCAGGATAAGAATTTGGGATGGAACGGGGGAAAAAGGAATGGTGCCCAACCACTTAAAAGGGGATTGAACGCCGACCTGCATGAAGCGAGACCGTCGCTCTACCGTCCAACCCAAGTGGTTGGACACTTGGGCTGGACGGAAGGTGAAGTATGAACCACGGAAAGAAACTAGGTCTGAGGACTGAGAACATCCCAGCAAGGAACATGGAGAATGTACTGAAGAGGGAACAACAAGGCGAGCACGAGCACAGGTATAGTTGTAAGGGCGGCACCACAGGTATCACCATACCCACCACCTTCACTGACACTACCAGTCAACCGCTACACGCTGGCCAACACACATCAACATTACCAAATTACTGATCATTTACCCCAAACACAGAGCTTTTCCTGGAAAGGGAAAATGCTTTAAAACGGGAAAGACCTGAGTATTAAACTCAGATATAACAAACTACTAGGTTTAATGCAGCTTATTCTCTCGATTTGCCACTACGAAAAAGTGCAACTGTTTTTTCCTGACCCGAAACGTCGGAACAATAAACCTACCGAAGCGGACGCAGAGATATCCTCAATATTATGTGTTTTAAATTTTAATAATACGTAAACGGTTTGACTGATTCCGTAAAATAATGTGACGTATTGGGTGAGAGGACGGGTTGTAAGACGAGCAAAATGTGCTTGAAAAATACAGGTACAGACCGGAGCTGGAGGCTGTGGTGTGCAAGGATCTGGCAGGAACCCCCTGCAACGTCTCCATCCTCACCACCAGTCACCAAGACCAGGCGTTACACCACAGCAGGCCTAGACCACTGCCTATCAAACCCCTATCAGGTGTTGACCTAACTCGCCCCAACCCGCAGAGCCGACCAAACACCCATGATCGCCCGGGATAGAACCGTGTGGGGCAGAATGGACAGGCGTGACGTCCTGGACAGACGGGAAGGATTAACAATGAGGGGTCGCTATCCCGGGGAGTGGCAGGGAGTGATATAGCAGCCTGGACCTGGGTGTTTAGCAAAGGGGAGCACAAAGCCTAGGCGTAAAGGATGGTAGAAGTGAGACTGAGGGAGATGAGAGGCCCAGGGGATAGAAGAGCCCCGAGGGGGATAGAAGAGCCTCCAGAAGGATGGAAGAGCCCCCCATGGGGATAGAAGAGCCCCCAGGGTACAGTGGTTCAGTATAGAACGCCGAATGTGATGAAGACAATTAAAGCCAGAGTATACGGATCATTAAAAGTTAAAAAGGAGAATATGAGACCAATTAGAGAGAAATCGGGAGAACGGGCAGGGTGAGCGGAGGTAAGTAGAAGGGCAGGTTACATGGATAAAAGGAATGTGATAGTTTACTAAAGGAAATATTATGTATATTGTGTAGACCGGATTGTGGGGGTATGGTGTAGGTAGACTTAGTGGAGTTACGGGAGGATGTAGGCCGGTTAAAAATTGGGAAGAGGGATATGGGGAGGCCGGTTAAGGGTTGAGAGGAGGGATATAAGGAGGTTAAGGTATGAAGAAGAGGGGTGAGGGAGCGAGCAGCCTGATGCTATCCAACTTTACGACATAACGTATAAGGTGCAGCCCGCCCTGATGACCAACTAAGTTACTATAACCTCAAGTTCCTTGGTAAAAAAAAATGGTTATGTCCAAAATATATTGGAAGCAGCTCCCCTTTCCCAGGGGACCACTATTTACAGGTAGACAAACAAGGAGAGGAAGAGGAAACGAGAAACAGAGGGAGAAGAAAAGGACGTGAGTAAGAGATGGATACGAAGTAGGAGAAAGAGATGGAGAAGGAATGGCAGAGAGAAAAAAGAATTTTTAAGCAGAATTAAAGACGTGGATAAGTACGCATCCTCAGTTGTGGTACCGCTTGCTGGCCTTATATGGGGGTGTGGTGAGATGTGGGCGAATATGACTATTAGACACCATGAAGACAACCATGAAGACAACCATGATGACAACCATGAAGACAACCATGAAGACAACCATGAAGACAACCATGAAGACAACCAGCGTATAGTTACATGTTGCTGGCTAGCACTGGAGAAAGACTGCACACACACACACACACACACACACACAACACACACACACACACACACACACACACACACACACACACACACACACACACACACACACAGGCACACGCACAAGGGGACACAGGTGGAAACTGAGTGCCCAAATGAGCCACAGAGATATTAGAAAGAATTTTTTAGTGTCAGAGTGGTTGACAAATGGAATGCATTAGGCAGTGATGTGGTGGAGGCTGACTCCATACACAGTTTCAAGTGTAGATATGATAGAGCCCAATAGGCTCAGGAACCTGTACACTAGTTGATTGACAGTTGAGAGGCGGGAACAAAGAGCCAGAGCTCAACCCCCGCAAGCACAACTAGGTGAGTACACACACACACACACACACACACCACACACACACACACACACACCACACAACACACACACACACACACACACACACACACACACACGAATTGACTGACATAATTCAGTGATCCGATTTCTATTGTGTCTGCGAATTTGTTGTTATTTTATCTCGGAAAGCTTTCATGCGACGTGTACATAGTTCCTAAGATGTACTTTCTAAGGCTAGTGAACATCTGTACTGCGTGTAGGCCTAGAGTGCATACCTGTATTTTAGGCCAGAGCAGGCCCACCTGATGCGCGCCGCTCCAAGCAACAACCTTTTGGACCAAGCTCTCACAAGTCAGTAGTGAGAGCTTGGTAGAAGAAGTAGAACAACTCCCAGAACCGCATCCAGGTATTGTGGTCTGTACAAACGTGTACAGCCATGTTATGTAGAGTTAGTACACACACCTGTACTGTGTGGGGCTAATGAACACCTACACTGTGGGGCTCTGACTGCGTGGGTCTTCGAATATTGCGCTCTGCCAGCATCATTAATTACACTAATTATGTTGATAATCGCTGTAAATCGTCACTAATCTTTATTAATCGTTATTAATTATTCCAAATTTAAAACAGATCAACAAAACAAAAAATATCGCTTCGTGAAAACAGCAGAATCTATACTCGCAATATACAGCTAACGACTCAACTATCGTTTGTGTAACTGTTGAAGGAATATTACTATAATTATAACTATTGGGTGAACTACCATCCACTGAACTTTGAAGTGTAAACATTGTTTGGAACCCAAGCGTACTGTGTGTGTGTGTGTGTGTGTGTGTGTGGTGTGTGGTGTGTGTGTGGTGTGTGTGTGTGGTGTGTGTGTGTGTGTGTGTGTGTGTGTGTGTGCGCGCGCACGTTTCTCTCATTCTCTCTCACACACACACACAACACACACACACACACACACACACACACACAACACACAACACACACACACACACACACACACACACACTATCCCACGAATATTGCAGATATTATGAAAGAAAGAGAAGGAACCTTCCATACACTTCTCGCTGGGTACAAAAGAATTAAGAATAAAAAGAATTAATGAACTGTACAAGGGCTACTTACCCTTACTAAGCATTTCCTATTTACCCTCAAACAATCTTTCTCGTGTAATTGGCCAGCCTATGATTTAAGCTTTTCGGTTAATTTAATCCTATTATTAAATTGGTACTTGCGCAATACATCTCTAATTTCATCCGAACAAGCAGCCTATTTCCAACTGTTTTGTCTACCTCGAAACTTCTTCAGTTGAACTGTAGTGTCGCTCCTTATTTTTTAAGACGATATTTCCAGAACTCGTATTATGACTTCTATATTAATTTAATAAACCCTTCATCCATTTGTAGGTATGAGCCATGTCGCCCTTTACTCCCTTCCAGCCTAAACAGAGCTCCTCAGGTTCATCATCATCACCAAAGGTTCCGAAGCATTGTTAGACCTATTGTCTTATGTATGACCCTCTGTCCTGCGTGACAGTGAATACTAGCATTATCCTCACTTTAATCAGTCTATCAAAATCCTCAGATTAGGCAAAATTGTAATTAATTTTGTCAATAAAGATGTTAATAATGAAATAATTGTCCGCGATTATTGTTCCTGTACTGTTTACGTTGAGGATCTAAATCTAAGTCCCAGTACCCTATCTCCACCTTTCAGCAGAGCTCTTCCTCACTGTCGTCCCTCACATTTCTTTCTCATTGTTCCTCACATTTCTTTCTCATTGTTCCTCACATTTCTTTCTCATTGTTCCTCACACTTCTTCCTCACTATTATTCTCACTTATCTTCCTTGCCCTTTCTTTCTCCCTTATCCCTAACTTTCTTTCCGCCGCTATTTTAAGCTTTACTTCTTGACCTTTTTTGCTTGGCTTTCTATCTGAAAATTATCTCTGGCTTTCTTTCCAGGAACCTTCTTGACTTTCCAGCACCTGACTGACTGATTGACTTTGTCTTTCTGAAAAAACGTTGTGATTTTTGTTTCTAATTTTTTAAAAGTTTAATGCATTCCTGATTGCTTATGCCGAGTTATTTATAATCTAAAGACAAAATTCTTATCTCACACTTTTGTGAACAATGCACTTTATCATTTTATTAATTATGCGTTTGAATACTTACTGTGACATCAGCATTTTTTGTATTTACAGCATTATATGACACATGTTTTTTTACCTTAGAAATTATTATTTTCCACCCACAGGAAGACAAGTTTATATAATTGTACTTCCCAGCAGGTCGTGAGCTGTTTCCTCTCTCCGTCCCTGCAGGCCGAGGGCTCTCTACCTCCATGTTAAAAATCGGACCCGTGTATTTCGTTCCCGGAACACGATCCGGGATCGTGTTCCTCCAAGAAATCTTCAAATATTTCCTCTAAGATCGTGTTCTTGGAGGAAATCGAGTTTCCTCCAAGCTCCTTATCACAGTGAATGGACAAAATAAACTTTGCTCATATGACTCAACCCATCCTCCAGCCCTAGCTCTGTGGCAAGTGCTAACTAACGTAGGTTTTAATAATTACGTATTGGACGCTGTGAACCCGACGGCCGTATGTTTGGATGATAGGCTGAGCTTACTACAGCCTTGTCCAAGATTCGAACCCGAGCTACATCCTTCGAGAGTCCAGCAACTGTCGACAATCACCATCATCACCACAATTGTACACAAACGATTTTACTACAGCTTTTACCACATTGTATCACGCATTAGCCCTCAGTATCCAGTGTCAACACCGGGTTATCTTCTTGAGGTTATCTGAGATGATATCGGGGATTAGCGTCCCCGCGGCCCGGTCCTCGACCAGGCCTCCTTTTTGTTACACACCCCCCAGGAAGCAGCTGTCTAACTCCCAGGTATCTATTTACTGCTAGGTAACAGGTGCATCAGGGTGAAAGAAACATTTTGCCCATTTGTCTCCGCCTCCACCGGGGATCGAACCCCGGAACCTCAGGACTACGAATCCGAAGCGCTGTCCACCTAGCTTTCAGGCGCCCTTAACCCTTAAGGGTTAAAAAGGTTAGGTACCCTTAGCCACTCCGCCCTTCCCGGCCAAGGGTACTCCCCCCCTCCCCCAAGCCCCAACGCCTGCCCACCGCCCCTGTGTTTTGAATTTTTGAATTGAAATACTTTTACTGAGATATAAATGCACACAAAGGGATGAGGCTGCTGGAGCTATTCTCAACCTGTTCAATGCGTGTTCACATATTTACGCACTCAAACAATTGTAGTAACATTCTGGGAGATAAACATTCATATTTCTTCCTGTACACAGGTAATATTATACTAGACGTACACACAAATACAAACAAATACTTTATAACTAAGCACAAATACATACACCTAAATAATAATACCTAGGCTTACTATACATGAAATAATCCACAAAAGTATACATTCTTGGTGCACACTTCTTTATGTCTGCAGAATATCAGCAATCTTTCCAGTGTGACACTCATTACCAGGCTATGTGTTCACGAACAGTTTTTATCTAATTATCTTTATATCGGTCAATGAACCGTCAAGAACATAACGATTGACGATGTGAAACCTTATCATACCAAATAATTTACACTTATTGTAATAGTCTCAACAATAATAGTACAAAGAGCCGCAAGTCTACAGACACTCAAAAGGCATTTTTCCCTTTTTCCGCAAGAGAAATCGGCGGGAGTCGGTGTTGAGCCCCTCATGTACCCAGCGACAATACGCTTCATTACGTAACTCAACAACAATGTCCTAATTACCCAACCATGTCCTCGCGCCAACCCATCTCGTTCCAGTGGCTTAAGACCCAATTTCATTCACGTATTCAGCGGCAGTATTACACAGTTGTAGAATATGAGTGTGAGAGAAGGTGGAAAAGCAAGCCGAAGGGAGCAAGGGACAAGAGGGAAGAGTGGAACAAGCAAGAAAGGAAATGAGAAAAAATGGGGAAGGAAAATACAAATGAAAGCAAGAATACGAAGGAGAATGAGAAAAGGATAAATTTTGAAAATGAAGTAGCTCTGAGATCCGGAAGAGGATGTAAGCGTGTCTTGCCCTTCCAGACGGTGCCTGTGGTTGTGGTGGTGGTGGTGCCTGGTGGTAGTGGTGCCTGTGGTTGTGGTGGTGTGGTGGTGGTGGTGGTAGTGGTGCTTGTGGTTGTGGTGAGGTGGTGTGGATGAGGTGGGGAGGTGATGGTGTGGATGAGGTGGGGAGGTGATGGTGTGGATGAGGTGGGGAGGTGGTGATGGTGATGATGTGGTGGTTGTTGAGCCTGTGGTGGTGGCGGTAGTTGTGATAGGCGAGGCTCGGGTGGCTGTCTCGCCCAAGCTGAGATAACCCACGTTACTCATGAGTCATAAGCCACCTCTGCATCCCTCCTGCTCGCTCCTCCCTCATCTTAATCCTCCACCCAATGATCCTCATCCTGTTCATTTCTCCTCACCTACTCAGCCTCAACATACTCATCCTACACAGACTCTTCCTTACCTAACTCATCTTACTCAAGTCTTCCTACCACTCCTCCTCCATTAATCACAGCCTGATGAAACACGCTACAACTAGCAGCCACAGACCCACCAGGCCTTGCTATCCGGACGGGGAGAGAGGGGGGTTCTAGCCCTCAGGAACAACCAAGACTGAATAAAACTCATTATTTCCGGACAAACAACCAAGACAAACCTGTCAGTAGGAGAAAGTCGTAAGCAAGAGAAAGCAAGCCAGAGAAGAAAGCCA
>WNGS01132307.1:0-16209 GCA_020271785.1 Procambarus virginalis
CTGGTTTTAAAATTATGAATAGTATTTGCTTCCACAACCTGTTCCTTGAGTGCATTCCATTTTCCCACTACTCTCACGCTAAAAGAAAACTTCCTAACATCTCTGTGACTCATCTGAGTTTCCAACTTCCATCCATGTCCCCTCGTTCTGTTACTATTCCGTGTGAACATTTCGTCTATGTCCACTCTGTCAATCCCTCTGAGTATTTTATACGTTCCTATCATGTCCCCTCTCTCCCTTCTTCTTTCTAGTGTCGTAAGGCACAGTTCCCTCAGGCGCTCCTCATACCCCATCCCTCGTAGCTCAGGGACGAGTCTCGTTGCAAACCTCTGAACCTTTTCCAGTTTCATTATATGCTTCTTCAGATGGGGACTCCATGATGAGGCGGCATACTCTAAGACTGGCCTCACGTAGGCAGTGTAAAGCGCCCTAAATGCCTCCTTGCTTAGGTTCTGAATGATGTTCTAACTTTTGCCAGTGTCGAGTACGCTGCTGTCGTTATCCTATTTATATGTGCCTCAGGAGATAGATTAGGTGTTACGTCCACACCCAGGTCTCTCTCGCGCGTCGTCACAGGTAGACTGTTCCCCTTCATTGTGTACTGACCCTTTGGTCTCCTATCTCCTAGTCCCATTTCCATAACTTTACATTTGCTCGTGTTGAATTCCATAGCCATTCTCTGACCATCTCTGCAACCTGTTCAGGTCTTCTTGGAGGATCCTGCAATCCTCATCTGTCACAACTCTTCTCATCAACTTTGCGTCATCCGCAAACATCGACATGTAGGACTCTACACCCGTAAACATATCGTTAACATATACAAGAAATAGAATTGGTCCCAGTACCGATCCTTGTGGTACTCCACTTGTTACTGTTCGCCAGTCCGACTTCTCGCCCCTTACCGTAACTCTTTGGCTCCTTCCTGTTAGGTAGTTCCTTATCCATGCTAGGACCTTTCCCCCTACCCCCGCCTGCCTCTCGAGTTTGAACAGCAGTCTCATGTGCGGTACTGTATCAAAGGCTTTTTGGCAGTCCAGAAATATGCAGTCTGCCAACCATCTCTGTCCTGTCTTATCCTCGTTATTTTATCATAGAATTCCAGAAGGTTGTTAGGCACGATTTCCCTGTCCAGAACCCATGTTGATGTTTGTTCACAAACCTAACGTTCTCCAGGTGCGCAACCAGTCGTAGCCTAATTATTCTTTCCAGTATTTTACAGGGGATGCTTGTCAGTGATACAGGTCTATAGTTAAGTGCCTCCTCCCTATCGCCTTTCTTGAAGATCGGCACGACATTTGCCTTCTTCCAGCAACTGGGCAATTCTCCCGACATAAGTGACTCATTAAAGATCATCGCCAGAGGCACGCTGAGGGCCTGCGCCGCTTCTTTTAGTATCCACGGTGATACTTTGTCTGGTCCTACTGCTTTAGATGCATCTAGAGTTGTCAACTGTTTCATTACCTCTTCTGCTGTCACCTCTATATCTGATAGTCTTTCATCTAGGGTAACCCCTTCCAACAATGGGAGCTGCTCGGGCTCGGTAGTGAACACTCCATGGAAACTGGCATTCAGTGCCTCACAGATTTCCTTGTCATTTTCAGTATATGCCCCTCTGCCTTCCTTAGCCTTGTCACTTGGTCGTTCACCGACATTTTCCTTCTTATATGACTGTGTAGTAGCTTAGGTTGTTTTTTGCTTTGATTGCAATATCGTTCTCATAGTCCCTTTCCGATGTTCGTCTTATGTTAATGTAATCGTTCCTAGCTCTGTTGCATCTGATCCTGTTGTCCTCTGTCCTTTGTCTTCTGAACTTCCTCCACTCCCGCCTGCTGGCCTTTTTTGCTTCCTGACACTGTCTATTAAACCAAGGGTTATTATATTCCTTCTTATTTTTTCCTTTACTGTTGGTATAAATCTCTCTTCGGCCTCTTGGCATTTCTGTATGACTAGGTCCATCATATCTTGGACTGTTTTTCCTCTAATTTCTTCCTCCCACTGCACTTCTCCCAGATAGTCCCTTATCCTCCTATAGTCCCCTTTCCTGTAGTCAACTCTCCTTTCCCAGATCTTGTCCCATCGTCATAAGTTTGAATTCCATCATGTAGTCAAAGACTAGGACACAATGGTCACTGGCCCCTAGAGGTATTTCATGCTCCAAATTCTCGATATCTTCTACGTTCTGGGTGAAAATCAGGTCTAATAGGCTCGGTGCATCTCCTCCTCTTTCCCTTGTGTCTTCCTTCACATGCTGTGTTAGGAAATTCCTGTCTATAAATCTACTAATTTTGCTCCCCACGTTTCGTCCCCTCCATGGGGATTCCTTGATTCCCAATTTTCTCTCCATGATTTAGGTCCCCCATGACCAGCAGCTTCGCTCTCATTCTGTGGGCTAGTGTTGCTGCCTTCTGCAGTTCATCTATGCATGCCTTGTTGTTGTCATCATACTCCTGCCTGGGTCTTCTACTGTTTGGTGGGGGATTGTAGATTACTAAGATCACAATCTTCCTCCCATCTACTGTTAGAGTTCCATGTATGAAGCTTGTGCTCTCATTGGTAACCTGATTTCCCAGGTCTTCAAACTGCCATTTCCGCTTTATTAGGAGTGCCACTCCCCCTCCCTGTCTCTGTGTCCCTCTCTTTCTTCTCCTCTGGTACCCTTCAGGAAAGATTGCATCTGAGATCATGTCATTAATTTTAGTTTCCACAATTGCAACTATGTCAGGATCTGCCTCACTCACTCTTTCTTTTACCTCTTCTGCTTTATTAGATACCCATCAGCATTGGTGTACCATACCTTGAGACTCTTCATGGAAACTCCTGTTCCAGGGTTCCCCCTGTCTCTGGGGGTCTGGGGGGATCTGGGGGGTGTCTGGGGGTGACTGGGGGCAGGGGGGACCTGGGGGGATCTGGGGGGTGTCTGGGGGATGACTGGGGGTGGGGGGGTCCGGGGGGGGTGTAAGGGGGGGTCGGGGGGTGTATGGGGGGTGAAAGAGATCGGGAGGGGTGCTTGGGGGGCTGGGGGCTGGGCTTCTAGGGAGGTAGGTAGGAGGGGGTTGGGGTAGGGCCTGGGTAGGTAGGTCTGGGGTAGGAAGGGCATACTGGGTCTGAAGATTGGGAGGGTCTGATAGGCATAGTGGGGTTGGAGGATAGCGTAAGGTTGGGAGTCAGATAGAGGTTGAGAGGTCGGGAGGGGGAAGGATAGAGGGGGTGGGAGGAACCTCCCACCCCCCTCGCAAGGGTGGGGGTCACATGGAAGGAGAGGGGATGAGGAGGGGTGAGGGCTGGGTAGGTTTTGGGGGTTGAGGGGATGAGGGCTGGGTGGGTTTTTGGGGTTGAGGGGATGAGGGCTGGGTGGGTTTGGGGGTTGAGGGGATGAGGGCTGGATGGGATTTGGGGGTTGAGGGGATGAGGGGGTCCTTGGAATGTGGGGTGAATTTGACTGCAGTGAGGTCAGAAGGGTCAAGGGAGGTGTTGGGGAGATAAGCAGGGGAAGGAGGGCTGATTTGGGGAGGGAGTGATTTGAGAATCAGTTGTGAACTGGTTATCCTGGGGTGGATTAGCAGTGGGGTGCGTAACTACGCTCAAACGGGTAGAACTGTATCGTGGGGGTTTGCTTGCTCTGTGGGCTATCTGCTCCTCCTTTGTCATGAATTTGTCAATATATACGTTGAAGTAACTTTCGCTACCTCTGAGCAAGTGTTTGTGATTCAGTATGTAATCAACTGCCTCTTCGTTGGTGAACTGCACCAGGACAGGACGTTTCTGTTACAGTTGTATGGTCCAATGCGGCGGTGGACTTCTACCTCATTCCCTGCCATATGGGCTCTCATGTCCCTCAAAATCCCCTGTAGCTCCAAATCCTCAATCTCCATCCTTTCCTGCCTGGATGGTGCCCTGACTTCAAGTAATCCATGAATTATGATTGTCCTCTTTCTCAGGTCAGGGTCATGCTGGTAGCCCCCTCCTGGCTGACCCCCCCCCTCCCCACTCCCGCTCCTCCACCTACTCCTACTACCCCTCCCCTGCCAAGCCTCCCCTATGCCTGCCAAATTCATTAGTAAGTCTAGTTATTTCTCATGTGTGTGTGGTGTTTGGTTTGTAGGTCATGGTTGTGTCGCGGGAGAGCAGGAAAATACGAGGAAGGATGGTTGTTGCAAGACTGGTGTCGGGAACCTGCAAGATGCTCGCAGAGAGAGCTTACAAGATTATACCGAGGGAGGGGGGGGGGGGGGCCATGTTGGCGAGGACTCCCGGGTGCCATCTTCCTGTGGTGCCTGACTGTGGTCTCCCCTCGCTCCCACCACCTGTAGTGTCACCACTACACCACCACCACCTGTACTCTCACCACTACACCACCACCAACGTTACCACTACCACCACCACCTCCCACCAACTATTACAATTGTTGCCTTCTCCAATCCCCCCCCCCTCCCAACACAAAATGAGAATCTTGTATACCACGTATGTCAGACCCATGCTGGAGTATACGGCTCCAGCATGGAGTCCACATGTAGTCAAGCATTAGATGAAGTTGGAGAAGGTTCAAAGGTATGCCACCAGACTAGTCCAAGAACTACGAGGTAGGAGTTACAAGGGAGAGCTAAGCGAATTGAATTACAAGTTGCTGGGAGACAGAAGAGTTTTGGGAGAATGTCATTACCGTAAGACAAATTCGTAGGCAATGTTGTGGTGACAGGGAGGACTTAACACGGTACTCGCCCCAGGGGACACGGCTGCGACTGGCACTACCAAGTATATATGGAAGCTGATCAGAATTACATTTCACCTTTGTAAATGTACATTAATGACACTATGTAAAAGACACATCGAACACTTTATGTAAGGCATACGTAAATCTGTGTATCTATGTATTTACGTATGTACGTTAGCTTAGCATTTTAAAAGCACCGACTCACCTTCAGTGGTTGATTGTTCAATAAACCCTTGAAATATATGTTTAACACATCTCTAACCCTGTCCATGGAGGACAGAAGAAAATGTATATAAGCTGATTAGCACTGTAAATGTGTGGCCACGTCTGTGGTAGAAAATAATAATAATGAAAAAAAACTACCAAAACCAGCCACAGAGGCACTAGAAAGAATTTCTTCAGTGTCACAATGGAATGCATTAGGCAGTGATATGGTGGAGGTTGACTCCATTCACAGTTTCAAATATATATATAATAAGAACCCAATAGAGGACCGTGTACACCAGTTGACTGACAGTTAAGTTGGGACATGTGAGCACAATATGCGAGTACTATGAGGTACACACACACGAAACAAGCGGGGTAACATAGCATATTCATATGAAATAGAGAAAACTGAGAACAGAGTGATAGTGAGATGAGAAAGGTGAGAGAGACGCTGGGCCACACACAGTACACCACCCACAGTGTTGCTGTAGTGTCAGCTGAGATGGTAAGATAATGCCAGTGTCCCCCAGTGTCCCCCAGTGTCCCCCGGTGTCCCCCAGTGTCCCCCAGTGTCCCCCAGTGTCCCCCACCGTGTACAACTGATGAGATCAATCATGGCAGAAGACACCAGGCTAACCATAGCCCGTGCTACTTGCCCCGCTCCTGTGCCAGGTAAGTCCACTACGGGCTCACCATAGCCCGTGCTACTTGCCCGCTCCTGTGCCAGGTAAGTCCACTACGGGCTCACCATAGCCCGTGCTACTTGCCCGCTCCTGTGCCAGGTAAGTCCACTACGGGCTCACCATAGCCCGTGCTACTTGCCCCGCTCCTGTGCCAGGTAAGTCCACTACGGGCTCACCATAGCCCGTGCTACTTGCCCCGCTCCTGTGCCAGGTAAGTCCACTACGGGCTCACCATAGCCCGTGCTACTTGCCCCGCTCCTGTGCCAGGTAAGTCCACTACGGGCTCACCATAGCCCGTGCTACTTGCCCCGCTCCTGTGCCAGGTAAGTCCACTACGGGCTCACCATAGCCCGTGCTACTTGCCCCGCTCCTGTGCCAGGTAAGTCCACTACGGGCTCACCATAGCCCGTGCTACTTGCCCCGCTCCTGTGCCAGGTAAGTCCACTACGGGCTCACCATAGCCCGTGCTACTTGCCCCGCTCCTGTGCCAGGTAAGTCCACTACGGGCTCACCATAGCCCGTGCTACTTGCCCCGCTCCTGTGCCAGGTAAGTCCACTACGGGCTCACCATAGCCGTGCTACTTGCCCCGCTCCTGTGCCAGGTAAGTCCACTACGGGCTCACCATAGCCCGTGCTACTTGCCCCGCTCCTGTGCCAGGTAAGTCCACTACGGGCTCACCATAGCCCGTGCTACTTGCCCCGCTCCTGTGCCAGGTAAGTTACGGGCTCACCATAGCCCGTGCTACTTGCCCCGCTCCTGTGCCAGGTAAGTTACGGGCTCACCATAGCCCGTGCTACTTGCCCCGCTCCTCTGCCAGGTAAGTTACGGGCTCACCATAGCCCGTGCTACTTGGAACTTGTTCCGAGTAGCTGAATCTATAACAACAACAAATGGCAGAAGAGGACTGCAGCGTGCAACAGCTGCACTCCGACGCATTACATGTTCCTAGAAATGGCTGCTCGACTTTAATCCCACAAATGTAAGGTTATGAGAAGTGAATAAGGGATGAGCCAGGTGAGAGGGTACGCCATGTTGGGAAGACACATGCTCGAGTGACAGAAAATGTGTGGCCGTGGACGACCACCAGCCTGGCACTGGCACCTCCACCACCTCACATTAACAGGAAGACTCCAGTGGTGTAAGCAAGGCTACCTAACGTTCATACTGCTTCAAGTATGAAACACCGCCCGAACCCCGGAAACGCTGCAAGTGTTAGGGGCCTTTGTAAGAATGTAAAAATACAAATATTATGTACTCTCACAAACCCATTGTACCGTGTAAATAAATAAATACATAAATAAAATACATAAATAAAATAAATAAAATAAATAAACAAGTACTTTGACAAGTCAATTTTCAGAACATTGTACACTACCTGCGTCAGACCGGTACTAGAATATGCAGCCCGCGTGTAAAACTCCCCATCTTAAACAACACAAAACACGCTGTAAGAGAGACGAAAGAGGGGACATGGTTACAACATAAAAGTTTCCTAGATGCATCAAGTGAACAGAACTGAAATAAGCAAAGATAAGGTAATTATGAGGAGAAAGCACTAAGCCATTACGACCACACAGCACTTTGAACGGATACGAGTCCAAGGACTTAGGACAGACCGGGATGGGGGGAAGGAGTAGTGTTGAACCACTTGGACGGTCGGGGATTGAACTCCGACCTGCTTGAACCGAGAGCGTCGCTCTACCGTAGTGGAGGAGGGAAGAGGAAGAGGAGAGGTGGAGGGGCAGGAGAAGAAAGTTCAGTCGGCGGGTCTGAAGATGAAGAAAGAGCGCAGTAGAGCTCCAAAATCTTCACCAGTCCACATGAAGGGGAGCTGGGGCCCAAGAACCAGAGCTTGACAAGCAGGCGAGTGGCTGTGGTGAAAGGCTGCAGTCACCGACACAAACCACAACACCTCCCGGCGTCGCTGGTAAAGCACACCATATTGCAAGTTATGGCGGCATCATATATGTATAATTAACATTTTTATAGGCGGAAACATTGCGCAGACTTGCGACACTCTGAGGGCAAGATTGGCGCCATCTTGCGTCACAGTGTGGGGGCGGCGCGCTGCCTCTCATTATCTTGGGAAGGTGGCAGCAGGTACTCCTGGGTCCCTTATGTCACCCAGGTCACCTAGCGTCCCCAGGAGGTCACCTAGGGCCCCCTGGAGGTCACCCGAGGGCCCCGAGGCCACCAATCTGGAGACATGTGCTCACGGAGACAGGTAAGGGTGGTGGCGGCGGCAGACAGGAACAACCCCCAACCCCCAAGCCTCCCCATTGTCTGGCGAGCGGAAGTCTTCCCCCAACAACCACCGATTTCCTTTTTCTGTCATTGTTTGTGAGAGCTGTTGACTTGGAGGAGCTTCAGGACGGAAATCGGGCAGCCAGTGATTTGTGGTGAAACTGCAGAGATCGTCTGATCTGTTGTGGTTTGTCAGCGGTGAAGGTCTAGTAGCTGTGAGAAATTGGCAAGATGAGGTGATAAGACGCTGACATTTTCCACGTGTGCCCGATGACTTCTGTTCGAATCGCAACACCATGGTGGCGTCAGACCTGCGCCAGCCACACCGTGGTGGCGTCAGACCTGCGCCAGCCACACCATGGTGGCGTCAGACCTGCGCCAGCCACACCACAGTGGCGTCAGACCTGCGCCAGCCACACCGTGGTGGCGTCAGACCCGCGCCAGCCACACCGTGGTGGCGTCAGACCTGCGCCAGCCACACCGTGGTGGCGTCAGACCTGCGCCAGCCACACCACAGTGGCGTCAGACCTGCGCCAGCCACACCACAGCGGCGTCAGACCTGCGCCAGCCACACCACAGTGGCGTCAGACCTGCGCCAGCCACACCGTGGTGGCGTCAGATCCGCGCCAGCCACACCGTGGTGGCGTCAGACCTGCGCCAGCCACACCACGGTGGCGTCAGACCTGCGCCAGCCACACCGTGGTGGCGTCAGACCTGCGCCAGCCACACCGTGGTGGCGTCAGACCTGCGCCAGCCACACCGTGGTGGCGTCAGACCTGCGCCAGCCACACCGTGGTGGCGTCAGACCTGCGCCAGCCACACCGTGGTGGCGTCAGACCTGCGCCAGCCACACCGTGGTGGCGTCAGACCGCGCCAGCCACACCGTGGTGGCGTCAGACCCGCGCCAGCCACACCGTGGTGGCGTCAGACCCGCGCCAGCCACACCGTGGTGGCGTCAGACCCGCGCCAGCCACACCGTGGTGGCGTCAGACCCGCGCCAGCCACACCGTGGTGGCGTCAGACCCGCGCCAGCCACACCGTGGTGGCGTCAGACCCGCGCCAGCCACACCGTGGTGGCGTCAGACCTGCGCCAGCCACACCGTGGTGGCGTCAGACCTGCGCCAGCCACACCGTGGTGGCGTCAGACCTGCGCCAGCCACACCGTGGTGGCGTCAGACCCGCGCCAGCCACACCGTGGTGGCGTCAGACCCGCGCCAGCCACACCGTGGTGGCGTCAGACCCGCGCCAGCCACACCGTGGTGGCGTCAGACCCGCGCCAGCCACACCGTGGTGGCGTCAGACCCGCGCCAGCCACACCGTGGTGGCGTCAGACCCGCGCCAGCCACACCGTGGTGGCGTCAGACCCGCGCCAGCCACACCGTGGTGGCGTCAGACCCGCGCCAGCCACACCGTGGTGGCGTCAGACCCGCGCCAGCCACACCGTGGTGGCGTCAGACCTGCGCCAGCCACACCGTGGTGGCGTCAGACCCGCGCCAGCCACACCGTGGTGGCGTCAGACCGCGCCAGCCACACCGTGGTGGCGTCAGACCTGCGCCAGCCACACCGTGGTGGCGTCAGACCTGCGCCAGCCACACCGTGGTGGCGTCAGACCTGCGCCAGCCACACCGTGGTGGCGTCAGACCTGCGCCAGCCACACCGTGGTGGCGTCAGACCTGCGCCAGCCACACCGTGGTGGCGTCAGACCTGCGCCAGCCACACCGTGGTGGCGTCAGACCTGCGCCAGCCACACCGTGGTGGCGTCAGACCTGCGCCAGCCACACCGTGGTGGCGTCAGACCTGCGCCAGCCACACCGTGGTGGCGTCAGACCTGCGCCAGCCACACCGTGGTGGCGTCAGACCTGCGCCAGCCACACCACAGTGGCGTCAGACCTGCGCCAGCCACACCGTGGTGGCGTCAGACCTGCGCCAGCCACACCACAGTGGCGTCAGACCTGCGCCAGCCACACCGTGGTGGCGTCAGACCTGCGCCAGCCACACCGTGGTGGCGTCAGACCTGCGCCAGCCACACCGTGGTGGCGTCAGACCTGCGCCAGCCACACCACAGTGGCGTCAGACCTGCGCCAGCCACACCGTGGTGGCGTCAGACCTGCGCCAGCCACACCACAGTGGCGTCAGACCTGCGCCAGCCACACCACTTTCAGAAGTAGGCAGTTGCCTTCGCTTCATGCTGTACTGTATATGAAATCATCTTGATCATTCTATCCTCACAACCTTGCACTTGTGAGGATTAAAGTCTAGTAGCCTTTCTCAGATCATCTTCTGGTGACACTTATTTCAGTCTTTCCTGAGGAATTTTCGTTCAATTTAGGTTCTAAACTTAGTGGTAATTCAGGTTCCACTTTGAATACTTCTTGAAAGCTTTTAAGTTCCTCACATACTTCCTTGTCATTTTCTGAGTGTCCTGCCTCACTCTTGTTAAGATTGCCTTCTTATTCCGTCATCTTCCCCTTGATATGACTGTGGAACAGTTTGGGCAGGGATTTACCCTCGTATGCAACGTCATTTTCATACTGTGTGTGTATTAAATATTTGTGTCTACAGAATCGAACTATTAGCTCTTGGACCCCGCCTTTCTAACCAATTTAATTTTTCCTTTATTATATCTACTACATATCTCTATCACACCCCCGCAAGCACAATTAGGTGAGGTGAGTACACACACACACACACACAATCCTCTTTTCCTAACAGAAAATTCCTAACAGATATAGCATGGGAAACAGAGCTCAGGGAAAAGACGGCCCAAGATATGATGGACTACATCACGCAGAAGTGCAAGGACGCAGCAAACAAGTTTGTCCCAGCCCAAAAGGAAAACAGTGAAATGAAGATGAGAAACCCATGGTTTAATCAGAGATGTAGGCTAGCTAAGCAGCAAAGTAAAAGGGCATGGAGAAACTATAGGAATAACAGGACACTTGAGAGCAGATAAAGATACCAGAATGCCAGGAATGAATATGTCAGGATGAGAAGAGAGGCAGAAAGACAATACGAAAATGACATCGCAAGCAAGGCAAAGACTCAGCCTAAATTGCTGCATAGCCACATCAGGAGAAAAAAACAGTAAAGGAACAGGTTATGAAATTAAGGATAGGGGCGGAAGGATTCACTACAAAAGACAAGGAAGTGTGTGAGGAACTGAATAAGAACTTCCAGGAGGTCTTCACCTTAGAGCAAGGAGAAATCCCAGAGATAAGAGAGGGAATAGCTAACCAGGAACCACTGGAAGAGTTTGAGATTACCAGCGGGGAAGTAAGGAAGTGTTTACTAGAGTTGGATGTGACAAAGGCTATAGGCCCAGATGGAATTTCCCCTTGGATACTAAAGGAAGGAGCAGAAGAACTGTGCCAGCTACCACTCTCCATAGTGTATAACAAATCACTGGCAACAGGGGAACTGCCAGATATTTGGAAAGCAGCTAACGTAGTCCCAATATACAAGAAAGGGGATAGACAGGAGGCACTGAACTACAGGCCAGTGTCCCTAACCTCCATACCATGCAAGCTGACGGAGAAGATTGTGCAAAGAAAGCTAGTGGAACACCTGGAGCGAAGGAACTTTTTAACACAGCATTAACATGGGTTCAGGGATGGCAGGTCCTGCCTCACAGGGTTACCTGAATTCTACAACCAGGCAACAAAAATAAGGCAAGAAAGAGAAGGGTGAGCAGACTGCATATTTTTGGATTGTCGGAAAGCCTTTGATACAGTACTACACAAGAGGTTAGTGAAAATGCTGGAGATGCAGGCTGGAGTGAAAGGGAAGGTACTCCATTGGATAAAGGAGTACCTAAGCAACAGGAGACAACGAGTCAGTGTGAGGGGTGAGGTCTCAGATTGGCGAGACGTTACACGTGGAGTCCCGCAGGGGTCAGTCCTTGGACCTATACTGTTTCTGATATATGCAAATGATCTCCCAGAGGGTATAGACTCGTTTCTCTCAATGTTTGCCAATGATGCAAAAATTATGAGGAGGATTGAAACAGAGGATGATGATAGGAGGCTACAAGATGACCTAGAAAGACAGTGAATGGTCCAACAAATGGTTGTTGAAGTTCAACCCGAGTAAATGCAAAGTAATGAAACTAGGCAATGGAAACAGGAGGCCAGACACAGGATACAGAATAGGAGATGAAGTACTTAACGAAACGGACAGAGAAAGATCTAGAAGTTGATATCACACCAAACCTGTCTCCTGAAGCCCACTTAAAAAGAATAACGTCTGCGGCATATGCGAGACTGGCTAACATCAGAACAGCGTTCGGGAACCTGTGTAAGGAATCATTCAGAATCTTGTACACCACATATGTAAGACCAATCCTGGAGTATGCGGCACCAGCATGGAGCCCGTACCTTGTCAAGCACAAGACGAAGCTGGAAAAAGTGCAAAGGTATGCCACTAGACTAGTCCCAGAACTAAGAGGCATGAGTTACGAGGAAAGGCTGTGGGAAATGCACCTTACAACACTGGAAGACAGAAGAGTAAGGGAAGACATGATCACAACCTACAAAATCCTCAGGGGAATCGACTGGGTAAACAAGGATAAACTATTCAACAATGGTGGGATGCTAACAAGGGGACACAGGTGGAAACTGAGTACCCACATGAGCCACAGGGACGTTAGAAGGAACTTTTTCAGTGTCAGAGTAGTTAACAGGTGGAATGCATTAGGCAGTGATGTGGTGGAGGCTGACTCCATACACAGTTTCAAGTGTAGATATGATAGAGCCCAGTAGGTTCAGGAATCTATACACCTGTCGATTGACGGTTGAGAGGCGGGGCCAAAGAGCCAAAACTCAACCCCCGCAAGCACAAATAGGTGAGTATATCCATCCCCAGGAAGCAGCCCGTAGCAGCTGTCCAATTTTCAGGTACCTGTTTACTGCTAGGTGAACAGTGGCATCAGAGTGAAAGAAACGTTGCCCATTTGTTTCCGCCACGACCGGGGATGGAACCCGGACCATTAGGACCACGACCCCCGAAGCGCTGTCCACTCAGCCGCAAGGCCCCCCCCCCCCCGCCCTCAACCTGTGTACTCATCTAGTTGTGCATGCATCGGTTGAGCTCTGGCTCTTTGGTCCCGCTTCTCAACTGTCAATCAACAGGTGTACAGGTTCCTGAGCCTACTGGGCTCTATCATATCTACATTTGAAACTGTGTATGGAGTCAGCCTCCACCACATCACTGCCTAATGCATTCCATCTGTTAACTATTGACACAAAGAGTTCTTTCAAGTATCTGTGGCTCATATATTACTACTACACACACACACGTGTGAGTGTAAGTGGTAGCGGAGCCCCAGAACACCCCTCCCCTGGTGACTTATGTAAGATGGGTGTAGCAAGACCTGCCCCTGGGGGCTAAACCCCGGGGGGGGGGGGCTACACCCCCGGGGGGCTCCAACACACACCACCAGCCCCCCACCAACCATCACTAACCCGCCTCGCTCAACAACCACCAAAGTTCACTTTAACAATGGTCTATATGGATGCATACGCGTGCGCGCGCACGTCTGTTTGTATTGACTATCTGTGCTTGCTGAATCGAGATGTTAGCTCTTGGTTTCCGCCTTTTAGACGGTAAGTTGTCTAATGTAAAGACTCTACCTATTTTTCTCTATCATACCTACATATATATTTATGTTATTGTTATAGATCCAGCTACTCTGAACAAGTTGCAAGTAGCACGGGCTATGGTGAGCCCGAAGTGGACTTACCTGGCACTGGAGCGATGCTGTGATTTATCTCTAAAACGTACTGCACACATTCATAGGAAGCAGCCCGTAGTGCCTGTCAGAATCCCAGGTACCTATTTACTGCTAGGTGAACAGGAACATCAGGTGAAAAACTCTGCTCATTTGTTTCTGCCTCGGTAAGTAATCGTACCCGGGTCTTTCGTACTACGACCCCGAGCACTGTGCACTCCACCGCCAGACATCGTGTACTCGCCTAGTTGTGCTTGCGGGGTTGAGCTCTGGCTCTTTGGTCCCGCCTCTCAACAGTCAATCAACAGGTGTACAGGTTCCTGAGCCTACTGGGCTCTATCATATCTACACTTGAAACTGTGTATGGAGTCAGCCTCCACCACATCACTTCCTAATACATTCCACCTGTTAACTACTGACACTGAAAAAATACTTTCTTAATTAACAAACCCTCAAGGGCCGCGATGAGGGTTCGAACCTACCTCCGGGATGCTAAATAGTTTGTCTTTGTCCACCCTATCAACTTTTCCACCCTCTGAGAATTTTGTAGGTGGTGATTATGTGTCACCTAACTCTTGTGTCTTCCAGGGACGTGAGGTTCAGCTCCCGTAGCCTTTCCTCGTAACTCATACCTCACACCTCTGGGACTAGTCTGGTGACATACCTCTGAATCTTCTCTAACTTTGTCTTGTTTTTAACTAGGCATGGACTCCAGGCTGGAGCTGCATACTCCAGGATTGGTCTGACGTATGTGGAATACAGCGTTGTGAATTATTTCTTGCACAAATTTCTAAATGCAGTTCTTATGTTTGCCAATCTGGCATATGCCGCTGATGATATTCTTTCGACGTGGGATTCTGGGGACAGGTTCGGTATGATATCAACTCCTAGATCTTTCTCCCTAGATACCTGGTTGATACCTGGTTGATGGGGTTCTGGGAGTTCTTCTACTCCCCAAGCCCGGCCCGAGGCCAGGCTTGACTTGAGAGAGTTTGGTCCACCAGGCTGTTGCTTGGAGCGGCCCGCAGGCCCACATACCCACCACAGCCCGGCCGATCCGGAACTTCTCTTAGAAAACAGTCCAGTTTTCTCTTGAAGATGTCCACGGTTGTTCGGGCAATATTTCTTATAGTCGCTGGGAGGACGTTGAACAACTGCGGACCTTTGATGTTTATACAGTGTTCTCTGATTGTGCCTATGGCACCTCTGCTCTTCACTGGTTCTATTCTGCATTTTCTACTTGAATCTTTAAGGATTTCACCTCCCAGATGGTACCTTGTGTTCAGCCTCCTGTTCTCTTCATCTAATTTCATTACTTTACATTTACCCGAGTTGAACTTTAGTAGCCATTTTCTAGACCATTCCTCCAGTTTGTCCTTTAGACTGTCTTCATCTGTCTTGATTCTTCTCAATTTTAGCATCATCAGCAAACATTGAGAGGCCGAGTCTATACCCTCCGGAAGATCGTTTACATATATCAGAAACAGGATGGGTACAAGTACAGAGCCCTGTGGGACTCCGCTAGTGACATCTCGCCACACTGAAGTCTACCCCCCCCCCCTCCTCACAGTTACACGCTGTTGTTTTAGATGAATTAAGTAATTATCAAAGAAGACACCAAACAGGGAAGGCTATGTAACACCATCAATGTGCGGGATAATCAGAGGGCGCTAAATATCACCAAGGATGCCAATACGAGAACAAAAACGCATAAGGCGGACGATATCAAAAGTATCCGAGTCGCCAAGAATTCTATCGAGGGACAAGCGACCGCGGGGGACGGTCGGAAAACATGTTTTAGATGAAGCTGCTCTGAATAAAACGTTTGGAGCAGCACGGGATATAGAGAGCCCGTCATACTCACCTAACACAGAACATGTGCGAGTTACTCGCTGTTTCCTGTCGCTTAGATACTCCCATATTTACTGGAGCACCTTACCGTTTATTCCTGACATTTATATATGGGACTAATAGAACAAGAACCCGGCAATGTGATGTTATAGTGGCCAGAATACGCCTGGGATATAGACGTATCTGGCAGCTTTCTCAAAAACCCAAATGTCGAGTACACAATGTGTCAACTTTGTGAAAGAGAAAACATGCACTCTCTTGAACATTATATTGTAGAATGTCCCATATTGACTGACTTTCGCCCCCCTGGGCTAAGGTATGCTGAACTGTGTAATTACTATATGAGTACTGGAACACTTGATGATATATTGGACTGTATCCAAGATTGACCATGTAATGTATCAATTATACAATGTATGTACCTATAACCTGAGCTTGTAAAAGCATCTTAATCACCTTCAGTGGTTAAGTGTTTTATATCACACTAGTTTCTACAGAAGCTATCTTACCCTGTCAAAGTAGGAGAGACATAGGTAGGTAGGTGTGTGCGCGCGCGCGCGTATATGTGCTTGCAGGTATATTCGTGAATGCGTGTGTCCGGGGTGCGTGCGAGCATACATGGAGACGTAGGTGCGTGCAGGTACCCGGAAGCAGCAGGAAGAGTGACTGTTGTTCAGTCACTGCTCCGACTCACCACGGCCACCCCCTGTAAATACAGCCATGCGAATGTTCCCCCCCCCCCCTCCCACTTCCACGTACACGCGTCCACTCGCCCAAAAGTCAACAC
>WNGS01132308.1:0-15721 GCA_020271785.1 Procambarus virginalis
AATTTGAGACGGAAGACGGATACTGGAGTGCTCTCATTTGTAGTAGTGATGTTGCTGTGGCAGTTTCTTAAGGCAGAGTAGGTCTATCCTGTGGCCATTATCACAACACACCCGCGAGCTCCATTGTTATTGTTTCGTGCGTGGCGTCTGTAAGAGACGCTCTGCCTCCCTTGTTCCAATATTTTGTTCTACTTCTAAGTTAAATTTACGTTAACAAGGGAATCAAGCTATATTTTGGTGTTAATAATTATATTCAGTCTTATTGAACACTTTTTTATTCAATTTAGACATTAAACTGTTGTATGAACAGTGGTTTAATAATGTAATACTGCGGCGACGTCGATGACGTCACGGAGTCTCCCATTCTCTAATTTTAAGAGGATACTGTTAAGGGAAGACTATACTATTTGTGTATGAGTGTGTCGGTTTCCCGACATAATTCCGGGGGGGAAGAACACGGGTCGAAGTCCGGTAAGGACTGCGATCACTTTATTCTTCTCCTTCAGAATTATAATGCTGCTTTAATTTGAGTTTACATTGTTGAGCTGCAGTCCTTTGGGGACGTATGTCCCGTACTGGCGTATCGGGTGCTGGAAGTCGCTGTACGTCTTCGTTCCTGGCCAGTTCTAAAGGAACTAATTTCTCTAAAGTTTTGAGAGTAGTGTTGCCTCGGCATTTTACTTTCACTATTCTCAAGATGCCCTGGCTGTCTGGATGAACAGAGACTATTTGACCTATAGGCCACTCTGAGCGTGGTCCATCACTATCCACCAGAACTATGTCACCAGGGTTCAAGTTAATTCTGTTGTAGGGGTTGTTTGCCCGTAATGATACTCTCTCAGAGCTGTAAGGTATTCTCGAGTCCATACGTCATTCCACCGACTTATCACCCGTGATAGATGTTTGAAACGTTGAACCAAATCACTCTCTTTGACATATGAAGGATCCTCTGGTTCCTCGTCCGTAAGGGACACAAGTGTTTTGAGAGGTCTACCATACATCAAATGAGCTGGACTTAATGGTTCACGCTGCAAAACATCATCAGAGAGGTAGGTAAGTGGTCGGTTATTGACTCGTGCTTCTATCTCTATGACTACTGTTTGAAGCTCCTGCAGGTCAATCTTTTGGCGGTGTAGGGTTTTCCGTAGAGAACGTTTTACCGTACCAACCATGCGTTCATAGAAGCCTCCGTGCCATGGTGCTCTGGGAGGTATGAATTTCCAATGGCACTGCCGTTGATTTAGGGCTGTGCGTACCTTTGGATGTGTCCAGATTTTCCTCAGACATGCTTCTCCTGCCACTAAGTTGGACCCATTGTCTGAGATCATTAACTTAGGACAGGATCTACGTGAAGCAAACCTGCGGAAAGCCTGTAAGAATGCTTCGGCACTCATATCGGGAGTCACTTCTAGATGGACTGCCCTTGTTGTGGCACAAGTAAAAAGACAGATGTAAGCTTTTACTGGTTTCTTGTCTTTAGTGCCTGTAAGTGTTAGTGCTCCTGTGAAATCTACTCCTGTAGTCTCAAAGGGACGAATATGTACGACTCGTTCCTTCGGAAGTGGAGGTGGGCCAGGATATGGACACACTCTGGCATCGTATCTCCTGCAAACAACACAGGATTTGATTATTGATTTTACTGTCTGTCTACCTTGGGGTAGCCAGTACTGTTGTCTTAAGTCTGTGAGCGTATCTAATACCCCACCATGCAGAGTGCAGTATTTGTGTATATGTAACACAATTAGTTTGCTTACTATGTGGTGACGAGGGAGCAATATTGGATTTTTTGCTTCCAAATCTATGTCAGCGTGCTGTAAGCGGCCTCCGCATCTGATTATGTTATAATGTCAGTGTCTAACCAGAGACCCAGATCACGTTGTAGCTTCTTTGGAACATTGTCAAATTCTGTCCCGAATGTGTCGATCTGAGCTCTTTTGACCCAATACCTTAGGCATTAGGGAATTTATGCTTGATTCCTATTTTCTTTAGAAAATCAACACTACTTGGTGACACCTATAAGTTTGTTCAGTTCAGAGTACCGAGTAGGATCAATACCAAGTCCGAGGTGGTTCAATGGACCTCAGTGGCTAATCAGCGACCAGTGGCCTGAACAAAAGCCACAAGTCATTGTGACCAATGTTACTGTTCCCACTGAGAACCCAGAACCACCTCGGACTTTGGTAATTGATCCTACTCGGTACTCTGAACTGAACAAACTTATAGGTGTCACCCAAGTAGTGTTTGATTTTCTAAAGAAAATAGGAATCAAGCATAAATTCCCTAATGCCCTAAGGTATTGGGTCAAAAGAGCTCAGATCGACACATTCGGGACAGAATTTGACAATGTTCCAAAGAAGCTACAACGTGATCTGGGTCTCTGGTTAGACACTGACAATTATAACATAATCAGATGCGGAGGCCGCTTACAGCACGCTGACATAGATTTGGAAGCAAAAAATCCAATATTGCTCCCTCGTCACCACATAGTAAGCAAACTAATTGTGTTACATATACACAAATACTGCACTCTGCATGGTGGGGTATTAGATACTCTCACAGACTTAAGACAACAGTACTGGCTACCCCAAGGTAGACAGACAGTAAAATCAATAATCAAATCCTGTGTTGTTTGCCGGAGATACGATGCCAGAGTGTGTCCATATCCTGGCCCACCTCCACTTCCGAAGGAACGAGTCGTACATATTCGTCCCTTTGAGACTACAGGAGTAGATTTCACAGGAGCACTAACACTTACAGGCACTAAAGACAAGAAACCAGTAAAAGCTTACATCTGTCTTTTTACTTGTGCCACAACAAGGGCAGTCCATCTAGAAGTGACTCCCGATATGAGTGCCGAAGCATTCTTACAGGCTTTCCGCAGGTTTGCTTCACGTAGATCCTGTCCTAAGTTAATGATCTCAGACAATGGGTCCAACTTAGTGGCAGGAGAAGCATGTCTGAGGAAAATCTGGACACATCCAAAGGTACGCACAGCCCTAAATCAACGGCAGTGCCATTGGAAATTCATACCTCCCAGAGCACCATGGCACGGAGGCTTCTATGAACGCATGGTTGGTACGGTAAAACGTTCTCTACGGAAAACCCTACACCGCCAAAAGATTGACCTGCAGGAGCTTCAAACAGTAGTCATAGAGATAGAAGCACGAGTCAATAACCGACCACTTACCTACCTCTCTGATGATGTTTTGCAGCGTGAACCATTAAGTCCAGCTCATTTGATGTATGGTAGACCTCTCAAAACACTTGTGTCCCTTACGGACGAGGAACCAGAGGATCCTTCATATGTCAAAGAGAGTGATTTGGTTCAACGTTTCAAACATCTATCAAGGGTGATAAGTCGGTGGAATGACGTATGGACTCGAGAATACCTTACAGCTCTGAGAGAGTATCATTACGGGGCAAACAACCCCTACAACAGAATTAACTTGAACCCTGGTGACATAGTTCTGGTGGATAGTGATGGACCACGCTCAGAGTGGCCTATAGGTCAAATAGTCTCTGTTCATCCAGACAGCCAGGGCATCTTGAGAATAGTGAAAGTAAAATGCCGAGGCAACACTACTCTCAAAACTTTAGAGAAATTAGTTCCTTTAGAACTGGCCAGGAACGAAGACGTACAGCGACTTCCAGCACCCGATACGCCAGTACGGGACATACGTCCCCAAAGGACTGCAGCTCAACAATGTAAACTCAAATTAAAGCAGCATTATAATTCTGAAGGAGAAGAATAAAGTGATCGCAGTCCTTACCGGGACTTCGACCCGTGTTCTTCCCCCCCGGAATTATGTCGGGAAACCGACACACTCATACACAAATAGTATAGTCTTCCCTTAACAGTATCCTCTTAAAATTAGAGAATGGGAGACTCCGTGACGTCATCGACGTCGCCGCAGTATTTACATTATTAAACCACTGTTCATACAACAGTTTAATGTCTAAATTGAATAAAAAAGTGTTCAATAAGACTGAATATAATTATTAACACCAAAATATAGCTTGATTCCCTTGTTAACGTAAATTTAACTTAGAAGTAGAACAAAATATTGGAACAAGGGAGGCAGAGCGTCTCTTACAGACGCCACGCACGAAACAATAACAATGGAGCTCGCGGGTGTGTTGTGATAATGGCCACAGGATAGACCTACTCTGCCTTAAGAAACTGCCACAGCAACATCACTACTACAAATGAGAGCACTCCAGTATCCGTCTTACCAAGTATTTGTTTATTATTCTAGTGCACTTTTTAATATCAAATTAAGACGGTTACAATATATGAACAACACCAACACCATGTACGTGTACCCCATTTTTACAGCCCTCACATACCATGTCATACCTGTATTGATATGTTTAGGGAAATGTACTAACTCCTTGCATCCCAAACAGGTAAATTGTGACTTGGAACAGCAAGTAGCTGAGCAGTAGAACTACACATGTACCTAGCTGTTGCCAGCCTTGAAGGCCTCCACAGCCGCCATTGGCACCATGAGGCACAGGGCCACACCCACATAGATGCTACCATGACACAGCCTTAGTGGGCCCTTACTACAGGCTCAGATAAGGCCATTCTAGTTATTGTAGTAGTAGTATTCATAACTAGTAATAATTGTTGAAATAATAGTAGATTAGACCACCATATGTGGTATGATAAAATAATATAATTAAACTCAGGTAAACAATTTGCAGTTTAAGAAGGAGCCATTACAAAGTGGTTTAAGCTACAAATTGTCCCCCCAATTTGTGTGAGATTAATTTCAGGCAGTTTTAACAAGTACATACAGTCCACTCAATTTCTTACCTACTAAGAAAAAATAAGATAAACTTTAATTTACTGAAGTCAATTAAAAGGAGATATACTGCCTGGAGTTTTTACCACAACAGGGGGGAAGAGGAGAGAGGAAGATAAGGAGATGGGGAGTGAGAGAGCAAGACCGGGTAGGTATGGAGAGAATGGTTCAGTTTCTGTCTTGTGGGCCAACAAGAAGGCTGGAGGTCCCCGTGCTGGTGCCCGTCATCAACAAGAAGGCTGGAGGTCCCCGTGCTGGTGCCCGTCATCAACAAGAAAGCTGGAGGACCCCGTGCTGGTGGCCGTCATCAACAAGAAGGCTGGAGGACCCCGTGCTGGTGCCCATCATCAACAAGAAGGCTGGAGGTCCCCGTGCTGGTGCCCGTCATCAACAAGAAGGCTGGAGGTCCCCGTGCTGGTGCCCGTCATCAACAAGAAGGCTGGAGGTCCCCGTGCAGGTGCCCATCATCAACAAGAAGGCTGGAGGTCTCCGTGCTGGTGCCCATCATCAACAAGAAGGCTGGAGGTCCCTGTGCTGGTGCCCGTCATCAACAAGAAGGCTGGAGGTCCCCGTGCTGGTGCCCGTCATCAACAAGAAGGCTGGAGGTCCCCGTGCTGGTGCCCGTCATCAACAAGAAGGCTGGAGGTCCCCGTGCTGGTGCCCGTCATCAACAAGAAGGCTGGAGGTCCCCGTGCTGGTGCCCGTCATCAACAAGAAGGCTGGAGGTCCCCGTGCTGGTGCCCATCATCAACAAGAAGGCTGGAGGTCCCCGTGCTGGTGCCCGTCATCAACAAGAAGGCTGGAGGTCCCCGTGCAGGTGCCCATCATCAACAAGAAGGCTTGAGGTCTCCGTGCTGGTGCCCATCATCAACAAGAAGGCTGGAGGTCCCCGTGCTGGTGCCCATCATCAACAAGAGGTTGGAGGACCCCGTGCTGGTGCCCATCATCAACAAGAAGGCTGGAGGTCTCCGTGCTGGTGCCCGTCATCAACAAGAAGGCTGGAGGTCCCCGTGCTGGTGCCCGTCATCAACAAAAAGGCTGGAGGTCCCCGTGCTGGTGCCCATCATCAACAAGAAGGCTGGAGGTCTCCGTGCTGGTGCCCATCATCAACAAGAAGGCTGGAGGTCCCCGTGCTGGTGCCCGTCATCAACAAGAAGGCTGGAGGTCCCCGTGCAGGTGCCCATCATCAACAAGAAGGCTGGAGGTCTCCGTGCTGATGCCCATCATCAACAAGAAGGCTGGAGGTCCCGTGCTGGTGGCCGTCATCAACAAGAAGGCTGGAGGACCCCGTGCTGGTGCCCATCATCAACAAGAAGGCTGGAGGTCCCCGTGCTGGTGCCCATCATCAACAAGAAGGCTGGAGGTCCCCGTGCTGGTGCCCGTCATCAACAAGAAGGCTGGAGGACCCCGTGCTGGTGCCCATCATCAACAAGAAGGCTGGAGGTCCCCGTGCTGGTGCCCGTCATCATCAAGAAGGCTGGAGGTCCCCGTGCTGGTGCCCATCATCAACAAGAAGGCTGGAGGTCCCCGTGCTGGTGCCCGTCATCAACAAGAAGGCTGGAGGTCCCCGTGCTGGTGCCCATCATCAACAAGAAGGCTGGAGGACCCCGTGCTGGTGCCCGTCATCAACAAGAAGGCTGGAGGACCCCGTGCTGGTGCCCGTCATCAACAAGAAGGCTGGAGGTCCCCGTGCAGGTGCCCGTCATCAACAAGAAGGCTGGAGTTCCCCGTGCTGGTGCCCATCATCAACAAGAAGGCTGGAGGTCCCCGTGCTGGTGCCCGTCATCAACAAGAAGGCTGGAGGTCCCCGTGCTGGTGGCCGTCATCAACAAGAGGCTGGAGGTCCCCGTGCTGGTGCCCGTCATCAACAAGAAGGCTGGAGGTCCCCGTGCTGGTGGCCGTCATCAACAAGAGGCTGGAGGTCCCCGTGCTGGTGCCCGTCATCAACAAGAAGGCTGGAGGTCCCCGTGCTGGTGCCCGTCATCAACAAGAAGGCTGGAGGACCCCGTGCTGGTGTCCATCATCAACAAGAAGGTTGGAGGTCCCCGTGCTGGTGCCCGTCATCAACAAGAAGGCTGGAGGTCCCCGTGCTGGTGCCCGTCATCAACAAAAAGGCTGGAGGTCCCCGTGCTGGTGCCCATCATCAACAAGAAGGCTGGAGGTCCCCGTGCTGGTGCCCATCATCAACAAGAAGGCTGGAAGTCCCCGTGCTGGTGCCCGTCATCAACAAGGACCCGCCTCACCACCTGCCCCCACCTGCAGGGGGCCACCGTGAAACACCACCTGACGGAGACATCAACACCACGCTTGTCCCGGCCATGGCCTTCGCTAAGAGCATTAAGACATATTCCTATGTTAGTTATCTTAGGTGGATCGCACTCCGTAACAACAGAAAAAAAGAGAGAAATAACATGTCGCTCAATAATGTAATCAGTACAAGCTCCTAGGCATAAAATCTATCATTAACAAGTCCATTAATACTTTATCAAATATATTTACACTTTACATTCTTCCTTTTTAGAGGTAATTATTAGGAGGTATACCACTTGAGTTATATTATAACATCCACTACGGGCTCACCATAGCCCGTGCTACTTGGAACTTCTTGTTCCAGGTAGCGAATCTTTAACAACAACAACAACAGGTATATAATCAGTGCTAGACTGCTCCGGCTTCGTTTAAATCATTGGCATTATTATATCCAGCTGAGCACATTAACAGTGCTCTATATTCTGATCAGTTATAATCACACAGGTCTCGGGACCTCCAGAAATTAGAATTTAAAAAGTCCATTAAATTCCCAAATTGGACAAAGTGCCTCTTCAGAACACTCGTCCCTCTTCACCGGGAACCTGCACAATTTAGAGAAAGGATGCGATTATAGGGCTATGCAGCCGGCTTCAGTTGGACGGGGGGGGGCGTGGCAGCCGGCTTCAGTAGGAGGGGGGGGGGGGCGTGGCAGCCGGCTGCAGTTGGACGGGGGGGGGGTCGTGGCAGCCGGCTCCAGTAGGAGGAAGGGGGTGGGGGGGGAGTGGCAGACGGCTCCAGTAGGAGGGGGGGTGGGGGGGGAGTGGCAGCCGGCTGCAGGCACCACCAATATCTTCAGGTTACTTCACTTACACAAAATTACATGCTAAATACATTAAAACGTGTCAATTTTGTTTAGTTCGTATTTAATTGTGTATTTATATACTTATATATTATTTGACTCAAATCTGTACATTTACATATTCAAAAAGTGTTGTTATTTTAATTTTAGATACGTTTAGTTCGGAAGCTAATGATAATTTTTTCTAGATTATCCGTATGCTCTTTCTTCATCAATCTGTATAGAATTATTTTCGTCCCCATGTTATTGGTCACGCCTCTGGTGACATGTGTACAGGTTGGGCGGACCGTCACTACTGGTGACACAAGGAGAGGATACACAGTCCTGTATAGTGACCGTCACTCACTGGTGACGCAAGGAGAGGATACACAGTCCTGTATAGTGACCGTCACTCACTGGTGACGCAAGGAGAGGATACACAGTCCTGTATAGTGACCGTCACTCACTGGTGACGCAAGGAGAGGATACACAGTCCTGTATAGTGACCGTCACTCACTGGTGACGCAAGGAGAGGATACACAGTCCTGTATAGTGACCGTCACTCACTGGTGACGCAAGGAGAGGATACACAGTCCTGTATAGTGACCGTCACTCACTGGTGACGCAAGGAGAGGATACACAGTCCTGTATAGTGACCGTCACTCACTGGTGACACAAGGAGAGGATACACAGTCCTGTATAGTGACTGTCACTCACTGGTGACACAAGGAGAGGATACACAGTCCTGTATAGTGACTGTCACTCACTGGTGACGCAAAGAGAGGATACACAGTCCTGTATAGTGACTGTCACTCACTGGTGACACAAGGAGAGGATACACAGTCCTGTATAGTGACCGTCACTCACTGGTGACGCAAGGAGAGGATACACAGTCCTGTATAGTGACTGTCACTCACTGGTGACGCAAAGAGAGGATACACAGTCCTGTATAGTGACTGTCACTCACTGGTGACACAAGGAGAGGATACACAGTCCTGTATAGTGACTGTCACTCACTGGTGACACAAGGAGAGGATACACAGTCCTGTATAGTGACTGTCACTCACTGGTGACACAAGGAGAGGATACACAGTCCTGTATAGTGACCGTCACTTACTGGTGACGCAAGGAGAGGATACACAGTCCTGTATAGTGACTGTCACTCACTGGTGACACAAGGAGAGGATACACAGTCCTGTATAGTGACCGTCACTCACTGGTGACACAAGGAGAGGATACACAGTCCTGTATAGTGACTGTCACTCACTGGTGACACAAGGAGAGGATACACAGTCCTGTATAGTGACCGTCACTTACTGGTGACGCAAGGAGAGGATACACAGTCCTGTATAGTGACTGTCACTCACTGGTGACACAAGGAGAGGATACACAGTCCTGTATAGTGACCGTCACTTACTGGTGACGCAAAGAGAGGATACACAGTCCTGTATAGTGACTGTCACTCGCTGGTGACGCAAGGAGAGGATACACAGTCCTGTATAGTGACCGTCACTCACTGGTAACGCAAGGAGAGGATACAAGGTACATTCAATCCAGTTTTCTACAAAGTTTGTCAAAATTTCATACCTTTAAAACATAAAAACTTAATTTGTATTATTTTATTATTATTACTTTGTGTGTATAATTTATTATTATTATTATTATTATTTACAAAACTATAAAATATTTATTATTATTTCGAACCTATCCAGCGCAGAAGTTCGAACCCTCATCAAGACCATTTTATCAATTTATGTGTGTATTATTATTATTATTATATTTATTATTATATTTATAATTATATTTATTATTATTATATTTATTATTATTATTATTATTATTTATTATTATTATTATTATTATTATATTTATTATTATTATTATTATATTTATTATTATTATTATTAGTATATTATTATTATTATTATTATCAGTCAAAGAACAATGACTCTTGAAATGTTGACGAGTATCTTTGCAGAATTAACATTAAGGCTGCACTGAATTGAGTCCACTACGGGCTCGCCATAGCCCGTGCTACTTGGAACTTTTTGTTCCAAGTAGCGAATCTTAAACAACATCATAAGGCTTCACTTCTATTCAAAGTCTAAACCAAACATTAAAAAAATGGTGTTCCAAAAGGGGGTAACTTCCTAAAAACCGTATTCAGGCGCTTCTGCAACACTTGCCAATGTTAATGTAATAATAATTGCAATTATCAATTAATGCAGAGTTAATTAACAAATTAGCTCTAACCGCTAGTTGTCTATCGGTGCGTGGGAATAACGAACTGGTGGAAATTAACTTAGTAAAGGAATTATTATCAACACCCAGTAATAACGAAGTTAACCACATTTACACTGATCTTTGTTCAGGATTACAGTGATAATACCAGTACCAGTACTAATACTCCAACAGTTGGCTTCGTTCTCAACCCAACCACTTGGGTTGGACGGTAGACCGACGGTCTCGCTTCATGCAGGACGGCGTTCAATCCCCGACCGACCAAGTGGTTAGGCTAGGTCTTGGACCCCGCCTTTCTAACCGAAATAGTGTTTCCATTATTTCTACTACATATATTTTTTATCTAACACGCACTCGGGGCGCTGGTGGATGAGTGGACAGCACGCTGGATACGTAGTCCCATCTAGTAATCATATCTAAGTTTTAAAATTATGAAGAGAGTTAACTTCCACAACCTTCTCTTTAAGTTCATTCTATTTCCCCACATTATATATATATATATATATATATATATATATATATATATATATATATATATATATATATATATATATTATATATATATACTGACACACACTAGCTTGGTGTCCCTAACAAATATTACAAATAATAATAGTTACAATAATTGTAATACTCATTTTAATATTGTTTAAATGTGAAGACAAAATTATCGTAAATAATGTTACGAGGTTATGAGCGGTTAAATCATAGTTGTGAGGGCCGTAAATCAACCTCCCCAAGAGGTTTACCCGTCTTCTCCAGGTGCTGAAAACCTCTTGGGACGGCAGATGTGTGGTTACTTGTGAACCTATTACCAAAAAAATATAAATCCAGGTCTTCAAAAGGATCGAGAAAGTTACAGCGAATTAAAACTTTTCCTAAAATGATGAAAAATTGAGCCCAGATGCACAATCAGTCTGGGAAACGAGTCTTCGGCCCCCTTGTAAACTCCACGCTCTTAATCCTTCTCTAATATTTCGCGTTAACGGGTCTGGTGGGAGTAGTGGGTGGCATGGGGCGTGTGGCCGCGGCGCCAAGCATGGGGCGTGTGGCCACGGCGCCCAGCATGGTGCGTGTGGCCACGGGCCCAGCATGGTGCGTGCGGCCGCGGCGCCAAGCATGGGGCGTGTGGCCGCGGTGCCAAGCATGGGGCGTGCGGCCGCGGCGCCAAGCATGGGGCGTGCGGCCGCGGCGCCAAGCATGGGGCGTGTGGCCGCGGCGCCCAGCATGGGGCGTGTGGCCGCGGCGCCCAGCATGGTGCGTGTGGCCACGGCGCCCAGCATGGTGCGTGTGGCCACGGCGCCCAGCATGGTGCGTGTGGCCACGGCGCCCAGCATGGTGCGTGTGGCCACGGCGCCCAGCATGGTGCGTGTGGCCACGGCGCCCAGCATGGTGCTTGTGGCCACGGCGCCCAGCATGGTGCGTGTGGCCACGGCGCCCAGCATGGTGCGTGTGGCCACGGCGCCCAGCATGGTACGTGTGGCCGGTGGCGCCAAGCATGGGGCGTGTGGCCGGTGGCGCCAAGCATGGGGCGTGTGGCCGGTGGCGCCAAGCATGGGGCGTGTGGCCGGCGGCGCCAAGCATGGGGCGTGTGGCCACGGCGCCAAGCATGGGGCGTGTGGCCGGTGGCGCCAAGCATGGGGCGTGTGGCCACGGCGCCAAGCATGGGGCGTGTGGCCGGCGGCGCCCAGCATGGGGCGTGTGGCCGGTGGCGCCAAGCATGGGGCGTGTGGCCACGGCGCCAAGCATGGGCGTGTGGCCACGGCACCCAGCATGGGGCGTGTGGCCGGCGGCGCCAAGCATGGGGCGTGTGGCCGGTGGCGCCAAGCATGGTGCGTGTGGCCGGTGGCGCCAAGCATGGTGCGTGTGGCCACGGCGCCAAGCATGGGGCGTGTGGCCACGGCGCCAAGCATGGGGCGTGTGGCCACGGCGCCAAGCATGGTGCGTGTGGCCACGGCGCCAAGCATGGGGCGTGTGGCCACGGCGCCAAGCACGGGGCGTGTGGCCACGGCGCCAAGCACGGGGCGTGTGGCCACGGCGCCAAGCATGGGGCGTGTGGCCACGGCGCCAAGCACGGGGCGTGTGGCCACGGCGCCAAGCATGGGGCGTGTGGCCACGGCGCCAAGCATGGGGCGTGTGGCCACGGTGCCAAGCATGGGGCGTGTGGCCACGGCGCCAAGCACGGGGCGTGTGGCCACGGCGCCAAGCACGGGGCGTGTGGCCACGGCGCCAAGCATGGGGCGTGTGGCCACGGCGCCAAGCATGGTGATAATAGTGGGAAGTGTGTATGGTGTAGATGGTGTCGGCGCGGCACAACGGGAACAGAAACCAAGTGCAGCCAAAGGTAGAATATCCCACCATTAACTGCTTACGTATTCCCCCTGATTGCCTCATATTACAAGTCAAATATGTTATCAAAAATACTAACACCTAGAGGTATCAGTTACTACCAGACTGACACCACAAGGTAGCAGAGATTCTCTATATATTGTGACGTGATCTGGAATAGAGCAGTAATTATTCTGGCAGGTGTTGTGCCAAACGCACATTAATAATAAATAAATAAATAAATAAACCTGCTGGTACCTTTTACTGCGTGTCAATTGCGGGCAAAAAAATAAGAGAATAAAAACTTTAAACATTTAAAGTAAATAAAAATGACTAATTTTACACATAATGATAAGTAACAATTAATGAAAACAACCCCCCTAATCCACTTGGCTTAAACACAATCAAAAGAGAAATATATACATGTGAATTTTACATTAATAACAAAGGTGAAGGTATTACTTCATACAAAATGCGAGGTGCATCTACTACCATCACCCGTAGGCGAGGATAGATGCAGAAGCAATGAGCACTAGAAGGGTAATCTGCTGTGCTGGATGTTGTTATAGATTCAGCTACTCGGAACAAGTTTCAAGTAGCACGGGCTATGTTGAGCCCGTAACTTACCTGGCACAGGAGCTGGGCAAGAAGCACGGGCTATGGTTAGCCTCGTGGACAGATGTCTCCCGTGGCTGTGCTGGATGATTGATTGATAAAGATTAAGCCACCCAAGAGGTGGCACGGGCATGAATAGCCCGTAAGTGGTGGCCCTTTTGAGCCATTACCAGTATCAATAGATGATACTGGATATCTGTGGAGGTGCGACTGCACCCTGCGTGACGGGAGATGTCTCCCCTCCGCTGTGCTGGACGCTGGCGAGCCTTTATATATGGGCGGTGACGTCATTTTGGCACAAATGCTGGTGTTGTAGTTGTTGTTGTTATAGACTGAACTACTCAGAACAAGTCTAGACTAGTACGTTTTGGCACGTATTGTTGTTGTCGTTGATGTTGAGTCTTGATGTTGGAGCATGCTGATATGTTGGAGGTAAGGAACAGGCCGAATCTACTGCCATGCAGGAGATAACTGTAACACTATATACATAGAGGACTAGGGTTAAGGACTCCTCCTCGTGGACTTCCTTAATCTTCACGAGGAGGCGATGGAGTCCCTTAATATATATATATATATATATATATATATATATATATATATATATATATATATATATATATATATATATATATATATATAATTTTATTATATTAAGGGACTATTATTATAATATTATAATAATAATTTTTGTATTTAATAATTATCACTCTTCCTTCTACTTGGTCTTGAAGGAAGCCGGCCTCGGGTGAAAGGGGACTGTGACGATCTCTGTCTGGAACCCGTAGGTGCGGGACCGGGACGTCCACCTTCCAAGGGTCGTGCGGCCAAGGCTCTGCTTCGGGAGGCTGGGGCAGTTCATAACCTTCGTGGGGTGGTTCTTCTCCGGCCTCGTCTTCTCCGGCCTCGTCCAAGTCCCTGCACCTTTTTTCACCAACTTCGAGGTCAACCCCGGAACTCACAGTTCCTGCAACGGCGCTGGAACCAATCGTATTGGCGTTTGCCTTTCAATTGGAGACTTTCGGCGTCGTGGAGAGGAGGGACCTGCTGCCTGGGGAACAGCTTCTCCTCCATATCAATCTACCCTGGCTTTGCACCCTGGTGAGGCCACTCCAGACCATCAACCAGAGCGCAGCACAATTTTGTGTGTTGGCTTGCAGTGTTGTATGGTGTATTGTGTGTTGATTTTGTATGATTAAGGGACTCCACAAGGAGGAGTCCTTAACCCCTAGTCTCTCTAACTATGGAAAACCTTGTCACCCTGACATTTACAATAGGGGTAAAATTGCTAAGATATGTTGATGATTTAGTATTAGTCGTCAGAGGACCTTCAATTCTGAATAAAGCTCAGAGTGCACTAGATAAAATAACCTCAGAATACAGCATTTTAGGGTTAATATCATCTACACAGAAACCTAAGACAACGAGACTCGGCTGCAATACTCAGGCAAGGCTCCTACGCATTTAAACATTAATCTTCATAGGGGTTAAACAATATCAATTTCGTGTAGACTGATTCCAAAATAACATTCAACAAGCACATTCAATATCTGAAGGAGAACGCAGATACCACTGAATATAATGAAAGCCATCACAGGGCCACACAGTGTTAAGAATGTTTTACATACACCCCTTTGTTCCCTAGTTGGGTAAGCGGGGCTGCCTCACTTTCTCCTGGCCGGAGGACAAGGTGAAGGCTATTCAAAACTATGCAAAACGGGTCATAACGGGGGCATTGGGTGGACTAAAATACTAAGCTTAAAACTGGAAGCCAAACTAACAACTGTTGGAGTAAGGATAAAAGAGCTTGCTGCCTGCATGATGACCAAGTTACTGACGACACTTCAAATAGTTCATGTAAAGATAGGTCATGTTCAGTGGAGCCCTAATTCGGGACAGAAGAGCCTCCAGCAGTAACAGTAGGATCCACGGTGCAATAAGCACTCTCAATACATGTATTATCACTAATACCATCACTGCGCAAGATGTCGACACAGACTTTAAGACACAAACTTTCATTAAATTAGATGTTTTATTACTATTATTAACATCAGGTGTTTGTTGCTGGCGCTTTGAGAGGTGACAGTTTTATTTGCCTTGTTGCGAACGCTTAGGCATTGATTTATTGGTTTTAAATTTTACTAATCATAACTTTAAGAACCCTTCTGCAATTACGCAAACCCCGTGGGAATCAGTTATAGCAGACTTTAAGATTATTGTTCTACAAAATAAAAAGAATCAGACTAACCCCCATCTTGTTGAGCATGGTCAAACGTCATCATATACACAGATTCCAGACCTGCCATTGAAACCTTACAACGCGGAGACTCGTGTGACAACATCCATCTGACCACAAATATAGCGTTAATGCAAACGTCAAGGTCACCGAACATTTATCAACTGGGTGCTAAATCATGTAGGAATACCTGGGAACGACACTGCAGATGAAGCGGCAAAACTTGCAACTAAGAGAGGTAATGTAAACATTTGCATACCACAAAGTTTAATACAGATTAAGAACATAACTAGAAATGGAGCAATGCAGAAGATGTATAGTGACCATAGTGCACCAGTTGCAAGATCAGGATCTGTGGGGTTATCTTGAGGTTATCTTGAGATGACTTCGGGGCTTTTTAGTGTCCCC
>WNGS01132334.1:0-20537 GCA_020271785.1 Procambarus virginalis
GCCTCATCAACGACCTCACTAGTGTTGCTCCCTGGAGCTAGGAAGCTGTACCCGACGTTCACTGCTGCCTCATCAACGACCTCACTAGTGTGCTCCTCTGGAGCTAGGAAGCTGTACCCGACGTTCACTGCTGCCTCATCAACGACCACCACTAGTGTTGCTCCCTGGAGCTTGGAAGCTACCTCGACGTTCACTGCTGCCTCATCAACGACCTCACTAGTGTTGCTCCCTGAGGCTAGGAAGCTGTACCCGACGTTCACTGCTGCCTCATCAACGAGTCTTCCCTATTGTACCTGCCTACATTTATCCTGCTACCATGCATAACAGTAAGGCCCTTAAGAAAGGAAGCACACCAAACAGGAATAACACTACTAGCCAGGCTAGCAACATGATTAGTTCAGCTATCTCCCCCTCGGTGGCCGCCGTGGGGAGTACCGACTCTCCCCTCGTCAACAATAACATACATCCCAGCTGGGCGCAGCGCCGTCTCCGACACGGGCCATGCAACTGTTATAAATAATAAATTAATAAATATGTTTATTCAGGAAAGGTACATACATAGAGAGATTTTACATAAGAGGATCGATTTATAGATAGAGCTAGTACATACAATGCCTAAAGCCACTATTACGCAATGCGTTTCGGGCAAGAAAACATTAATATCTAAAACTTAATGCTAATTGAACAAAAAGAATAAAATGTTTTGAGAACAGATACAAATAAAGGTACAAAAAAAGGGGGGAACATGACTGAAAAGCAGCACAAATACAATATGTAGACAAACAGCGTTGAATAATAAAAAAAAAAAAATAAGACATGGGTTGACAATAGAGGGGTAAGGTAGGTTACAGGGAGTTTATCAGGTAGTGTTTAGTTTTAATCTTAAACTGGTTGAGAGAGGTACAGTCTTTAACATGGTTGGGAAGGTCATCCCACATTCTGGGTCCCTTGATTTGTAGAGCATTTCTAGTTTGGTTAAGTCGTACTCTTGGAATATCAAAACTGTATTTATTTCTGGTGTGGTGCTCATGGGTTCTGTTACAGCTTTCAATGAAGCTTTTGAGGTCAGGATTGGCATTACAGTTCAGCGTTTTATATATGTATAATACACATGAGAGAATGTGCAGTGACTTAATATCTAACATATTGAGAGATTTGAGTAGGGGTACCGAGTGATGTCTGGGGCCAGAGTTGGATATTGTCCTAATAGCAGCTTTGTGTTGAGTAATTAGAGGACGTAAATGATTTTGGGTAGTAGACCCCAAGCACAAATACCATAGTTGAGATATGGATAGATGAGGGAGTAATAGAGAGTAACCAGGGCAGGGCGGGGAACATAATATCTGATCTTAGAAAGAATGCCAACAGTTTTTGAAACTTTTTTTGATATATTTGAGGTATTGCAGGGAGAGTCCTCTGACTCCATAATGATGTAATTTAAGAAGAAGGTTTTGGTGGTTCACAGTGTCAAAAGCCTTACGCAGGTCCACAAATAACCCAACAGGGAACTCATTTTTATCAAGAGCTGCATGAATTAAGTTAATCATACTAATAAGTGCATCGTTAGTGCTTTTTTTTAGGTCTGAAGCCATATTGGCAAGAGCTAAGTATATTGTGCTTGGCTAGATAAGAGTAAAGCTGCTTGTAGATTAGTTTTTCAAAAAATTTTGATAAGTTAGGCAGGATTGAAATAGGTCTGTTGTTGTTAACATCAGTGAGATCACCACATTTGTGGACAGGGGTTACTCTCGCTTTTTTTAGAATACCTGGGAAGGTTTGGAGTTCAAGTGACTTGTTGAAGAGCAATGTAATTGTAGGGGCTAAGGATCTGGAGGCTTTTTTGTAAATTAATGTCGGAATCTCCTCAAGGGCACTAGACTTGGTTTTAAGGGAAAGGATTATCTCATTGACATCAGTGAAATTAGTAGGCTTTAGGTACAGAGACTGTGGATAGTTACCTGTAAGATAGTCCTTAACCTCAGTACTGGAAGAAGGAATATCATTTGCAAGGGATGACCCAATGGAAGAGAAGAACCTATTGAACTTATGTAGCCATATGGATCAACTTAAACGAGCTACTGCCCCTTGTTCTGACTTCAAGCGCCTTGCTGATAACCCTTGGCTCAAGTTATTAACTCAAGTACATGAAGATCAAATGTCAGTAATCAAAGAGCAGTCGGCCTTAATAATGAACCTGCAAGGTTCATTATTATCTTTGCAGAATGAAGCTGGAGCCTTACTCAAGAACAACCAAGATCTATCTACCAAAGTCGTCCACCTCGAGCAAGAATTAAACCTTCTCAAGAACACAGTCACTAACTTTAATCCAGATGAAACCACTAGAAAACAGGAAGAAATATTGCAACAGTTTGAGAACCATCTGAACAACCTACAACACCAACACACTGTTACCCAAGACGAAACAGACCAACATAAACTACTTGAGTCTGTAATTATCTCTTCACATGATTTTCCCTAAGAAACTGATGGAGAAGACTGTGCTGCCATTGTGATCAAGGTATTGCAGGATAAGTTAAGGTATTCAATCCAAAAAAGTCACATCAAATCAGCTTATAGAGTGGGTACCAAATCATCTGGTACAAATAACCGTAGAATAAGAATAAAATTAGATAGCTGCTCCCGCAGGTCTGATCTTATCACATCTGCAGTCACTAGTAAATCCTCTGTTTATGTGAATGAATGTCTGACCAGGTTCAGGCAAAATCTCTTTTTAAACTGCGTGGTTTCTGCAAAAATTCCACTATAATTAAGCACTGTTTTGTGCGAGATGGTAAAATTATAGCTAGGAGGACTGACATTGGAAAACCTATTCAATAACCACTGAAGCTCACCTTAATTCTTTCCTCAGTGACTGTGGGATAGCTGCTGTATAGCCAGAATTCAAATTATAATCTCATTTAACTACCATTGTGTACTTCAGCTCTGCCTTTCCTTTCAAAAGGTTTTAACTTTAGTTAAAAAAATTGTCATCTTTATTATTGTCTTCTTTCATTTTACTCCCATGTTCCATAGTACACTGGCTTTGTCTGTGTCCTCTAGTATTAACTTCATGTTTGTGGACCTGCGTAGGCTTTTGACACTGTCAACCACCAAAACCTTCTTCTTAAATTACACCATTAAGGAGTCAGAGGATACTCCCTGCATACCTCAAATCTTACCTTACTGACAGGCTCCATATGTTTCTCTGTGAATTTTCATTCAATCTCCCACCCTACCAACATTGGTGTTCCTCGGGCAGCTACATTGGCCCCTCTCCTCTTTCTCATCTTCATTAATGACCTTGCCCTCCCAATACCTCAAACCTATTCTATTTGCTGACGACACAACCTTCATTTACTCCAGTCCTGACCCCCTTGCTCTAAATGCCACAGCAAATACTGAGCTTAAATAAAGTCCATCTTTGGCTAACTGCCAACAAACTCACCCTTAACATTGACAAAACTTTCTATATTCTGTTTGGCAATAAATCCTCTAATCAATAAATCTCAAAATAAACAATACTCAAATTTGTAACAAATTAGATGGAAAATTCCTTGGCGTTCTCATTGATCACAAGCTGAATTTCCAGGGACACACTCTAAATATATCAAAAAAGTTTCAAAAACTGTTGGCATTCTTTCTAAGATCAGATATTATGTACCCCGCCCTGCCCTGGTTACTCTCAATTACTCCCTCATCTATCCATATCTCAACTATGGTATTTGTGCTTGGGGTTCTACTACCCAAAATCATTTACGTCCTCTAATTACTCAACAGAAAGCTGCTATTAGGACAATAACCAACTCTGGCCCAGACATCATTCGGTACCCCTACTCAAATCACTGAATATGTTAGATATTAAGTCACTGCACATTCACTCTTGTGTACATATATACACAATATAGTAAAACGCAGAACTGTAATGCCAATCCTAACCTCAAAAGCTTCATTGAAGGTTGTAACAGAACCCATGAGCACCACACCAGAAATAAATACAGTTTTGATATTCCAAGAGTACGACTTAATCAAACTAGAAATGCTTTACAAGTCAAGGGACCCAGAATGTGGAATGACCTTCCCAACCATGTTAAAGACTGTACCTCTCTCAACCAGTTTAAGATTAAAACTAAACACTACCTAATAAATTCCCAGTAACCTACCTTACCCCTCTATTGGCAACCCATGTCTTATTTTTTAAAACAACGCTGTTTGTCGACCTATTGTATTTGTGCTGCTTTTTCAGTCATGTTCCCTCTTTTTTTATCTTTATTTGTATTTGTTCTCAACACATTTTATTCTTTATGCTCAATTAGTATTAAGTTATAGATATTAATGTTTTTCCTGTCCGAAACGCATTGCGTAATAGTGGCTTTAGGCATTGTATGTACTAGCTCTATCTATAAATCGATCCATTAATGTAACATCATTTGTATGTATGTACCTTACCTGAATAAACATATTTATATTTATATATATATTTATACTTATATTTATATTTATTTATATTTATGTCTGGAAGCTGACTTTAACCGCCCAAGCTGTGCGCGCAACGGGACGAGGTTATATAAGTTCGGCCTGCAGACTGCGTGGCCCCTCTTCCCGGCAAGCAAGCAGCTGCTCACTTAGAAAACGCCCTTACAGCCCTTCTCAACATCTAAGGTACAGTGTTTGTGTCTGTGGTTTACCCCCCATGCTTGTGCGTGGAGCCCCCCCCCCCCCTGGGTTTATGGGTGCCCCAGTGTTTGACGCTGCCCAACGCCGTACCCCTTGTGGTACGTGTCGTGCCCCCTAGGTGTTTCCTCCCTCCTTGGCCGAGCCGGAAGGCCTGGCTGTTTCTCTCCGGGGCACTCAGCCATGGTTGGTCGCCAAGGTCCCTCCGTGGTGCGCCTGGCGCGTCCATGAAGCACGCCTGTTGGTTCAGCCTTGGTGACCAAATGCAGGTGCAGTGGACCTAGAGGGGTAGGTGACCCTCAGTGTTGTTCTGGGGCACTGGGTTTTCTCCAGTAGGTGGCTGCTATTTGAAGCACAATCGGGTGTTTGCCTGTACACCCCCCCACCCCCACCTCACCCATCTCCTCAGCCCTACCTTAAGCTCCCTCACCCAGTCGACGTGAGGTCTGCCGCTTAGGCGACTTAAAATAAAATAAAAATAAAATGTTTATTTAGGTAAGGTACATACATACAAGGGATTTTACAAAGAATGATTGATTTATAGATAGAACTAGTACATACAATGCCTAAAGCCACTATTACGCAAAGCGTTTCGGGAAAGAAAAACACTAATGACTAAAGCTTAATACTAATTGAGTATAAAGAATAAAATGTGTCGAGAACAAATAAAAATAGAGATATGAAAGTGGGAAACATGGCTTAAAAAGCAGCACAAATACAATTAGGTCGACAAACAGGGTTGTTTAAAAAAAACAGACATAGATTGACAATAGAGGGGTAAGGTAGGTTACAGGGAATTTATTAGGTAGTGCTTCGTTTTTATCTTAAACTGGTTGAGAGAGGTACAGTCTTTAACATGGTTGGGAAGGTCATTCCACATTCTGGGTCCCTTGATTTGTAGAGCATTTCTAGTTTGATTAAGTCGTACTCTTGGAATATCAAAACTGTATTTATTTCTGGTGTGGTGCCTATGGGTTCTGTTACAACCTTCAATGAAGCTTTTGAGGTCAGGATTGGCATTACAGTTCAGCGTTTTATATGTGTATAATGCACATGAGAGAATGTGCAGTGACTTAATATCTAACATATTCATGGATTTGAGTAGGGGTACTGAGTGATGTCTGGGGCCAGAGTTAGATATTGTCCTAATAGCAGCTTTGTGTTGAGTAATTAGAGCATGTAAATGATTTTGGGTAGTAGAACCCCAAGCACAAATACCATAGTTGAGATATGGATAGATGAGGGAGTTATAGAGTCACCAGGGCAGGGTGGGGCACATAATATCTGATCTTAGAAAGAATGCCAACAGTTTTTGAAACATTTTTTGATATAATTTAGAATGTGTCCCTGGAAATTCAGCTTGTGGTCAATGAGAACGCCAAGGAATTTGCCATCTAATTTGTTACAAATTTGGGTATTGTTTATTTTGAGATTTATTTATTTATAAATTTTAATAATAATAAATTTATTTATTTATTTATTTATTTATTTATTTATTTTGTGACGGTAACGTGTTGGAAATGGTGGTCGGCAGTCTTCCAAATAGCAGGTGTCAATGCTGGGCCACATACATTAAATTTATATAAAAAAAAGAAAAAAAAAGAGTGACTGCTTGTCTGATAATCTGTGGTAAGGCAAGATACACGAAAACACAAAATATAACAAAATACTTTACTTTAATCTAGAAAACACAAAATAAAATAAAGACGATACCTTGGCTTTTAAAATAATGTAAGAAAAAAATACATAAAATATATAACAAATTGAAAAGGGGGGAACTGGTTACGTTAACAAAATAAATGGTGCTGGGAATATATGCGCTATCTATAAACCTCTTATTTGATCACACGAGGTGGGTCAAATTCAGGTGTTCATAGTAGGAGCATGAGATATATTCTGGCTGGCAGAAATGCAAGGGACTCCAACAATAACTGGCGATGATTGTGATTGGCGAGGAACGGGAGTGGTGACGTGTTGGTTGGCGGCCAATGAGAACGCTGGACGGCCGCAAGTCGCTAGTTAGGCAGTTGAAGGGTTCGGCGCGTCGACCAGGTATGCAGCAGGTGCTGGAGAAGGGGGGGAGGAGGGAGTTGCTGGTGCGTGTGGCTGTCTTGATATATACGTTAAGCCACTACAAAACGTATCTTGCATATTGTTGAGGACGTGATGAAGTACGAAAATAGCAGGCTAAATCTCTGATAAGAGATTATCGTCACAATTTATATACAAGAAGGTACATTGGGTTTGTGAGAATACATTGAATAGGACAGTAATTCCAATCTTGTAAAGCCACTAGTACGCGCAGCGTTTCGGGCAGACCCTTAATCTAACAGATAATTTTACGTAGGTAATTTCTATCATAATTGATAAATGATAACAAACCTACAGCACAAAGAGCAAGAGATAAGTATCCTTAGGATGATAATAGAAACTTAAGGCTAGCCGTGATCAACTCCAGCATGACTTGAATGGTCTCCGTGAGGAAAACATTCGTCTGAAATCTGATGAAACCATAAAAAAACAAGAGGAAGCTCTCAGCAAAATGACTGCAAGTATCAATACTTTATCCGCCAACGTTCCGTCACCCAGGATGAACAAGATCAGCAAAAGCTGCTTGATTCTGTAGTTGTGTCGTCCCAAGCTATTCCAATTGAACGCGAAGGTGAAAAGTGTACTGAAATTGTTCAGAATCTCTTAAAACAAGAATTGCAGGTCAATCTAGACAAAACTGACATTATTGCTGCCTACAGAGTAGGCAAAACTAACCCATCTGGACACAACCAGCGCAAAATTCGACTGAAATTGGCCTCCCAGTCCACTAAATCTCATCTTGTCCAAACAGCTGCGTCCCAAAAAAAGGGAATTTACATAAACGAGTGCTTGACTAGAAAAAGACAGCACCTCCTCTACCGCCTGCGTCAAATCCGTCATCAAAACCCAGACGCGATTCATCAGTGCTTCGTTAGAGATGGCTTGATTAAAGTTAGGAAAACATCAACAGGTAAAATGTTTACAATTACTAATGAGGATAACCTCACCTTCCTCAACCAATGTGGTCTGTCTAACTTTATTAGCGCTCCCAATGAGTCAACATAATTAATCCCCTTGTCACGTAGTGCGGGCTAGGTATCCTAATTTCTTTTTGTTCACTTTTTAAATTAATTTTTAATTTACCTTCTACTAGTCATTTTCTGGGCACAATTAACCGAGTGCTTAATATATCTTCATGCCTCTTAAGTATACGGTCATAACTTACTACTTTTAGTAAATAATCCTTAGCTTAAATTAACCTATGTTTATTACTCAACTTTTCACTCATTTCATTTATTACTAAGGTTGCCTAGCCTCGCCATCCTCTTACTCCATTGTACCACTGGCTTTGCCTGTGTCTCATTTATGGAAATTATTTACTTACAGCTAGTGTACCTGAGAGTACCTGTAAGCTACCTCATTTTTTGTTCTTTTTTTTGTTCATTTTGTTTGTGTGTTGTATAGACTTGTTTTATATATATTTCCCCTTTTATGTCTTAATTCTTTTTTGTAATTTGCCATTCCTGCCTTGTATTCCTGCAACCATCCTTATTATGCAGGCAAGTTTAGACCCTGAACTAAACCTCTTATCCACTATCTATGACAATCATCACTTTAATGATCTGAACTGCAGATATTTTACAGCAAATGATGTAAACAATGTATTATCACATAATCACAATATCTCTGTAATCAACTTAAATGTTAGATCCCTAGGTAAACACTTCGATGATGTTAGTGCCTTAATTGAAACTATTGACAACAAATTCACTTTTATTGTACTTACTGAAACATGGTTGAAAGAGGATACTACTCAACTCTTTAACATGCCTAACTACTTGGCAATTCACAACTGTCGTCAAACTCAGAGAGGTGGTGGTACTGCTCTTTACTACCATCATGAACTAACATGCTTAAAAGTAATTAGAACTAGAGACTGCTGTGGGAGTATATCTTCGCCAGTTTCAGAGTAAAGGGTACCGAATCTATCCTGTCTGTGGGAGCAGTCTATAGGATTCCTAACACTGATGTGCCCGAATTCAATTCAAACCTTAGAAATCTAATACTCGATAACAGACTTAACAAAAACCATCTAATTATCGCAGGGGACTTTAATATTGACCTCTGCGAGCCTGAGCACCCTACTACTGTTAGCTTCCTCAACTGTATGAATTCCTGCTTCCTCATACCCTTAATCACTAGACCTACCAGAATCACTGATAGTACTGCCACGACTCTAGATCACATCTGGACCAACATAACCTCTCCGCTTACTTCAGGTATAATCACCGACAGTACTACAGACCATTACCCCACATTTCTCTTAACTAACATTAACAAACCACCTCTAGAGTCAAGGGAGATAAGTTTTAGGCTGCACAATGAATCTGCTATAGGCAATTTTATAACTGCTGCTGATAATGTCAACTGGGAGTCAGAGTTAGGTAACATAGGGGACATCAACCTAGCAGTACAATCTTTTCTTCAAAAAACTCTAAGCCTTTATAACACCCACTGTCCTATGCTTACAAAACAAGTCACTACCAAAAGGCTTAACAATCCCTGGCTTACAAAGGGAATACTTAAATCCATTAATAAAAAACATGACCTTGAGAAGAAGTATAGGCTAGGAACCGTCTCTAAAGAATTCTCAAAGAATTACTCTTTACTGCTATCTAAGATAATTAGACGAGCCAAAACTAAATACTACGAAGATAAATTTACCCAAATAAAGAGCAACATTAAAAAACTTGGAGCACAATTTCACAAATCTTGGGATCAAAGAAGATTTTAACAACAAACCAACACTCCTGTCAAATAACGATGGTCAGCTTTCAGCATCTGATTCTGCTATTGAGTTCAATAGGTTCTTCTCTTCCATTGGGTCATCCTTGCAAATGATATTCCTTCTTCCAGTACTGAGGTTAAGGACTACCTTCAGGTAACTATCCACAGTCTCTGTACCTAAAGCCTACTAATTCCACTGATGTCAATGAGATAATCCTTCCCTTAAAACCAAGTCTAGTGCCCTTGAGGAGATTCCGACATTAATTTACAAAAAAGCCTCCAGATCCTTAGCCCCTGCAATTACATTGCTCTTCAACAAGTCACTTGAACTCCAAACCTTCCCAGATATTCTAAAAAAAGCGAGAGTAACCCCTGTCCACAAATGTGGTGATCTCACTGATGTTAACAACTACAGACCTATTTCAATCCTGCCTAACTTATCAAATTTTTGAAAAACTAATCTACAAGCAGCTTTACTCTTATCTAGCCAAGCACAATATACTTAGCTCTTGCCAATATGGCTTCAGACCTAAAAAAAGCACTAACGATGCACTTATTAGTATGATTAACTTAATTCATGCAGCTCTTGATAAAAATGAGTTCCCTGTTGGTTATTTGTGGACCTGCGTAAGGCTTTTGACACTGTGAACCACCAAAACCTTCTTCTTAAATTACATCATTATGGAGTCAGAGGACTCTCCCTGCAATACCTCAAATCTTACCTTACTGACAGACTCCAGTATGTTTCTGTGAACAATTCAATTTCTCCTACCCTACCCATCAACATTGGTGTTCCTCAGGGCAGTATACTTGGCCCTCTCCTCTTTCTCATCTACATTAATGACCTTCCAAATGCCTCCCAACACCTTAGACCAATTCTATTTGCTGACGACACAACCTTCATTTACTCCAGTCCTGACCCCCTTGCTCTAAATGCCACAGTAAATACCGAGCTTAATAAAGTCCATCTTTGGCTAACTGCCAACAAACTCACCCTTAACATTGACAAAACTTTCTATATTCTGTTTGGCAATAAATCCTCTAACCAAATAAATCTCAAGATTAACAATACCCAAATTGTAACAAATTAGATGGCAAATTCCTTGGCGTTCTCATTGATCACAAGCTTAATTTCCAGGGACACATTCTAAATATATCAAAAAAAGTTCAAAAACTGTTGGCATTCTTTCTAAGATCAGATATTATGTACCCCGCCCTGCCCTGGTGACTCTCTATTACTCCCTCATCTATCCATATCTCAACTATGGTATTTGTGCTTGGGGTTCTACTACCCAAAATCATTTACGTCCTCTAATTACTCAACACAAAGCTGCTATTAGGACAATATCCAACTCTGGCCCAGACATCACTCGGTACCCCTACTCAAATCTCTCAATATGTTAGATATTAAGTCACTGCACATTCTCTCATGTGTATTATACATATATAAAACGCTGAACTGTAATGCCAATCCTGACCTCAAAAGCTTCATTGAAAGCTGTAACAGAACCCATGAGCACCACACCAGAAATAAATACAGTTTTGATATTCCAAGAGTACGACTTAACCAAACTAGAAATGCTCTACAAATCAAGGGACCCAGAATGTGGAATGACCTTCCAACCATGTTAAAGACTGTACCTCTCTCAACCAGTTTAAGATTAAAACTAAACACTACCTGATAAACTCCCTGTAACCTACCTTACCCTCTATTGTCAACCCATGTCTTATTTTTTTTTTTTTTATTCAACGCTGTTTGTCTACATATTGTATTTGTGCTGCTTTTCAGTCATGTTCCCCCCTTTTTTTTGTACCTTTATTTGTATCTGTTCTCAAAACATTTTATTCTTTTTGTCCAATTAGTATTAAGTTTTAGATATTAATGTTTTTCTGTGGCTTGGAAAAAAGTGCACATCAAGTGGGGGCTTAATTTATTATTAATTATTATGTAAATTAATTACATAAATTACTTATTATATAATTAATTACAAATGTATTTATAAATTAATTACAAATTAATTATTACAAAATTATTACAATAATTAAATAATATCATAGAGACTATTATTGAGTCTTATCACTTTGGGTTTCCGACGGAGCACCCCCCAAAGGCACACAATTCGTTGGAAATTCGGACAAGTGTCCTCAGCAAAACCGCATTGGCGTCTACCCCCGGAAAGCCAGGGATGCAGGGGATCCCGGAGGCGTGGGGGCGTTTTGAGTGTATCGCCGGGAACGCAGCAGCGAGACGATTGGTGCGTCTCCGTGGGCGCGTAAATACCCCCCCCAAGATGCACGCTCAACCATGGTCGGTTAGCCACCGAGTATGGTATTACATTTTCTTCCTTTCCAGAAATTCGCCGTTTGCCTGCATACAGCGTCTATTTCTTGCCCGAAACGCATTGCGTAATAGTGGCTTTAGGCATTGTATGTACTAGCTCTATCTATAAATCGATCCACTTATGTAAAATCTCTCTATGTATGTACCTTTCCTGAATAAACATATTTATATTTATTTTATTTTATTTATTTATACTAGTGGCTCTAGTATTGTATGTACTACTCTATCTATAAATGCTATGTTACTAGTGGCTCTAGGTATTGTATTACCGCTCTATCTATAAATGCTATGTGTACTAGTGGCTCTAGGTATTGTATGTACTAGCTCTATCTATAAATCTCTTTATGTGCTAGTGGCTCTAGGTATTGTATGTACTAGCTCTATCTATAAATGCTATTGTACTAGTGGCTCATAGTTTGCATGTACTAGCTCTATCTATAAATGCTATGTTTACTAGTGGCTCTAGGTATTTATGTACTAGCTCTATCTATAAATCTATGTGTACTAGTGGCTCTAGGTATTGTATGTACTAGCTCTAGCTATAAATGCTATGTGTACTAGTGGCTCTAGATATTGTATGTACTAGCTCTATCTATAAATGCTATGTGTACTAGTGGCTCTAGGTATTGTATGTACTAGCTCTATCTATAAATGCTATGTGTACTAGTGGCTCTAGTATTGTATGTACTAGCTCTATCTATAATGCTATGTGTACTAGTGGCTCTAGGTATTGTATGTACTAGCTCTATCTATAAATGCTATGTGTACTAGTGGCTCTAGGTATTGTATGTACTAGCTCTATCTATAAATGCTATGTGTACTAGTGGCTCTAGGTATTGTATGTACTAGCTCTATCTATAAATGCTATGTGTACTAGTGGCTCTAGGTATTGTATGTACTAGCTCTATCTATAAATGCTATGTGTAATGTGTTGTGTAATGTGTAATGCTATGTGTAATGCTATGTGTAATGTGTAAACCTCCAGCAACAACAGCAAGAAATAACCCTCCTCCAGGATGATAATAGAAACTTAAGGGCTAGCCGTGATCAACTCCAGCATGACTTGAATGGTCTCCGTGAGGAAAACATTCGTCTGAAATCTGATGAAACCATAAAAAAACAAGAGGAAGCTCTCAGCAAAATGACTGCAAGTATCAATACTTTATCCGCCCAACGTTCCGTCACCCAGGATGAACAAGATCAGCAAAAGCTGCTTGATTCTGTAGTTGTGTCGTCCCAAGCTATTCCAATTGAACGCGAAGGTGAAAAGTGTACTGAAATTGTTCAGAATCTCTTAAAACAAGAATTGCAGGTCAATCTAGACAAAACTGACATTATTGCTGCCTACAGAGTAGGCAAAACTAACCCATCTGGACACAACCAGCGCAAAATTCGACTGAAATTGGCCTCCCAGTCCACTAAATCTCATCTTGTCCAAACAGCTGCGTCCCAAAAAAGGGAATTTACATAAACGAGTGCTTGACTAGAAAAAGACAGCACCTCCTCTACCGCCTGCGTCAAATCCGTCATCAAAACCCAGACGCGATTCATCAGTGCTTCGTTAGAGATGGCTTGATTAAAGTTAGGAAAACATCAACAGGTAAAATGTTTACAATTACTAATGAGGATAACCTCAACACCTTCCTCAACCAATGTGGTCTGTCTAACTTTATTAGCGCTCCCAATGAGTCAACATAATTAATCCCCTTGTCACGTAGTGCGGGCTAGGTATCCTAATTTCTTTTTGTTTCACTTTTTTAATTAATTTTTAATTTACCTTCTACTAGTCATTTTCTGGGCACAATTAACCGAGTGCTTAATTATATCTTCATGCCTCTTAAGTATACGGTCATAACTTACTACTTTTAGTAAATAATCCTTAGCTTAAATTAACCTATGTTTATTACTCAACTTTTCACTCATTTCATTTATTACTAAGGTTGCCTAGCCTCGCCATCCTCTCTTACTCCATTGTACCACTGGCTTTGCCTGTGTCTCATTTATGGAAATTATTTACTTACAGCTAGTGTACCTGAGAGTACCTGTAAGCTACCTCATTTTTTGTTCTTTTTTTGTTCATTTTGTTTGTGTGTTGTATAGACTTGTTTTATATATATTTCCCCTTTTATGTCTTAATTCTTTTTTGTAATTTGCCATTCCTGCCTTGTATTCCTGCAACCATCCTTATTATGCAGGCAAGTTTAGACCCTGAACTAAACCTCTTATCCACTATCTATGACAATCATCACTTTAATGATCTGAACTGCAGATATTTTACAGCAAATGATGTAAACAATGTATTATCACATAATCACAATATCTCTGTAATCAACTTAAATGTTAGATCCCTAGGTAAACACTTCGATGATGTTAGTGCCTTAATTGAAACTATTGACAACAAATTCACTTTTATTGTACTTACTGAAACATGGTTGAAAGAGGATACTACTCAACTCTTTAACATGCCTAACTACTTGGCAATTCACAACTGTCGTCAAACTCAGAGAGGTGGTGGTACTGCTCTTTACTACCATCATGAACTAACATGCTTAAAAGTAATTAGAACTAGAGACTGCTGTGGGGAGTATATCTTCGCCAGTTTCAGAGTAAAGGGTACCGAATCTATCCTGTCTGTGGGAGCAGTCTATAGGATTCCTAACACTGATGTGCCCGAATTCAATTCAAACCTTAGAAATCTAATACTCGATAACAGACTTAACAAAAACCATCTAATTATCGCAGGGGACTTTAATATTGACCTCTGCGAGCCTGAGCACCCTACTACTGTTAGCTTCCTCAACTGTATGAATTCCTGCTTCCTCATACCCTTAATCACTAGACCTACCAGAATCACTGATAGTACTGCCACGACTCTAGATCACATCTGGACCAACATAACCTCTCCGCTTACTTCAGGTATAATCACCGACAGTACTACAGACCATTACCCCACATTTCTCTTAACTAACATTAACAAACCACCTCTAGAGTCAAGGGAGATAAGTTTTAGGCTGCACAATGAATCTGCTATAGGCAATTTTATAACTGCTGCTGATAATGTCAACTGGGAGTCAGAGTTAGGTAACATAGGGGACATCAACCTAGCAGTACAATCTTTTCTTCAAAAAACTCTAAGCCTTTATAACACCCACTGTCCTATGCTTACAAAACAAGTCACTACCAAAAGGCTTAACAATCCCTGGCTTACAAAGGGAATACTTAAATCCATTAATAAAAAACATGACCTTGAGAAGAAGTATAGGCTAGGAACCGTCTCTAAAGAATTCTCAAAGAATTACTCTTTACTGCTATCTAAGATAATTAGACGAGCCAAAACTAAATACTACGAAGATAAATTTACCCAAATAAAGAGCAACATTAAAAAAACTTGGAGCACAATTTCACAAATCTTGGGATCAAAGAAGATTTTAAACAACAAACCAACACTCCTGTCAAATAACGATGGTCAGCTTTCAGCATCTGATTCTGCTATTGAGTTCAATAGGTTCTTCTCTTCCATTGGGTCATCCCTTGCAAATGATATTCCTTCTTCCAGTACTGAGGTTAAGGACTACCTTTCAGGTAACTATCCACAGTCTCTGTACCTAAAGCCTACTAATTCCACTGATGTCAATGAGATAATCCTTTCCCTTAAAACCAAGTCTAGTGCCCTTGAGGAGATTCCGACATTAATTTACAAAAAAGCCTCCAGATCCTTAGCCCCTGCAATTACATTGCTCTTCAACAAGTCACTTGAACTCCAAACCTTCCCAGATATTCTAAAAAAAGCGAGAGTAACCCTGTCCACAAATGTGGTGATCTCACTGATGTTAACAACTACAGACCTATTTCAATCCTGCCTAACTTATCAAAAATTTTGAAAAACTAATCTACAAGCAGCTTTACTCTTATCTAGCCAAGCACAATATACTTAGCTCTTGCCAATATGGCTTCAGACCTAAAAAAAGCACTAACGATGCACTTATTAGTATGATTAACTTAATTCATGCAGCTCTTGATAAAAATGAGTTCCCTGTTGGGTTATTTGTGGACCTGCGTAAGGCTTTTGACACTGTGAACCACCAAAACCTTCTTCTTAAATTACATCATTATGGAGTCAGAGGACTCTCCCTGCAATACCTCAAATCTTACCTTACTGACAGACTCCAGTATGTTTCTGTGAACAATTCAATTTCTCCTACCCTACCCATCAACATTGGTGTTCCTCAGGGCAGTATACTTGGCCCTCTCCTCTTTCTCATCTACATTAATGACCTTCCAAATGCCTCCCAACACCTTAGACCAATTCTATTTGCTGACGACACAACCTTCATTTACTCCAGTCCTGACCCCCTTGCTCTAAATGCCACAGTAAATACCGAGCTTAATAAAGTCCATCTTTGGCTAACTGCCAACAAACTCACCCTTAACATTGACAAAACTTTCTATATTCTGTTTGGCAATAAATCCTCTAACCAAATAAATCTCAAGATTAACAATACCCAAATTTGTAACAAATTAGATGGCAAATTCCTTGGCGTTCTCATTGATCACAAGCTTAATTTCCAGGGACACATTCTAAATATATCAAAAAAAGTTTCAAAAACTGTTGGCATTCTTTCTAAGATCAGATATTATGTACCCCGCCCTGCCCTGGTGACTCTCTATTACTCCCTCATCTATCCATATCTCAACTATGGTATTTGTGCTTGGGGTTCTACTACCCAAAATCATTTACGTCCTCTAATTACTCAACACAAAGCTGCTATTAGGACAATATCCAACTCTGGCCCCAGACATCACTCGGTACCCCTACTCAAATCTCTCAATATGTTAGATATTAAGTCACTGCACATTCTCTCATGTGTATTATACATATATAAAACGCTGAACTGTAATGCCAATCCTGACCTCAAAAGCTTCATTGAAAGCTGTAACAGAACCCATGAGCACCACACCAGAAATAAATACAGTTTTGATATTCCAAGAGTACGACTTAACCAAACTAGAAATGCTCTACAAATCAAGGGACCCAGAATGTGGAATGACCTTCCCAACCATGTTAAAGACTGTACCTCTCTCAACCAGTTTAAGATTAAAACTAAACACTACCTGATAAACTCCCTGTAACCTACCTTACCCCTCTATTGTCAACCCATGTCTTATTTTTTTTTTTTATTCAACGCTGTTTGTCTACATATTGTATTTGTGCTGCTTTTCAGTCATGTTCCCCCCTTTTTTTTGTACCTTTATTTGTATCTGTTCTCAAAACATTTTATTCTTTTGTCCAATTAGTATTATGTTTTAGATATTAATGTTTTTCTGTGGCTTGGAAGAAAATGCACATCAAGTGGGGGCTTAATTTATTATTAATTATTATGTAAATTAATTACATAAATTAATTATTATATAAATTAATTACAAAATTAATTATATAAATTAATTACAAAATTAATTATTACAAAATTTATTACATAAATTAAAATAATAATCATAGATGACTATTATTGAGCTTATCACTTTGGGGGTTCTGACGGAGCACCCCCAAAGGCAACACAATTCGTTGGAAATTCGGACAAGTGTCCTCAGCAAAACCGCATTGGCGTCTACCCCGGAAAGGCCAGGGGATGCAGGGGATCCCGGGAGGCGGGTGGGCGTTTTGAGTGTATCGCCCGGGAACGCAGCAGCGAGACGATTGGTGCGTCTCCGTGGGCGCGTAAATACCCCCCCCCCCAAGATGCACGCTCAACCATGGTCGGTTAGCCACCGAGTATGGTATTACATTTTCTTCCTTTCCAGAAATTCCGCCGTTTGCCTTGCATACAGCGTCTATTTCTTGCCCGAAACGCATTGCGTAATAGTGGCTTTAGGCATTGTATGTACTAGCTCTATCTATAAATCGATCCACTTATGTAAAATCTCTCTATGTATGTACCTTTCCTGAATAAACATATTTATATTTATTTTATTTTATTTATTTATACTAGTGGCTCTAGGTATTGTATGTACTAGCTCTATCTATAAATGCTATGTGTACTAGTGGCTCTAGGTATTGTATGTACTAGCTCTATCTATAAATGCTATGTGTACTAGTGGCTCTAGGTATTGTATGTACTAGCTCTATCTATAAATGCTATGTGTACTAGTGGCTCTAGGTATTGTATGTACTAGCTCTATCTATAAATGCTATGTGTACTAGTGGCTCTAGGTATTGTATGTACTAGCTCTATCTATAAATGCTATGTGTACTAGTGGCTCTAGGTATTGTATGTACTAGCTCTATCTATAAATGCTATGTGTACTAGTGGCTCTAGGTATTGTATGTACTAGCTCTATCTATAAATGCTATGTGTACTAGTGGCTCTAGGTATTGTATGTACTAGCTCTATCTATAAATGCTATGTGTACTAGTGGCTCTAGGTATTGTATGTACTAGCTCTATCTATAAATGCTATGTGTACTAGTGGCTCTAGGTATTGTATGTACTAGCTCTATCTATAAATGCTATGTGTACTAGTGGCTCTAGGTATTGTATGTACTAGCTCTATCTATAAATCCAACATTATGTTCGTAAATCATCTTGTGTGTGTACTTTTCCTGAATAAAATTTGAATGTAAAATTTGAATGTAAAGACAGCAAGACGGGTCAGTGAGACAGTCTACAGCAGTAACTCCTCACAACTTACCTTAACACACGTCACTAAGGACGACAACACAGCAAGACGGGTCAGTGAGACAGTCCACAGCAGTAACTCCTCACAACTTACCTTAACACACGTCACTAAGGACGACAACTGAAGCAATAATTCTCTAACAGTAATTACTCTGTCATCAAGACAATTAAACAATCAGTAAGTAATTAGTACTGACACACGGAGGACAGCTTAATCAAGACTAATTACATTAACACAACTATATCACTCAAGACAGCTTCCACAACAAGAATGTGTCGCCTCACATAATTACCTTAATTACACTGCCTCACCGGACAGTTAATGACCACAACTAAGTAATGTCTCTTTTCGCTCGTCCGCTATGGCCAAAAGTGTACGTAATTTGAAATGAAACCGGCTCACGAAAGTGACGCACTGTCCCGTTTTCTGTTTGAGTCGTCCGGCCTACTCGGTAAGGTTAGGAGAGGAAACTTTCAATTAACGTTTTCCATGACTGTTTTGAAACTTTAGGAGAATTTCCCGCCGTCCTAACCTCTTAGCGTACCTGGGTGGGACAGCACAATGGGACGCGGAGGAGGCAGCGCGCGTGGTGCTTCTGGGTCACAAAAGTGAGTTAGGCTCTCCCCAGGTGATGGCAAAGGAGCTTACAGAGTCACAGCTAAGCACAAGGGAGGAACGATATGGTACTCGCTCCCACGGTGGTGAGGTGGGCGGCGTACAATGGGTGCTCATCAGATCATTTGGGATTGCATCGGATGAGGGAGTGAGGAATGGTGGTGAGGACGAGAGGACAGGGAAGGGTTGCTGAGCCACAGCAACACATGGCCGGATACAGCTAGTAGTAAATACAGAAACTCACCAGGGCCAACAGGGAAGGGTTGCTGAGCCACAGCAACACATGGCCGGGTACAGCTAGTAGTAAATACAGAAACTCACCAGGGCCAACAGGGAAGGGTTGCTGAGCCACAGCAACACATGGCCGGGTACAGCTTGTAGTAAATACAGAAACTCACCAGGGCCAACAGGGAGGGTTGCTGAGCCACAGCAACACATGGCCGGGTACAGCTTGTAGTAAATACAGAAACTCACCAGGGCCAACAGTGAAGGGTTGCTGAGCCACAGCAACACATGGCCGGGTACAGCCAGTAGTAAATACAGAAACTCACCAGGACCAACAGGGAAGGGTTGCTGAGCCACAGCAACACATGGCCGGGTACAGCTAGTAGTAAATACAGAAACTCACCAGGGCCAACAGTGACTGCAACATTCTTAACCACGAGACATTGCTGTGACTGAGAGTGAGAAAGTTAGGGCAGTGTTCTCCGTCAGTTCTCCCAGACAACCCGTTTCTTCAAAGGTCGCAGGACAACACCTCTAAACTTCTTTCTTTGTTCCAACAAGCTCTAAAACTCGAACTTTTGTAGTCATTCTTACCCGGCATTAAGGGAAAAGTCTTTTGTTTGTTGCATGCAGTTGGCTTTGGGTTTTGTTGTGTGTGTTGCCGCCCCGGGTGGAGTGTGTTGTGTGTGTTGCCGCCCCGGCGTGGAGTGTGTTGGTGTGTGTTGCCGCCCCGGCGTGGAGTGTGTTGTGTGTGTTGCCGCCCCGGCGTGGAGTGTGTTGTGTGTGTTGCCGCCCCGGCGTGGAGTGTGTTGTATGTGTTGCCGCCCCGGCGTGGAGTGTGTGTGTGTGTTGCCGCCCCGGCGTGGAGTGTGTTGTGTGTGTTGCCGCCCCGGCGTGGAGTGTGTTGTGTGTGTTGCCCCCCGGCGTGGAGTGTGTTCTGTGTGTTGCCGCCCCGGCGTGGAGTGTGTTGTGTGTGTTGCCGCCCCGGCGTGGAGTGTGTTGTGTGTGTTGCCGCCCGGCGTGGAGTGTGTTGCCGCCCGGCGTGGAGTGTGTTGTGTGTGTTGCCGCCCCGGCGTGGAGTCCCTGCTATTGTGCCCGTCAAAAAGACCTTTTTTCATGAAATATTACTAAAATATTACATAAAAACTTTTTATTATACTAGCTCATCTCTTTTTTGTAATTTATCAAAAGCA